>JAVJIX010000050.1:3227500-3670000 GCA_036785185.1 Paratrypauchen microcephalus | reverse complement strand
GCTCTGTCAGCTCTTTATAAGAAGATTTCTGACAAACATGTCCTGTTATCAGATGTACCCCATGTTTCGTTCACCACAGACATCTGGAGTTCATCCGTGACACCCAGAAAGATAAATAATAAGTGTACTGAAAGGTCCCATGGCATGAATTTTTCACTTTTTGAGGTTTTTGAACGTTAATGTGAGCTCCCCTACCCTGTTTAGGGCTCCCCCCATGGCTAAAAGTTGCGAAATTTGTAAACTGAGCATTTGCGATCCTTTTCTGCGTTTGAAAAAAAGACAGCCCAAACGGGCGATTCTGAACAAGGGAACTTTCTGACGTCACACTCGCGGAAAGGTTTCCACCCACCGTCTGGATGTCCACCCAGTCTCTGGAAATCACGCCCAGAGAGTTTGGACCGCAAACGAGCTACGCAATGCGAGATGCGTTTTTTTTTTATTTACCTGGAGACACGTGAGAATGTTTCCAGGCTCGGATGTCCTTTATCCGAGCCTCCGAACCTCTGAAACGGCAGTGGTTTAATTTTATTTTCTGTGGAAATGTGTTTTTTTTAATGGAAAGCGTCTCACATCTTCCTCCGCACTTAAACGCGGAAGTGGGGCCAGCGCACCGCTAAACGAGGAAACGGTAGCGTATTTGGCCATACCCCCACCCGCTGCACTGGCCTGTCTGTCCTACTCATTTGCATTCAAGCAACAAAGCCCATAATAAAGCGTTTCAGAGAGAGATTTATGACTGTGACTGTGTTCATGAGGCTATCTCCTACACTGAGGCTTGCATTTTGAAGGATTCATTTACAGTATTAGGGAACCATTAAGGCGCCATATAAAAGCATCAAGAAGTACCATGTCATGGGATCTTTTATTATTATTGTTATTATTATTATAAGTGTACTTATAATAATAATAAAAGTGTACTTTTTTTATGTATTATGTAAGTATCGGATCGGGACATCCCTAATGAATAACAATATACCTAACTTGTGAGTACTGTAAATAACCATGTTGTAAGTTTCCCTTCTCATTTACTAGAGATATCACATATCGTGCCGATATTTAGCACTTTTTAGCATTTCAGCTATCAGCCTTAAATCTCCAGCACAGGGTGATATTTTGTATTGAGCGCCCTGCTGCTTAAAGAATATGCATAAAGCTTATGAATACTTCAGTGCAAACAGAAAAGTGAAACGCAAAACATTACACAGCTCTCATCTGCAAAAATATCGACAAACCTTTTTGGCAATTGGTTTCTCTGTAGTCCAACCTATTGGCATTGATTGCTTGATTTATGTAATTTACACACTAGAACTTGTATTCGCACCACAGTAGACGTCTTATGTAAAATCATAATAGTGATCTAAAACTATTGCCAAAATATAAAATTAGCGTCCGCAGGTGTTATAGATCAAATCTATAGATCTTATGCCGTAAAGGTTAGGGTAGAGGTACAAATATCTATTTTTCTTTTATAAAGCAGCGTTTTATGGAGCTAAATTATTCCCTGATTGGAAATAGGGGAGATGGACTGGGGTGGGTGCAGTAGTTTTAGCTTTTCCTCGACTAATGCAGAAAAGAGGCAGCCACTGTCTTTGTGAATGTTCATGTAGGTTACCTTTATAGATCTACAGCAGAACTACAATAATAATTGGTCACTTTTTTATATAGTGCTTTTCCACCTTCAAGACACTATTCAGCCATTCACAGGTTGGCCGCCCCCGCCAACCTGTGAATCTGACCTCAACCAATAATGTTTTAATGTCGAGAGCAGAATTTAAACTGCCAACCTTCCCTCTGTTGTTTACTTGGAGCCTCTAGCTTGACCCAGTGCCCTGTGCCGTTGGTCTGACCCCTCCCTGTGTCGACTGTGTTGCAAAATTCTTATCTCAGTCTGAGCACACATCTCCAATCCCCTCACATGTCATTTTACCCAGAAGTCGCTGCCTACAGCTCTTTGGTTCTGTCCTGAGGTGTTTTACTTTCATAGAGTGATGATCTTAATGGCCGTATAATCTTGTATTGTTTGGTTGTTCAAACCCTGACTTGTGTCTTTGGGCAAGTCATCTAAGCGACGGCTACAAGTAGTATGGTAGTACTCTACTCAACTCTTTAAAAAAAAAAAAAAAAAAAAAAAAAAAAAAGGAACGCTTTGAAAGAAAAAAAATGTCTTAGGAAAAAAAGAATGCCACCTCTGCTTGCAACATGGTTCAGCATAAGCGGTTTGGTGGTGGGTCAGTGATGGTCTGGGGAGGCATATCCATGGATTGACGCACAGACCTCTACTGGCTAGAAAATGGCAGTCTGACTGCTAGGTATCGGGATGCACACCAAATATTGAAGCATTTGAGTTGCAGAAATAAAATTTTGGCAAAATGGACCAGCCTGACGCATCATTATTTCACTTTGATTTTCAGGTTGTCTATATAATGAATCCCTCTATAGGCTCAAAATGTTATTTCCATTTTGACATTGTACAGCACTTTGGCCAGTTCTCACTGTTTTTAAATGTGCTATATAAATAAAATTTACTTACTTAAAAGAAGTGTCATCCTTTTGTTCCTAAGACATCTGTACAGATATCCAGCATATTTTCACATCGAGATCTAATGGGTTTTCAAAGTGTTCCTTTAATTTTTTTTAGCGGTATACTTCTATTTTGTTTTTTCTTTCTTCTTTCTTCACACAAAATATATCCAACCTAAATTGTCAGCTGGAGCAGAGGATGCAGAGGAGAGGGTCAAATGGAGCAGACATGCTGGAGATTTACATATGTTTGCTTATTTTTGTTTCTTACAGCTAAGAAGAAGAATAAGAAGGGGAAGACCCTGACTTTGACTGACTTCCTGGCAGAAGACAGTGGAGGTGGCACTCCAGCCCCGAGTTACCCAACTAAAACCACGAGCTGGGCTGATGAGACAGACGACCTGGACGGAGATGGTGAGCCTCAGACACACAGCTGAAATGGAGCTAAAATGGAGTCTTGACAGTTTCTCCTGAGGGAAGAACCAGAAAATGCAGTTAAACCGGTAACAGTAAAACATGCTGTGTGCAAGGCCTTTAAAGGAAAAGTAACGTTTTTGTTTTTTTTTACAATTTGAGCCTTATTTCAGTAATAAAACAAGTTGTTTTACTCACCCATAGCACTTTGGTGTCATTTGGAGCACTTCCAGAGATGTTTTAAGATTTGCGGTTAGCCTAGCGCGACTTCTAGCCATAGCTCGGGGCATATAATATATTCCCCAAGCATGTAATATGCCCCGTGCGGGCTCCAAATAACACAAACTTTAGCACTTTTCAAATCATAGAAGCCCGATGTCTTGGTCTATGATTTCGTTTGAAGCAAAAGTGGCCTGTAATCCGAGATTTATCCATAGTTTACAGCTTTGCGTTTCATGTTTGGGTCCCGGGAGCTGAGAGCACAGTCCGCACATGCGCACTGGTGTCCTCTAGAGTTGGACGGTATCCAAATTTTGATACCGTTAAACCGTCTCCACATTTTCCCGGGGTATACGGTATTACCGTTGCTAAGGCTAAAAAAAAAAAAACTTCGTAGCACTATGGTGGAGTCGCCTCGCCAAATGGCAGCTTGCACCTATACCGTTCAGAAACAGAATAGCAAGCATTACATAGGCCTAATGATACTGAAAACATAACAAAACATGTATAAAATTAGTAACTTTTATTAACAAATGTTTAAAGTGCAAATACAGCAGCCAACCGATGGAACGAAATGACATTGTCTGTGGGCTAAAGCTAACAAACCAACAGGAATCAAATAAAATACTTGATCTTATCAAATAAGAAAATCTGAACAATAAATAACAAGACATAACCGAAAATGTGCATATATAACCCTGTCCTGAGAACGCAGTGGAAAATACTGCTCGTTTGTATATTTTTAAAATCTATTAACATGAATTAAATAAATTAAACGTACAACTATACAACATCCCGAACCGTTTTCGTCCGTCAGAAAAAGCTACTCCTTATTGAAAATAAAAATATGAAGCTATTGAATGCAAAACCAGCATGTTCACTTTTTCCGGCTTGAGTAGGGCACGTTGTGGATTGACAACTTTGCCCGCGGCGCTGAAGACCCGTTCCGATGGAGCTTGTGGCACAAACGCACAGGTATTTTATCAGAGGAAAGCGCCTGACTCCATTGGATTTCCACCAAAGAGGGGGTCTTCATCTCCCAGAATAACAGCCTCGTGTGGAAGTTGCGTTTGTAATAAGAAACCCGAAAACTTCTCACATTTCAGACTCAAAAACGGAGAGTTGTTTTTATTAAAACGCGAGAATATCAGAAAGGAGCTGCGCTAGAACACAAAAGCAGCGTGTCAAACGTCACGCCTTTTTTAAAGGGACCGCAACTATTATCAGAAGCAGTGACTTTATAACCGAACGTCATCTCTCTGATAGTAATATTAGTTTTAAACTGTAATAGTATTAAATTAACAAACACAACCACACATACATAAGTGCTGGACAAACACTCTTTATTTAGGCATTAAATTAATTATAGTTAATAATATATTAGGGCAAGATTTTTTATTTTTTTTTAATGACGGTAATGAATCTGATACCGTTGCTATTTTTAGATACCGCAGTATACCGTATTACCGCCCAACCCTAGCGTCCTCATCTACTCGAAACTATGGCTAAATCTCGGATTACAGGCCACTTTTGACCACACGAAATCGTAGGCTAAGACATCGGGCTTCTATGATTTGAAAAGTGCTAAAGTTTGTGTTATTTGGAGACCACAAACAAGTGACCCGATAACTCACATGATGGAGATCGCAAATCTCCAATTACTATGGGTGAGTAAAATAACTTGTTTTATTACCGAAATAAGGCTCAGATTATAAAAAACGTTACTTTTCCTTTAACTCTTCGAGGGCTCTGGTGACGTATGATTTAAATGGGCTTTTTTTGCAATTCATGGTAGTAACATTAGGTAAACATGGAGCTGGTTGATGTATTGATACTTAAAAATAATTTAATTATAGGGCTGCTCGATTATGGAAAAAAATCATAATCACAATTATCTCAATATTGAAATCACGATTATTCAAATGATTTTTTTCAAAATCACCTACACACACACACACACACACACAGTGGCCCTTAAACATTTATTCTTCTTCTGTCTTATTCTACAGATTGCCCTAAACTTAATAAAATACAACCTAACAAATATAAACATAAAATATCCTGGTGCTATGATATACACACAGGCACACACACAAAGTTATCACACACAGCTATTCCTCACTTTCCTCACACAGATTTCTCCTCAGTACAGTACAGTATAATATAGTATTATAACATAATTAATATAATATAATAGCGCTAAAATAGAATAGTGATATGACAAACACATTTCATGACATGACTTGCCAAAAGCAAAGATGAGATGCTGTCCAGCAAATCCGAAAGAGCTCCCAGATGAAGTGTTGTCCGGGATAAGTCATTCACGTAGCCTCTATTGAAAATGATGATCGCGTGTCTCTACAAAGTCCCATGTAAAGTGTGTCTTTGTACGTTGTATTCATAGTAAATACCACGGAGGGTGAACGATCGATTTTAAAAGTGATTAAATGTTGCGTTATACTAACTTCGTTTACTATTGTCTTCTGTAGTTTCCGTGTTCTTGGCTTCATATGCGAGCGTGTGCGTTCTTGGTTGGAGCTCGTGCTGTCATTGGTCAATTCTTGGCAGCCAATCATGGTAGCAACTCCTGTCGTGTGATTGGTCAATTCCTGGTAGCAACTAGTGTGAGCTCGACTCGCAGCCGGCCGCAGGCGCCAGTAAGTCTGCGCTGCGCATTGGCCCGCGTGGAAGGGAATGTATTGCGCGGGCGCGTCCCTCTCGACAGAGAAATGAAAAAAATAATCGTTTGGACTCGATTATATGAATTTTGAGATCGTTTGACACTAAAATCGAAATCGTGACCAAAATTCAATTAATTGCACAGCCCTATTTAATTAACAATAATAATAATGCATAAGTCCGCTTTTCCTGTCCAAGTCACTTCACAATTTTATGTATTATTCATTCACCTGCACACTCTGAGCTACTATTGTAGCCACAGCTGCCCTGGGGTAGACTGACTGAAGCAAGGTGGCTAATTTGCACTGTCAAGCCTCTCTGACCACCACTAACCTTCATGTACACGCCACTTTGATACTGGGCAATGTGAGTGAAGTGTCATGTCTAAGGACAGTGGCGTCCCACTGTGGCATCTGGAATTCCCTGTGGTCTCCCATCCAAGTACTACACAGGCCCCGTCTTGCTTAGCTTCCGAGATCAGGCTTTGACTTTGAGGTTGTGTAAGATATGCTTTTGGTCATCTTTAGCCACTTGCTGGTGTTGGGACGTGTCTTGTAGGTTGCTTTACTTGGTTTTGCCAGACTGCAGTCTGGCAAACCAAGTAAAGCCAAGTACTTAACCAAGTAAAGCAGCCTACAAGACACATCAATAAACCATCATGTGACGCCTCTGAGGAAGATGCAGGAAGTAGCCGAAACATGTAAAGCAGGTAAACAAACTCTCTTGTCTGACTAAAAGAATCACTCATTCTAAGTTTATAACTGAACACAGAATGAACCCTTACCAAAGTATAGCTTTGTTTCCTTGTCTCTCTGGGGTGAAGGAGCTCTGGGATCTGAAGGCTCCAAAACTAGGTGCTAGGGATGGGACATGAGCTTGTGCCATAAGGTTATACACACTTGTGGATTTTTTTCCACCTTGTGTTCACTTTTGGCTCCTCTAATGCAAACATAAGACCAAATGTTAGCTGTTAACCTGAAAACTACCACTTAATGACATCACAAGGTGGAACAGAGCATTTTGAGTATTGGAGATGTAGACAGACTAATAATAAAGGATTCCTCATACATGTGTAAATGTGTAACATGTAAAAACCCAGCTCTGGCTAGGTTTTTGAGGAGGTAACATCATTATAACATGGCTTAAAGCACACAAGCTCACAAGAATGAATTTCATATAATATAGGACATTTAACCAAACTCAGCATCTTTTGTTATGCTTTCTATCCTCGCTCTCAGTCTCTACGTCGTGGCACACAGAGGAGGACTCGTACCGTGCTCCTCCCATCGACCGCTCCATCCTTCCCACTGCTCCACGGTCTGCTCGAGAGCCCAACATCGACCGCTCCCGTCTGCCCCGCTCCCCACCCTACACTGCCTTCCTTGGAAACCTGCCCTACGATGTCAGTGAGGAATCTATCAAGGAATTCTTCCGTGGACTTGCAGTGAGTACAAAGATTAGACCCAAAAGAGCACTCCTGTGGAATTTTTGGGGAAATGTCATAAAGGAATCATCTGTCTGAAACCCATGCAACCCATAGGTTGTGTTGGTGTTCTAGAATTTGATAATTTGCTAATGCTAGTTTTTGATTGTACTGTTTTTTTGAGAGAGACTTTAACAGCACAAATCAGCTCACCTGTTGTAGTTCCAGCTAAATTGGTTCTTTATGGATAGATTGTATTAAAACAAGTCTAACTTGAGCAAGAGCTATTGACAGAACAGTGCCTACAGTTTACATAACACCCCCAGAGAACGTTAATGACATCAACTGCAAAGTATCAATAGCCTATATAACTATGGGAGATTAACTCATCTGACAGTTAAACTGCAAATTCCACTATTTCTATCCTTTGCTAACAGTCTTGGTCTAAACTTACTTTGGTTACTTTGATATTGCTCAACATGACAATTGACAAGTTTTATGGGCTCTCAGCTGTGGAGGGGATAGAGCCGAGTGTGCAGAGGACAGGGTCAGATGGAGCTGAGGGTGCAGAGGAGAGGATCAGATTGAGCAGTGGGTTGAGGTTATAACCCTGTCTTTTCTCTATCTCAGATCAGTGCGGTGCGTCTGCCTCGGGAGCCCTCTAACCCAGAGCGTCTGAAGGGTTTCGGTTATGCCGAGTTTGACGACGTGGAATCACTAATGAGAGCGCTGAGCCTCAATGAAGAGGTCAGACTTAACTGTTCATTTTCAGTCATCTTATGCACTTTGGACCCAGATGTGACATCATACCTAACAATCCCATAAAAATGTAAATATTTTAATTTATTAAAATTGTTGTCTCTACCAACAGAATCTAGGAAACAGGAGAATTCGAGTTGATATTGCAGATCAATCAAATGACAAAGGTAATTGTTTTCACTCACTTCTTAAACTGCCTCAGTTTTGTCTTACATACAGTTTTAGCTTAGCTACTCTCAGAAGTGTGCATTGTATTTTGTGTAGCCAGCACATGCATATTATGTATTCATGTTTGTTTCTGTGATTCCAGACCGTGACAATGGGCCGATGGGGGGCAGGGACAGAGGGGGCAGGATGTCGGACATGGGCCCAGACAAAACAGACACAGACTGGCGAGCTCGCCCAGCAGGAGACACGGACGACGGCCCGCCCCGGAGAGAGGACTCTTACGGTGAGGCTCCTGTTTAGTAGTACAATACGAGAATGTTCCACAGTATGTCTCAACGTGAATGCCAAACCTACCACCAGGCTATGAAAACACCTGCTACTGAATAAATGCAAGGATATGTTTAATACCATACTGTGGAACATTCCAGAAACTTAAAGGAAAAGTAATGTTTTTTTACAATCTGAGTCTTCTTTCGGCAGTAAAACAAGTAGTTTTACTCACCCATAGCAGTTTGGTGTCAATTGGAGCAGTATCGCAGAACTTATGTTGTAGTCGTTCTGTTCTACTAATGATCCCGTATCCTTTAACATGGTGCTCGGGGCATTACTTTGCGGTGTCCAAATAACACAAACTTTAGCACTTTTCAAATCACAGAAGATCGCTGTGTCAGGGTAGACTTTTAGTGGATTCCAAAACGGCCTGAAACCCGATATCCAGCTATAGTTTCATTTGATGACGTCATCAGAGAGGACAGTGCGCATGCGTGAACTCAGCTGTTTTGTAAACACCGCTAGTCCGAAAGAAGCTAACACCGCTCTGAACTTTACTTTTCTGTTGCGATATCGGGTTTCAGGCCGTTTTGGAATCTACTAAAAGTCTACCCTGACACAGCGATCTTCTGTGATTTGAAGTCAAAGAAGTCACGATTCAATTCGAATCACGATTCATATGCCAGGATGCGATACTATCACGATGCATCACGATACTTGAATTATTGCGATGCATTGCAATACGTATATTCAACATAATAAAAGAAGAAATTCAATTTGTCAACTGGACAAAGTTTGTTTGGTCGAAAAACGTTTCGCCGCTCATCCGAGAGGCTTCGTCAGTTCTGGTTAGAGTGCTGGTAAGACACTGCTTATATCTCGCTGCAGGGAGGAGCTAACTAAACTGCAGTTTTTTCTGAAACTATCTCGCCCATTTGTTTCTGTCTTTTGTTTCTCTGGCGTCTAGTTTGGCATACCTATTCATCCCTACACGACTGTTTTTCACACCTCTGGCCCTGACCTGGCTAGCCCTATTGTTTCTTTTGTTTGTTTTGATTAATTTTTCCGACACGCCGGCCAGGTGGCCGTTTGTTTGTTTTGATTTAGTTTTTCCGACACGCCGGCCAGAGGGGTATTCCACGAAAGCTACTAAGCGCAAAGCCCGGCTTTATTCGACAGTTGGCGCTAGTTTTAGTGAGAGTTCGGTTCCATGACGCTCGCTAAACTTAGTCCCCGCTGAGTTACTGGGGCAACATGGTTTTAGCGGAAAGTCTGGTACCGGGCAGGCTAAAGATGCGGCTTAATCAGGCCGTGTCGCAGAGAATACGTACCTGACGTAAACAGACTGTCAAACAAACCGTTCCGCACACCTCCCGCATGAGTATCTGTGTTGTCCCTAAACAGTATCAGCAAAAAAAACAAATTACCTTACCTTGGTTCTTGATAAATCTCCGGTAATTTAAAAATATGCTTTTTGAACCGCTGCCTTTATGACATTAGCATATAGAATAATTCCAGAGCTTTTCTCGAGAAACACTTCGGTCGAGTGGTTACGTCCTGCGTCTTTTGTGTGGGCGTCCTGGGTTTGATTCTCGCTGTTGACGTATTCATGCGCAAGTCAATTTTTGTGTTATATTTTCACAAATTTATATTTGCCACATATTACACAAATTTTAATGAATTTAACCCAAAATTGTTCATATCATCATAGAACTTCTATCAGCTGGGCCTAACATCACTCGCACTTGACGACATTGACACTTTATATTTTATGTGACATCTCTATCAAAGAATACAGTTAAAGGTAAACCTTTACTTTTAAAACAAAATGTAGCCAAATAACAGGCACACTCCATGAGGCAACATTTCAATGATTCAACAAATTTGCTTCAGAGATGCTGTGCAAGCCTCTTTAATGAAATCCTATTTATCAATTTCTATCAATAGGCATAAAGTAAAAGACATTAGGTATGACATTCTGGTGTAAGGCCACTTGGAGGACTCCTGAGGAGGGTCCAAGTGTACGCCATCTTCAGTAACTAGAACACAAACATACTATTAAAATACACAAATGCTTGGATCACAGCTGAGGCAAGTTGTAGCCCAGAGAATACCTTGAATATACTCTTCACGAGAACTCGCAGGAAGGATCTTTGATGGGGTCCCTCCTTCAATTACCTCCACCAGTGGGCGACCCCGGTTTAGGGCCAGTGCCAGCTCCTCTGCAGGTGAAGGATTTTGAGGGGGGGCTCCCACCTCCTGTGGCTTGGTAGCTACTGTTTGTTAATTAAATTAAGGTACCATTTCAACAGTAATACCAATTTCACTGAATAATAATATTAATATTAGCCTACTTACCACTCTGCAAAATATTTTTATGCTTTGTCTTTACCTGCAAAACACTCCTCTTCACATTATTCCTGCTCAAAGACAAGATAACACAATTTAACGTATTAGTTGAAGCAAATACTTTTACACAGTAAAAATAAATTACAACTGACAAGACTGCTCTACAAATATATATTTATGACATCAACTGTTCTCTCTGGGAATCGAACTCACCCCTCCCGCACGCCAGACCGTAACATTTCCCCTGCGCCACGGATTACTGTTGACACAGATGGTGAAAAACATACTTAAAAAACCTAACATCCAGCACTGTTATGGGACTTAACTTACGTATTTAAGCGTTCGGCAAGCTTCTGCCACGCCATGTCTCTCGCCTTGGTTATTGCAAATGTGTTGTTGAGTTCCAAAAGCAACTTCTGTTCTGATGCGCTGAAATAATCAGCCCGAATCTTCGACATGATCGCGTTGCCTGGGCTGGGCTGGACATGTCTGGGCTGTTGTCTTGCTGCATTGTCATCTCGTCTCATCTTGTGAAAATTCTCTCATCCCACCCCTGCTATGGATACAAACAAGTGGTAGAATGTAACATTTCAAGTGCCTGTTCAATAGTTGCATGGAATGTTCCACAGTATGGCTTTAAACATGAGTTGCAGGTGTGTTTATCGCTAAATAATACCCTGTGTGGGGTACTCTCTCCACAGAACTGACACTTCATTCTCATTGGAGGTGAATACATTTAATGCCATAGTGTGGAATATTGCAGGACTCTCTCCAGTATATATAGTGCACCTTTAAATATATTTATACTGTTACTCTCAGGTTCTTTTTTACTTCCATTACTCTTCAAAGAGGCAAATTTACATTTTAATTAAAATTCAAACTGCAATTGCCATTTGTTTTGAATTGTTTGTTTTTTTTGTTTTTTTTTCCTTATGTAGCCAACAAAAAAGATCACCTTATGTTATATCTCCAATTGTTTTTCTGTCATTACATGTTGTTTAATTGTTATTGATTGTACTGCATCTTTTTCTACTCTGCAACCAAGTTGGCGCCGCGAATGGCCGCCCTGGTGCTCGGAGTGTCTGTCCGCTCTAGGTATCAAAGCAAGTTCCTAATGTTGTGAACCTGTTCACTCATATGGCAATAAAACCTTCCTGATTCCTGATGTAGTGCATAAATTGTTGTGTTTAATGCCCTGCTTCTGCTCTGGTCACAGGATCACGTGACCGTTACGAGTCAGATCGCTACAGAGACGCACCTCGGCGTGATGACCGATATGACGGAGGGCGGGATCGTTACGGAGGAGGGCGTGATCGCTATGACGACCGAGACCGCAGGGATCGCTATGACGACAGAGGAGGTCAGATTAATGCACAACCAAATCCAACTGAACATATTTAAATGCTCTGTACCTGTCCTTTTAAATAAAAACAGGTTCTATGGTCAGAATGAGTCCACACTGTATCATCTGCATCAATTTATAAAGCAAGTTATTGTCAGAGCACCAGTATTCCAGGAAATTCTGATTCCTCTTTGATTCAGTTAGAAAGAGAAACTACTGCCTCTACAGCATGAGAAAGTACATACCATATTTTACGGACTACAGTCACACCAGCCAAAAAATGTGTAATGAAGAAGAATAAAATGTATATAAGTTGCATTTTTGGTGGGAAATTAATTTTATAAAATCAGAGACCAGACATTTAATCTTGAAAGGCAAGTTATAGTAATAACAATACAATAGAGAACAACAGATTGAATAGGTGTCTGATCTGTTAACGTAACATTAACAGTAATTCAGATAACTATAGCATGAACAACATGACAAGTTTATAAACGCCCCATCCTACTCCATATCACTAAATCTATTGAATTCTTCATCCTCAGTGTCACTTCAACTCTGCCAACTCTAGCTAAATCTATCTTTTAGCCTGTGATTAGATTTTGTTTTCATTGCAGTTTAGAGTATCCTCCACTTTTCACCAGTCCCTCACAAGTTTCTCACTCACTCCAAACTTTCTTTCTGTTGCTGGATTACTATTTTCGTTTTTCACTACTTGCATCTTGTATTCTGCAGAATATGATTAACAGTTTATTGCCCTGTAATAAAATGTCTGATGCTAAATTAACATTAGTGAGTGGGATACATGTTAATGACCCCTATGCGTTAAATGTAGATGAGTGTGTAAATTATGAGAAGAAATTTCTCAAACTTCAGTAGCCAGAAAAATGCAGTTCCACCCCCCGTCTGGATGTCTACCCACCATCTATGGAAGTCATGCCCAGAGAGTTTGTACCGGAAACGAGCTACGCAATGCGAGATGTGTTTTTTTATTTGCCTGGAGGCACGCAAGAGTGTTTCCAGGCTCGGATGTCCTTTATCCGCACCTCTGAAACAGCAGTGGTTTAATTTTATTTTCTGTGGAAATGTGTTTATTTAATGCAACTCGTCTCATATCTTCCTCCGCGCTTACACACACAGAAGTGGGGCCACCGCACATCGCACTGCTAAAACAAGGAACCAGCGGCGCATTTGGCCACGCCCCACCCGCTGCACTGGCCTGTCTCTGTCCTCCTCATTTGCATTCAAGCAACAACGCCTAGAATAAAGCGTTTGAGAGAGATATTTATGACTGACTGTGTTCATGAGGCTTTCTCATGCACTGAGTCTTGATTTTGAAGAAGGATTCATTTACAGTATTGGGGAACCATTAAGGCGCCATATAAAAGCATCAAGAAGTACCATGTCATAGGATCTTTAAAGAAAACCCACCTTGTCACTACATTTCAGTGCATACTGTGGAGTCCTTTTAACGCTGCTTGCTTGTGCTGTTTCAGGTTATGATTCCCGGGGCGGAGGAGGTGGTCGGCGGGCATTTGGCAGCAGTTTTCGCCGTGATGACTATGACTCTCGCGGCAGCAGCGACCGATTCGGAGACAGAGATCGCTATGGAGAAGAACGGTACGAGAGGAAGGAGGAGCGCCGGGAGGACGGAGGTAAGGAGAACTGAGCACAAGGCTACATGGAAACAAACGTTGCTTTTAAGCCAAATGGAGATTCATTTGTAATGGTCAATAATCAGTTTGGGTCTTAGCATGGCACTTGTACCTTGCTCTGTATAGCACAGTCTGCCCCAGGGCTGCTGTGGTTACATTAGCAGCTTACCACCACCAAGTGTGGAATGAATGAATAATGCCCTGTATAGCATCTTTGAGTGTCCAGAAAAGCGCTATATAAAACTGATTTTATTATTATTATTATTATTATTATTATTATTATTATTATTATTATTATTATTATTATTAAATAAACACTCATAATGACTGACACTATAACTGTGCATTGAATCAAATTTGAATGGGGATTGAGATTCAGATTGATTGAGATTGAGATGTCAGTGATCAGGTCTGTTCTGTTCTTTTTAATGGAGAGGCCGGCAGTAGCTCAGTTGGTAGAGCGTTTGTCCACTGATCCAAAGGTTGACATAAGAAACATCAGTGGTTGAGCGGTCAGATCCACTGACCCACAGGTTGGTTGGTACGATTCCAGCTCCCACAGATGAATGCTGCCGTTGTCCTTGGGCAAGACACTTAACCCTCCTCGCCCCCAGTGTCTGCGTACACTGGTGTGTGAATGCGTGTGTGAATGGGTGATTGGTTCCTTGTTGTAAAGCGCTTTGGGTGCCTTGAAGGTGGAAAAGCGCTATATAAAGATGTGACCATTTACCATTTACCATAGCTAAACCTTTGTCATTTAAGCCCTTTACAGGTGATCTCTGGGTGCTGGGTTTTTAACCATGCGTCAAACCTTAAATACTGTATTAAAGGAAAAGTTAAACAAAAGTATGCGGTGGAGCACATAAAGCTTCATGCACAGCACCCTCCTCTGGACAAACAGCTGACTGACCCACTCTCAGGTTGCACTTTAAATTACCTCTTGGCCAGATCCTCCTTGAAAGAGGTTTTGATCACAGCAGCTGTTTTCCTGGTTAAGTATAGTTGAAATAAAATGTGGGACACTGCAAGTAACACATCCAGGTTGGAAAAGTGAGGGACTGTGTACAAATAAGCAGGCGCTGGGCATGTGCGCTGAAGTCTGTCTGGACGTATTTGTAATGATAAGACTTTATTGATCTCACGCAGGAGAAATTCACTTGTCACATTAGCTCCAGGCAGTTTAGTGCAAAAGAAAGTTTGAACAGAAAGTGCATGCAGACAAATAGTAATAATAATAAAAATAAGTAAAGAGAGAGTATAGAAAATATTGCATGTCTGGACTATACAGTGGAGTTATACAGTCTGATGGCGGTGGAGATGAATGATCTACGGCAGAGCTCCTTCTTGCATTGGGGGTGCCTCAGTCGGCTGCTGAAGGAGCTTCTCAGCTCCTCTACAGTCCAGTGCAGAGGGAAGTTTGGTCAGCCACCTCCTCTACAGAGTCCAGAGGACAGCCCAGGACAAAACTGGCCCTCCTGACCAGCTTATTAAGTCTCTTCTTGTCCCGCTCTGTGCTGCTCGGGGCCCAGCAGACGACAGGGTAGAGGAGAGCAGAGGCCATAAAAAGTCTTAAGCAGAGGCCTGCACACTCCAAAGGACCTCAGTCTCCTCAGGAGGTGGAGGTGACTTTGTCCCTTCTTGTACAGGGCATCAGCATTGTGGGACCAGTCCAGTTTATTGTTGAGGTGAACACCCAGGTACTTGAAACTGTCCACAGTCTCTATGTCCTGCCCCTGGATGTTCACCGGTGAGTGAGGTAGTGGTCTTCTCCTCAAGTCGATCACCATTTCCTTTGTCTTACTGGTGTTAAGGCTCTGGTGGTTTCGCCCACACCAGTCCACAAAGTCACTGATGACCGAGCGGTACTCCAGCTCGTTCCCCTCAGACACACAGCCCACAATGGCCGAGTCGTCAGAGAACTTCTGGAGATGGCAGCTGTCTGTGTTGTATGTGAAGTCCGAGGTGTAGATGGTGAAGAGGAAGGGTGAAAGGACAGTTCCCTGGGGAGCCCCAGTGCTGCAGACTACCACCTCTGACTCACAGCCGGGCAGCCGCACATATTGTGGACGGTCAGTGCGGTAGTCGATGGTCCAGGCAGCGAGATGTCCATCCACTCCCGCGTCCTCCAGCTTCCCCCACAGCATCGCCGGTCTGATGGTGTTGAAGGCGCTGGAGAAGTCAAAGAACATGACTCTCACAGCACTCCCAACGGTCTCAGGGTGGGTGAGCGCCCGCTAGGGATGTCCAGATCCGATCACGTGATCGGAAATCGGCCCCGATCACGTGGTTTTGGATCGGAATCGGGCGTTCCCTCCCGATCAGTATCGGATATATATAATATATATATATTCTTATTATATTTTAACATGCCCTAGATGAGATCTATGGTTATGCGGTGGCACAAAGTGAGACTTCACATAGAAACATCAACGCGTGCGGCATGACACGCTATTGGTTAAATACACGGAAGCAGTTCAAAGCACAAACCGCGAGTACAGAGAGGAGATAAGAAGAGCACTATAATGAGCGCTATAAGAATGCTATAATGTTTGGCGAGTATGTCTGCGGTCTGAAAATACTATAAAGTTGATGACAACATTGCCATAGCAAACGGTGGGATATGTAAACTTGGGATTGCAAGGGGTGGAAAGGAAAGGGCTACATTTAACACAACAAACCGATACGGCACCAGCCAAAGACGAGTCTGCTCACGCTGCAGGAGAGTTTGAAAAGGAGAGAAAAATGCCCCTTGACAGCGCGAAGGCATAGGAGACCAAAGCCAAGATACAGTAGCACAAATGATCGCAATGAGTGACCTACCATTCGCCTTTGTAGAGAACCCTGGATTTCTTATGCTTATGGAGCACGTCAAACTTCGATTTGAAGTGCCATCTCACCACTCTTTCACCGAGAAAGCTCTGCAGCTCGTTATAAGAAGATTTCTGACAAACTACATGTCCTACATCCGTGACACCTAGAAAGGTGGATAATAAGTACTGATCGGGACATCCCTAGCGCCCGCTGCAGTAAGTAGATGAGTGTCCTTCGTTTGGCTTGTAGGCAAACTGCAGCGGGTCCAAGGTGGGGCTCACCACAGAGCGGAGGTGACTGAGGATCACCCTCTCAATGGTCTTCATGAGGTGGGAGGTCAAGGCGACTGGTCTGTAGTGGGCCGGTTCCCTGGTGTTGTTTTGACAACCGGGACCACACAGGAGGTCTTCCACAGGACGGGGACCCTCTCCAGGCTGAGGCTGTGGTTGCAGATGTAGGGCTTAAAAACATGTGTCTTAGAGCAGACTTCAGACAAAGAAATTTGACTTCCTTTCTCTCCTCTTCCCTCCTACTCCACTCTACCCTCCTCCCAACACTCTCATCTCTTCCGACCCCCCCACCCTCCCCGGCCCTCTCACCCCCTCTCTCCTCTCTTCTTTCTCCCTCATCCATTCTCTCTGTCTCTCATCTTCCCCATATCCCTCTCATTCTTCATCTCTCTCCTCCCTCCTTTCTCCCTTGCTGTTCCTCTCTCTCCTTCCCATCTCCTCTCTCAGGCCCTCCACAGAGGCCCAAGTTGAATCTAAAGCCTCGCAGTGTGCCGAAAGAGGAGGGCAGTGGGGGCACCTCTCCCACCCCGGCCCCCGCCCCCTCCAGGTCCTCCTCCATCTTTGGGAACGCCAAACCGGTCGACACTGCAGCGAAAGAGCGTGAGGTGGAGGAGAGGCTGAAGAAACAAGAGGAGAGACGGCAACGACAGCTTGAAGAGGATAAAGGACGGGCCCCAGAGAGAAAACTCAAAGACAGGTACTGAGCTGGTATTAAAACTACTCCAAATACTTCCTACTCGTATACCCACCGACAGAGGACAGGTACGTCCATCACACAAATTGGTTTCCCACAGGTTTGGTGACTTTGACTATGGTGGCACAAGTGATTCATATTTGAATCTAGGACTGTGCCAAAAGTCGAATGATCGCAATCTCTACTTCGTCAATCTCGATAAGGCAATTGCCAGGTCTACAGCCAATCATGTGGCACTAAGTTACAGAAAGTAAACGGCTATTTTCTCACCTTTTACGAGTGAAACTTGTGTGTGTTTCTGCCTCAAATGGTAACGCGCATACTTTTCAGTTTAATATATTGTACAAACTCATACCAAACTGTAATTGTGATTTCCTCTGGAATTTGTCCTATCAACACGAAATAAACTATAGTGATCCTGACACTCTGCTCTTTATGCCTGAAGTCCACATGTCTGTTTTCAATAAGAAGGAAGATCGAATCAAGAACGATCAGTATCGCCCAGCCCTATCTGAATAATTTTATTTGATAAAATATACACTCAACAAAAATATGAACGCAACACTTTTGTTTTTGCTCCCATTTTTCCTGAGATGGACCCAAAGATCCAAAATTCACTCCAGATACACAACACTACAATTTCTCTCAAACATTGTTCACAAATCTGTCCAAATGTGTAACAGCGAGCACCTCTGCCCCGCCAAGACAATCCACCCCACCTCACAGGTGCGCCACATCAAGATGCCGATCTGACATCATGACCAGTGCACAGGTGCACCCCAGACTGCCCACAATAAAAGGCCACCCCGAAATGTGCTTTCTTTTTTTTTTTGCTTTATTGGGGGTAGGGATGTCAACAATTAATCGATTAACGATTAATTGACGATTTAAGACGTTAGTCGAACAAAATGCATTAATTGTAATTAACCGCGTGGTCACGAAACTAGGCACGCACCGCGCTGAGCTCGACTCACAGCCGGCCGCAGGCACCAACGGCACTGCTCAGCAGCCCCGGGTGTACGCGCGAGGCGAGATCGAACCGCGGCGCCCAGGAATGCGCCGCAACGTGCCGCCGCTGGTCCCCCGCGGCCCGGGCCCCGAGTCCCGCGCGGCTGGCCTGCGGCCCGGGCCCCGAGCCACAAACCAGCCACACGAAACCAGCAGCGGCCCAATCCTGGTTCAGTCCAGGTCCAGACCCGGTCGAGTCCCGGTCCAGTCCAGGTCCAGACCTGGTTTAGTTCTGGTCTAGACCTGGTCCAGTCCACGTTTAGTCCTGGTCTAGTCTCTTAGCCAATCAGGACAGAACACAATGTTACACTATAAAAAAAATGTTACACTATTAAAAAAAAAAAAAAAAAAAAGCAAGGGATTACTGTATTTTGTTATTCAGCATCAATACATTTGTCTGCTTTTTACTAAGGAATAATTAATTGAGGAATATACAATATAATAATACTATGATATATTTATGACTCAGTGTTATGTTACTATAGCTTATATTCTTAAAGACCCTATTGAAACACTAAAATTCAGGTGAAAAACGCCGCTTATCAGTTAATCGTTAATCGATCGATAAGGTCAGTCAACTATCAATTAATGAATTAATCGATAATTTGCATCCCTAATTGGGGGTCTGGGGATTCAGAACCAGTCAGTATCTGGTGTGACCACCATTTGCCTCATGCAGTGCAACACATCTTCTTCGCATAGAGTTTATCAGATTGTCAGTTGTGGCCTGTGGAATGTTGGTCCACTCCTCTTCAAAGGCTGTTATGGACGAAGAACACAGGTGCATTTTATTGATGGCATTTTGAATGCACAGAGATACTGTGATGAGATCCTGAGGCCCATTGTTGTGCCATACATCCATGAACATCACCTCATGTTTCAGCAAGATAATGCACGGCCCCATGTTGCAAGGATCTGTACACAATTCTTGGAAGCTGAAAATGTCCCAGTTCTTGCATGGCCAGCATACTCACCGGACATGTCACCCATTGAGCATGTTTGGGATGTGCTTGACCGGCGTATACGACAGCGTGTACCAGCTCCCACTAATATCCAGCAACTTCGCACAGCCATTGAAGAGGAGTGGACCAACATTCCACAGGCCACAATTGACAATCTGATAAACTCTATGCAAAGAAGATGTGTTGCACTGCATGAGGTAAATGGTGGTCACACCAGATACTGACTGGTTCTGAGTCCCCAGACCCCCAATAAAGCAAAAAAAAAAAAAAAAATCAAATTTCGGTGTGGCCTTTTATTGTGGGCAGTCTGGGGCACACCTGTGCACTGGTCATGATGTCGGATCGGCATCTTGATGTGGCGCACCTGTGAGGTGGGGTGGATTGTCTCGGCGGGGCAGAGGTGCTCGCTGTCACACATTTGGACAGATTTGTTAACAATGTTTGAGAGAAATGGTAGTGTTGTGTATCTGGAGTGAATTTTGAATCTTTGGGTCCATCTCAGGAAAAATGGGAGCAAAAACAAAAGTGTTGCGTTTATATTTTTGTTGAGTACAGTTAGTTCTGTATGTTTTTACAGTACTATAAGCATAGTATAATTTGTATCACAAATTTCTGTTCAATGTCTTTATAAAAGAAGGGGGTAAAAAATTGTGAATAGTCATATTTGGAATTAAAATGAATAAAATACTGTATTCATTCCCCATATTCGCCATAGGGCTGCAACTGAAGATTATTTTCTTGTCAATTAAACTAAAGGCAAATCTTTCGATTAATCAGTTAATTTGATAATAACCTTTCATGACTTTATAGAGCAATTTGTTCCAAATTTGATGGTTATGGGGAGATATATATATATATATATATATATATTTTACACATACACATACACACACACACACACAAACTAAACTATAAAGATACACTTACATATATACATGTATATAAGTGTATCTTGTATTAAAGGAACATGTGGATTATGTTAAAAATAAAATGTTGCTTGAAGCCAATATATAGGCGGTAATGAAGAACTATAGTTATGGTCAGCCCCACACAGTAAGAGCAATGGGTGTTTAAAGAACAGCTGACAGCGTGTTCTGAGCAGCGGTCAACATGTAGTGCACAGTTCGCGGTGCCACACTCCCATACAGCCTGTGTTGCACCCGTACATCCTGCGGTGCTATGCCCTTTACTCTTTCTGTTCTGTCTGTTCTATCGTGTGTGTCTTGCACGTGTGCTTTGTGTGGAAATACAACGTGGATTTTCAGAGCACGCTTGTTCCTATTATATCAGACACATTATTTAAGGACTCTGCTCTATCGACATGCTCTACAGCCGTCGACATATTTTCAGATTTAACATAGTAAATTATGCTGACAAATCATTGCGGCTCTAAATCCCTGTTTGTGGGGTCTTATTGTGTATCAAATCTGCTAACTCTGCAGTTCAGACCTCTACTATCATGTTCTGAAATGCATGGGACTCTTGGATTAGTTTGGAAGTTCACTGACACCTGTCATTCTGTGGAACATGTCGGGCAATGGCCATCTCTGTAGGGTTATACATTTCCCCTTTTAATGTGTTATGACTTTTGTCTCTGTCGAATGTCCTTGTAAATCACAGTAAACACATGAACTGTGTGTTCCAGGGACCCAAGCTGGCGCAGTGAAGAGTCCCACACTGAGCGCTCTCGTACAGGAAGTGAATCCTCACAACCAGGAAGTACTTCTGGGAGAGGTAATGTGATATTTCAAGATGTTCAATACTAAACCTGGCCTCTTGCCTGAAAGATGAATAAAAGTAATTCCTACACCTATGCTCCACTGCAGCACTGTTACAGCTTTGGTGTAAACTGGGGGTTACCACATACAGTGCTGCTCATAAGTTTACATACCCTGGCAAAATGTTGTGTTTTTTGGCTATTTCTCAGAGAAAATGAATAACACAAATGAATACAGGTCCAGTAACATGTAACATGTACAATAACAGCCACTATAGTCACTTTACAGGAAGCCAGTG
The DNA here is from genome assembly GCA_036785185.1 of Paratrypauchen microcephalus. Classification (NCBI taxonomy): domain Eukaryota; kingdom Metazoa; phylum Chordata; class Actinopteri; order Gobiiformes; family Gobiidae; genus Paratrypauchen; species Paratrypauchen microcephalus. The sequence goes on along the minus strand of JAVJIX010000050.1, from coordinate 3,648,421 downwards.
GACAAGAAAAACTATGTGTGGTAGCTTACAGCAGCTAAGCGCTAACCAATGAGAAAGAACCAAAAGTAGCTCCAAAACCAACACACTGAAACATTCACCATTGACACAGGCACCTCATATCAGTCTTCACAAATAAATGTCCTTTTAATCCATGTGGATTTTGAGATTGTACTGGTGTATAGAAGAGCACATGAGTCGCGTGCCTCTGGGGGGCATTCAGGGGCAGTACGGCATCACACACAGACAATTTACAGCTCTGATAAATATTGATGAGGCACCACTTATCTGTAAATAGGATTAAATGAACATGGTATAGAGAGCTTTATAAAGGGGTATAACATGCCCACATGGACTATTGGCCCATATCAGCTAGATTCAGGCTGATAGTCAATATGTCTCCAAGTGCCCATATCAGCTGATAATATCGGTCAGGCCCTTGTACAATGTTTGGTATAAATATACAAAATACATGTATTCGCAGTTTGTTCAAAAAGTCAAAGCAGATGCACTGAGGACAGACACATGAATTTATTTCCCAGAGAAAACATTTTGTGATTATTTTTACAAAAGCAATAAGTTCATTTGTAAACATCACTATAAATTAAAGATCCCATGACATGGTACTTCTTGATGCTTTTATATGGCGCCTTAATGGTTCTTTAATACTGTAAATGAATCCTCCTTCAAAATCAAGACTCAGTACATGAGAAAGCCTCATGAACACAGTCATAGTCATAAATATCTCTCTCAAACACTTTATTCTGGGCGTTGTTGCTTGAATGCAAATGAGGAGGACAGAGACAGGCCAGTGCAGTGGGTGGGGTTGTGGCCAAACTCTCTGCTCTTTCCTCTTTAGCGGTGCGATGTGCGCTGGCCCCACTTCCACGTTTAAGCGTGGAGGAAGATATGAGATGATTTCCATTGAAAAATAAACACACTTCCACAGAAAATAAAATTAAACCACTGCTGTTTCAAGGACATCCGAGCCTGGAAACACTCTCACGTGCCTCCAGGCAAATAAAAAAAACGCATGTCACATTGCGTAGCTCATTTGCAGTCCAAACTCTCTGGGCATGATTTCCAGAGACGGTGGGTAGACATCCAGACGGGGGGTGGAACTGCATTTGCATTTTTCCCTGAGTGTGACGTCAGAAATTTTCCTTGTTCAGAATCGCCCGTTTGGGCTGTCTTTTTTTTCAATCGCGGGAAAAGGATCGCAAATGCTCAGTTTACACATTTCGCAACTTTTAGCCATGGGGGGGTGGGGGGGCTAAACATGGTAGGGGAGCTCACATTAACGTTCAAAAACCTCAGAAAGTGAAAATTTCATGCCATGGGACCTTTAACATTTGGTCTGTAATAGATTTTGAAAAGCCTAATATTAGTATCTGCTAGGGATGCAAATTATCGATTAATTCATTAATCTATAGTTGATTGACTTTATCGATCGACTTGCGATTAATTGCTAAGCGGCGTTTTTCACCTGAATTTGTGTTTCAATAGGGTCTTTAAGAATATAAGCTATAGTAACATAACACTGAGTCATAAATATATCATAGTATTATTATATTGTATATTCCTCAATTAATTATTCCTTAGTAAAAAGCAGACAAATGTATTGATGCTGAATAACAAAATACAGTAATCCCTCGCTCTATTGTTGCCTTGTTTTGTGTCCGCGATTAGCTATTGCAATTAATGCATTTTGTTCGACCAACGTCTTGATCGACAATTAATCGTAAGTCGATTAATTGTTGCCATCCCTAGTATCGGCAAATAGTGGTTATCGGCCACAACAGCAACACAAATATCAGATGTCAGTATGGGCTCAGAAAACTGCATAATATTATAATATAAGAGCATGTTTAGACAAATACACATGCACAGCAGTTTTCCACAGTGTCCTCTAACGATCTCCTCTGTCTCTGGTGTGTCCCTCAGGCTCCCGCTGCAGAGAGGAGCGTTCAGGGGAAAACGAGGTGTTTAGTCAGGAGGCAGAGCCCACCTCCCCGACCTCCCCACGGCCTCCGACCTCTGCCCTGAAAGAGCCCCTGAAAGAGCCCCTGAAAGAGCCCCTCAAAGTGATGCCTGCGCCCCCTCCCAAAGAGAACGCCTGGGCCAAACGCAGCACTGGTGCCAGTACTGGGTCCAGTGAAGGAGAGAGGGGCCAGCCGGTGTCCCCCAGCGGGAACACCACTCCTAAAATCGGGTATGAACAATCACATTGGCTCTAGCCTGACTCTCAGCGTGTGTCATGCTCTGAGGGAGTGACAGGTGGATTTAACATATCCACTTGTGTAAAGGTACAGCTTACTAAAGTTCATATTGTGACCTTGGATCTAACAAAAATGTTAATCTTCTGACATATTTTCACCTGTTGTTGAAATTTTGATCCTACATAAATATATTATGGTACTTTTTTCCATTTTTTTCCCACCTGGCCTTTGGTCAGACTTGCCTGTTCTCTCCGGTCTTCTGTCAGGCCAAAGATAGCATCTAGTTGTGCTGTGTGAGAATACAACAGGGGTGGCTCGGCCAGTCTGTTTACGGATGATAGCTTTCAAATGTAAATTATATGCTTTCTACATAATTAGAGAAAGCTCATTAATTTAAATAAGAAGATTTAATAATAATTAACATTATCGATTCTAAAATTGTGCATTTGTTTGTGTTCTACAGCTCTGGTGATGAACGAGGATCTGGGAAAGGTAAGAAGTGTGTGAGCCTCTAAAGCCTAAAGGGACGTTCAAACTGAAGACACCATCAATATAGCTCCTCTGGTTGGATGTTTGTCTGAGGACAGACTGAGATGCAGAGCTCCTCTAAAGACACTGCTTTGTGCTGAGGAGCTCTGGTTTGGTCTGAACGCACCATGCTGCTGCTGCTGCTGCTGCTACTGCTGCTGCTGCTGTTGTTGTTACTGTTGTAGTGGAGTGGAGTGGAGTGGAGTGTAGTGACCTGAAGGTGGTAGCGTGTGAGTGTAGCTCTCTGGGGTAAAGGTGCTCCCATCAATCCAAAAATTTCCCCCGTTACGAGCACGGGGAGACATGTTCTTAGTCTAAGCATTCAGCCAGTCAATGTGTGACTCTCAAGGCTTTTCCACATATGCATTATTTCCTGTTAGAAACCCAAAAACGCCTCAACAAGACTATTCAGTAATGACACTGCCTGTTTTAAAAGCCACGGAATGTAACTTTTTTGCCAGTGACAAATTTTGTGCATTTAGGTTGTGGTTATTACACTGAAAAAAACATCAATTCTTGCTTTGAGCAGGCTTGCCTCTCTGCAAACTTTATTTTGCCTGGAGAATGGACGTTTCTGTTGAAATGGTGTTCCTTTGGCTACAATCTTCCGCAGTATGGTATAAAACTTATTTATCTCCATGGAGAATGTTCCAGAGTACTTTGTTTCCATGGAGTCATGCAGGTGATGTGCCACCTTCAGAAAGTTACATATTGTAGTTTACAATATACAACTCGGTATACCTTGAGTTTTGTTTCATTCGCACATATTTGAGTAACTCTTTATTATTAGTAGTTTGTCTACATCTCCAAAGCTCAAAATGCTGTTCCACCTTGTGATGTCATGTAGGGGTAGTTTTCCAGTTGACAGCTCCTTTTTATTGGCAATTCCACTGCTGAAATTCCAAATTATTCTAGTGATGGTGAATGGATTTTAAAAACACCATGGAGCACTTCCTGTATATGACATCACAAGATGGAACAGTGTTTTCCTTTTTAATAGAAGAACTCAGCCTAAATATACAGGTTTTGTGTGTGAATGAAAACAAAACACACCTCCAGGTCTGTTTGTGATGAGGAAACTACATCAGAAAATAGTGTAATATTGGCCCTTTAAGTCGTGAGCGGAGCACCTTCACTCCAGACCCCCCTCACTGGTCTGGTTTCTCTTTAAGATGAGAACAAGGCTGACGGCGTTCGGCGGGGAGCCCCACGAGCTCGAGGGGGCTCCATGGGGCCAGCGACCAGCAGAGGCAGAGGAGAGGGGCGACCGGGAGAGCGCAGGAAGGAGGCAGACAGGTCAGGAACTAAATAAATGCACAAAAACTAAAACTCGACCTGAGAAATAATGAGAATAATATGAGATAAAAGCTCCATCAGAGGCTACAGGACAGAGAGGAGAGAGTTCTGAAGAGGTACTCGGCTTCAGTGTCCAAGCTGAGGAAAGAGAGGGCAGGATTTAGACAGAGCGCAGTGATCAGGCAAAAGAAGTGAACCTTACTGATCATAAATGCAATTTTCTTTAAATCTGTTCAATTTTTCAACACAGAAAAGAATCTCGAAGAGAGAGAGACCCCAGACCCACTCCAGAGCCAAAGAAATACGAAGAAACCCCAACTCCCGTAAGTGTGGTTGAAAAGCTGCAGTAAAGGGTTCAGTTTGAATGAGGAACCTGTTTGCAAAGTGGCCACATGTTAAACTTAAAGGAGAATTAAAGTCTTTTACAATCTGGGCCTTATTTCGGTAATAAAACAAGTTGTTTCACCCATAGCACTTTGGTGTCTTGTGGAGCACTTCCAGACATGTTCTAGATCAGGGGTCTTCAACGTTTTTCAGGCCATGGACCCCCAAACAGATGGCGAACTGAGCCAGGGACCCCCCTACTATATATACGGCATAGTTTTATATTTTATATTAAATTGAGCTTAGTGTCATGTATAAACATTGCTACTCTGTTATGGTACATCCAATACAAGGAAATAATACACAGGTTAATACTGTATTTTACACTATAAAATATAAAATTATATTATTTTAAAGTGAAATCAAAAGATTTCGCGACCCCCCTGCAGTACCTCCGCGACCCCCCTCGGGGTCGCGACCCCCCTGTTGAAGACCTCTGTTCTAGATTAGCGATAGCCGTAGCGAGAGTTCTCGGGGCATATATTATATGCCCTGGTCTCCAAATAACACAAACTTTAGCACTTTTCAAATCATAGAAGCTCGATGTCTTGGTCTTCGCTTTCGTTTGAGTCAAAAGTGGCCTGTAATCTGAGATTTATCCATAGTTACAAGTAGAAGAGGACGCCAGTGCGCATGTGCGGAGTCAGTTTATTTCACTCTCAGCTCCCGGGACCCAAACATGAAGATGACAGATTACAGGCCACTTTTGACTCAAACGAAAGTGTAGATTAAAACATTGAGCTTCTATGATTTGAAAAGTGCTAAAGTTTGTGTTATTTGGAGACCGCTCGGGGCATATATTACATGCTCGGGGCATATATTATATGCCCCGAGAACTAGCGGTACGGCTATCGCTAATCTAAAACTCCATATGACACCAAAGTGCTATGGGTGAGTAAAACAACTTGTTTTATTACCGAAATAAGGCTCAGATAGTAAAAAAAACGTTAATTCTCCTTTAAGGATACTTTATGCTCCATTATGGTCTCAGGCGTAGACCTCAACCAGTTTTCCTGTATCAGTGTCCAGATGCATTGTGGGAATCCAAACCATTCAATTTGCAACTATTATTAACTAGAGTAATAAGCGATCCCACATGGTTCATATGTAGACATTGGGCTGAATAATTCAAATCTTTAGTTTTGAGAAAGACGGAGAAATGACAGACTTTTTTTACTTCACCTAAATGAATCTGAAATGCACCTATAATTTTGGTCCAAACTCCACTGAGGATGCAAGCGCTCCTAGAGCTCATTCCCTGGTCTACTCTTGTGCTATTGAGACACTTTGTTATTTACTTCATATTTATTATCTTTTCGATCCTTTTTCTTTCCCACAAAAGTTCAGCTCAGCCAGTAAATACGCCGCTTTGCTAATGGACGGAGACCAAGGTGAAGATGCAGAGGACAACGAATAAATCCTCCAAAAAAGAAAACGAATCACAACAAACAAGATGGCCACCGAGCATCAGGAAGAGGATGTGGAGACGCAGATAAAATAAAAAGCTTCCCCTCCCTCACCTCCTGCACCGGACACTAGACTGGACTGTTTTAATGCAACTGCAGTAGCTCCTATTGAAAACAAGGATGTGATGGATAATAATTGTAATAAATAAATTTAAAAAAAATGGAATGAATTTGTACATGTGTGGATCCAAGATGGCCGCCATTTGATATTTTTTGTTAGGCATGATATTAAAGGGGGGTAATTTGACTTTGAGCTTTCTGCCACATCATAAATCTGTTTCTTCATCTAAAAATCCCTCGAGTTGTGTTTTGGTCCATTTGTGTTTGTGTAATCTTTCTTTTTAATGAATTTATAATATGGTTTATCATGTTAAAGCAGTCATGATCACATCAGCTTGCAATGGTCATACAGAATCAACACTACTGTGACCAGAATCAATTCTTGTAGCTTTTTACATTGAAGTTTAGTTACATTGGTCTTGGTGTTTTAGGGGGTTAACTTGTAATGTTTCTCCCAACTATTGACACCACAAAATGGAATTTCTGACAGGAGAAGCGACCAGTAGAGGGCGCCAGAATATCTGTTCAATATTCCATTTTATGCTTGAAAGGTGCACCATGGAATTTTGCAACCTACTTGTTGCCATGGAGATCTTTGCATTTATTTTTCATTGCTAAAAAAAAGCATGTTTTCTTACTGTGAGTGGGATTGTCTCGCCACAGATCTGAACTGCAACTTGGCTTGATGGTTGGTTGTCTCCATAGCGATTGGATTTTTAATGCGATACTGATGATCAACAAGAGCCTAAACCAGAAAAGTTGCAATGTACCTTTAATTGCAATATATTTGATTTGATGTGAAAAAATATAAACTGTTAAAGATCCCGTATTACACAGAAGTGACTTGTGAGCTTTAAGCCCTGTTATGTTGTTCCCTCGTCAAAAAACGCTGTTTTGTTTGGTTCACACATTTGAGTAACCTTTTGTTATTAGTCTGTCTACATCTCCAAAGCTCAAAATCCTCTGTTCCTCCATGTGATGTCATGAAGTGGTAGTTTTCAAATAGCTACCCTTAGCAATTACAAGAAGGCATGTAAAGCTTAAAAACAAAGTGGAGCACTTCCTGTACTGCCACATGACATCACAAGGTGGAGCAGAGTGTTTTCTGTTCGAGAGAAGAACTCAGCCTAAATCTGCAGGTTTGTGTGTTAATCAAAATCAAAGATTTTTATTGCCATTGTCAAGTGAACAGAGTTCACAAAACTAGGAACTTGTCTCGGTGATAAGGTGCAAACATAAAACACTAAATAATAGTGATAACTAGAGTAAAGACACTAAATAATAACTAAAATATAGCTATAGTAAAAAACAAGCTTGTGAATGAAACAAAACAACTCCATGTCTCTGTGATGAGGAAATTACATTAGAACAGAGATCAGAAAATGGCATATGGGCCCTTTAATAAAATTCAGCCTGGATAGAGGGCAGTTATTTGTCAGTTTTACTTTGAGAACTGCACCTGAGAATACAGGATTACTCAAACATGCATCTGGTTAAACAACTCCAGGTATGGTTTATATACTCAACAAAAATATAAACGCAACACTTTTGTTTTTGCTCCCATTTGTCCTGAGATGGACCCAAAGATCCAAAATTCACTCCAGATACACAACACTACCATTTCTTTCAAACATTGTTCACAAATCTGTCCAAATGTGTGACAGCGAGCACCTCTGCCCCGCCGAGACAATCCACCCCACCTCACAGGTGCGCCACATCAAGATGCCGATCCGACATCATGATTAGTGCACAGGTGCGCCCCAGACTGCCCACAATAAAAGGCCACCCCGAAATGTGCATTTTTTATTTTATTTTTTTACTTTATTGGGGGTCTGGGGACTCAGAACCAGTCAGTATCTGGTGTGACCACCATTTGCCTCATGCAGTGCAACACATCTTCTTCGCATAGAGTTTATCAGATTGTCAATTGTGGCCTGTGGAATGTTGGTCCACTCCTCTTCAAAGGCTGTGCGAAGTTGCTGGATATTAGTGGGAGCTGGTACACGCTGTCGTATACACCGGTCAAGCACATCCCAAACATGCTCAATGGGTGACATGTCCGGTGAGTATGCTGGCCATGCAAGAACTGGGACATTTTCAGCTTCCAAGAATTGTGTACAGATCCTTGCAACATGGGGCCGTGCATTATCTTGCTGAAACATGAGGTGATGTTCATGGATGTATGGCACAACAATGGGCCTCAGGATCTCATCACGGTATCTCTGTGCATTCAAAATGCCATCAATAAAATGCACCTGTGTTCTTCGTCCATAACAGCCTTTGAAGAGGAGTGGACCAACATTCCACAGGCCACAATTGACAATCTGATAAACTCTATGCGAAGATGTGTTGCACTGCATGAGGCAAATGGTGGTCACACCAGATACTGACTGGTTCTGAGTCCCCAGACCCCCAATAAAGCAAAAAAAATAAAAAAAAAAATGCACATTTCGGGGTGGCATTTTATTGTGGGCAGTCTGGGGTGCACCTGTGCACTGGTCATGATGTCGGATCGGCATCTTGATGTGGCGCACCTGTGAGGTGGGGTGGATTGTCTCGGCGGGGCAGAGGTGCTCGCTGTCACACATTTGGACAGATTTGTGAACAATGTTTGAGAGAAATGGTAGTGTTGTGTATCTGGAGTGAATTTTGGATCTTTGGGTCCATCTCAGGAAAAATGGGAGCAAAAACAAAAGTGTTGCGTTTATATTTTTGTTGAGTGTATGTTTCACTAACACTATAATTTATAAGTGTTTCCCAACCTTTTTGTCTTGTGTACCCCGTGAGCCTTTTTGTCATACCTCGAGTACCCCCTCACTCATACGTGTTGATAATTCTCCAAAAGTAGAACGTGACACAACAGATTATTAAATGAAAATCATTTTATTTCATCTCCTTAATTTGAACATTTAATTCTCAGGCATTTTCTCTCTTTTCTTTAACTCAAATTTACTCAAATTAGAATACTTTTTTCTTTTTATCTCCCCCTGCGCCTGGCAGCGACACTGCTGAGTACCCCCTGCAGTGTGCTCACGTACCCCTAGGGGAAATTGTACCCCTGGTTGGGAAACATTGATTTATAACAGTGTTTCCCAACCAGGGGTACAGGGAGCAACATTATTATTATTATTATTAAATTCTCATATTAAAAAAGGTGTAATTGAATAGAAATTCAATACAAATGTTAAATTCTGTGTAAAATATACTTTCTAAAGAATGTCTGGAAGATTTTGGACATTATTGCATTATAAATCATTCTGACAATAGGCAGATACTGCAATAGTAAACACATGTATCTGGTATAGCTGAGGGAGGGGGCAAAGCTTAGGGGGAAATAATACAAAAAGCTTTGGAATCAGAGATCATTAAGTCAGTGTGATGTGTCCAGTTGAGAGTTACTGCTGGAGATGTGTCATGTCTTCCAATGTTTGCTGGAGCAATTCTGAAGCTCTTCTGCAACATAGGGATGGATCTTGTCTGGAATAAAGTCATTTCATTGTTGATTTCTCTGAGGATGATCACTGCAGGAGCCATTGTGAGGAGCACTGCACAGGCCGTAAGTGCAGTTTATGAAGAAAACACATTAACAAAAGCATGACCTCAGTTAGAACACTGAGTTGTCCACTATAACTTAACTCCCCACAGAACTTAAAGGAGCATTGTGTAACATTTCTGGAGGAGGGTCCAGCAAATGCTTTTCTCCATGGAGATGTTATTGCTTTGTCTGGAATGTTTGACAGTATGGCATTAAACCTGTCAATCTTCATGGAGACTGTTACAGGTCAGATCTGTAGAGAGGTGACTCCGCTCACAGCACAGGGATGTGCTAATTCTCATCTCCTGTTCCTGGTTGGGCTTTTCCCTCCAATAAACAGTTTCACATTTCATACTTTCACACACACACATACACACCCATATACAGTGGTACCTCACCTTACGAATGACCCAACAAACGAAAATTTCAAGTTACGAAACGCCTTCACGGTAAATTTTGGTCTCTAGATACGAAAGAAAATTCAAGTTACGAAACGCTACGAAATCTCAAAAATTAAAATAATGCGCGCTCAGCCACACACATTATACGCTTTTCTCAGACTGGATTTAAACTTTTCTCACATTTGTCTCTCGTTTAAACACTCAAACTTTCATAGATTTTCAACAAAATTATTAATAGTGAAGTGTAGGGGGAGGGGGGAGAAGACTGCGCTCTGACACGTGTGTGATAGCGCACAGCAGGTATAGACCTGGAGTACACCATGACTAAACCTGGACTAAACCAGGACTAGACCAGGTGGATTAAAGCAGCGAGGAGGGGACTGCACGCAGTCTGAACGCATGAACGAGACCCATGCAAGAGCCGCGGTGGTCTAGACCTCCTCTAGACCTGACCAGGTCTAGAGGAGATCTAGAGGAGCTGCGGTGGTCTGGACTAAACCAGGACTAAACCAGGACTAGACCAGGTGGATTAAAGCAGCGAGGAGGGGACTGCACGCAGTCTGAGCGCATGAACGCATGAACGAGACCCATGCAAGAGCCACGGTGGTCTAGACCTCCTCTAGACCTGACCAAGTCTAGAGGAGGTCTAGAGGAGCCGCGGTGGTCTGGACTAAACCAGGACTAAACCTGGACTAAACCAGGAGGAGCCCGCGGCTCTTGCATGGGTCTCGTTCATGCGTTCATGCGCTCAGACTGCGTGCAGTCCCCTCCTCGCTGCTTTAATCCACCTGGTCTAGTCCTGGTTTAGTCCTGGTTTAGTCCTGGTTTAGTCCAGGTTTAGTCCTGGTCCAGTCCAGGTTTAGACCTTGGTCTAGACCTGCTATCAGCTCCGCGCCGGGTCATGCTGCGCTATCACACACATGTCAGAGCGCAGTCTTCTCCCCCCTCCCGCCCCCCCCCCTCACTTCACTGTTAATACATTTTGTTGAAAATCTATGAAAGTTTGAGTGTTTAAATGAGAGACAAATGTGAGAAACACAGAACACAATGTTACACTATAAAAAAAGTTACACTATAAAAAAAAAAACTTGGATCGGGGCCTTGGAACGAATCAGGCTTTTTCCATTGAAATAGCTACTCAACTTACGAATTTTTCACGTTACGAAACCACTTCTGGAACGAATTAATTTCGTAAGGTGAGGTACCACTGTATGTAGTTTTACAGGTGGGTACTACCTTGGTTTGTTTTTAACCAGGATGTGAACCTCAAGGTGAACAGCAGAAGCTCTGTACTGACTTCAGTTTCTTTAGAGTTTACCACAATGATATGAAAAAGCTGATTGTCTGAATGTGGTTCTGTAGTGTGGGATTGTACAGGTGTGAGCTGCTCTGTTGATTCTTTGAGCCGTAAAACCACTCGGAATTGAATACATATAAGGTAGAGCTGTTTAATATCATACTGTGGAACATTCCAGGCAGAGCAGTGACACATCCATAGAAACAAACAGGTGTCAGACCCCCAACCAAAAATGACATAGTGCACCGTTAAAGTAAACTAGGTGGAATAAGGATTATCCAGTAGCAGTGTTTTCATGATACTACAATTTCAAACTTCAACATGTGAGTGAAACAAAACACAACTCCAGCTATGTTTGTGATGAGGAAACTCCATGACAACACAGATCAGCCTAATATGAGCCCTTTAATGGGAGCACTAAAGTGTCACTGCAGTTCTAGCTGTGTTTGTATTAGCAGTTGGCGTCTCTCCGGCTCGCTCCTGGTGGTCTCCCAATGTTTCTTCAGACCTGTCCCCTGCAGAGAGCTCTGTCTCCTGGGGACAGCTGCTCATAGACGCCCTCCCTCCCGGAGCTCGGTCGGGTCTGTCACACAAACAGTGAAGATGAGTTACAAGACAAGTCTGTTACACTGCTATATTTACTAATGTGTCATATTCATCTGATGGCTTAAAGTCATTTCAGATGACAACAATCACGTCCTTGGTCTTCAATAATGGCTTCACTTTATGAAGCTATTGTGAAATAATACTTTATTTTTCCTGACAGAGAAGAGGCTGAATTTTGTTTTTTGTCAGGAGGAGCATAGGAGCATAAGTGAGCATTGTGCATGGTTGTACCGCTAAACATATGATACAAACACACACAAAAGATATTGATGAGGGAACATTATAATTTGATTTTGCATAATGCATCATCATATTCTGGGTTACCAATGGATAACAATATGTGGCATTAGAATTTAAGTATTTGGCAAAGACTTTAAAAATGAGTCAGATGTCAGAGTTGTGGTTGCGCATGCAGTGTGCTTTTGTGTGTCCCAGCTTTGGAACAGGCTCAGCTGAATTCACTGCTTCCTTTGTCCGACTGCACCAGAGGCTACAGCCACTTCCAGAAAGACTTTATTGTTAGAACATTCCCCCAAAACTCAGTTCAAACTTCAATCTCCAACTTTTGCATTGAAAATACAGTCGTGTGTGTGTGTGTGTGTGTGTGTGTGTGTGTGTGTGTGTGTGTGTGTGTGTGTGTGTGTGTGTGTGTGTGTGTACAGAGATCAGCTTTGTCTGTCCTCAGTACATGTAACCATGTCCAAGTCATGAGATAGACCACTGTAGATATATAGGTCATTCCAGAATTGGAGGACATTTGGGGTTTAAAATTCTTGAAAAATAAACCTTCACTTTTCTGATTCTCAATCAAATGCTTGATTATCTCAGCTTACGGATCAACGGTACAATTTTTATTACATGATTTATTTGGTTTATTTATTTATTTACTCTAATCAGGTTTGCAAATCTGCGCTAATGTTAGCTTTATCTCAGGAGTAGAAGCTAGCTGTTTAGCTAGCTGTTACTGGTAATCAAGAGGAAAACGTATTTATGCAAATAAGTAAAGTAAAAAAAATATATATAGACATACCTTTGCTCTACCCTTTCTTTTGAAAAACTGTTTGATGATGTCAAGTCCAGGGTATCATGTGGTTCACTGCTTCTTCTACCATGCTAAAAATATTATGCTAACAGGGTTGCATACCTGTTGTGGGACACTTGTTCCATGAATTATAATTATTTGAAATATTATGTCTATTAAAACAAATGTTCCCCAGTTACAAGAGATGGCAATGAAACAAATAATACAGAAAAAAAGACATTTTAATTTAATTTTAACTGCCATTAGGGGTGGAAAATGGCATTTTGGGGGGATACTCCAGACTTATTTGGTATTTTAAAACTATTTTCAAGCATTCTTTTCTCTTAGTTTTTTAGATTTGGTCTCAGGACAAGTAAATTGACTCAGAAACTGTATGTTTTAGTATTTTGTATGTGGATTATTTAATATTTGATGCGTGGGATGTAAAATGTCCTCCAATTCTGGAATTACATTGATGCAAAGGACTAGAACAGGAAGAGACCAGGGACTAAACCAGGAAGTACACTAGGGACTGAACCATGACTAGATCCATTTTGTTTGGGTCTGTTACATGTAACCAATTCCACAAGTCATGACCACTGTAGAGATGAGATGATGACTGCAAAGGACCAGACCAGGACCAGACGGAGAAATAAACTTGTTCTAAACATGGTCTGAACTGGGTCTAAACCAGGATTTACTTGAGCTGCAAGTTACTCACAAACCAGACTAACTTTCTTCTTATAATAATGAGTTTATTTATGTTGTTATAAGAAACCAAAATTCTACTTGTTTGTTTGAATTTTTTCACCAGTTAATGGAGAGAGATGAGCAGGTCTGGACTGGGAAAAAAAATGGCCCTGGCATTTTTGGCTTAGACCAGCCCCTCATAATTAATCCTGGTTCAATCCTGTTTTAGACCTGATTAGTCCTGGTTCAGACCTGGTTTAGTCCTGGTTCAGACCTGGTTTAGTCCTGGTTTAGTCCTGGTTCAGACCTGGTTTAGTCCTGGTTCAGACCTGGTTTAGTCCTGGTTTAGTCCTGGTTTAGTCCTGGTTTAGTCCTGGTTCAGACCTGGTTTAGTCCTGGTTTAGTCCTGGTTTAGTCCTGGTTCAGACCTGGTTTAGTCCTGGTTCAGACCTGGTTTAGTCCTGGTTCAGACCTGGTTTAGTCTTGGTTCAGACCTGATGTAGTCCTGTTTTAGTCGTGGTTCAATCCTGATTTAGTCCTGGTTTAGTCCTGGTTCAGACCTGGTTTAGTCCTGGTTCAATCCTGATTTAGTCCTGGGGTTTAGTCCTGGTTCAGACCTGATGTAGTCCTGTTTCAGACCTGATGTAGTCCTGGTTCAGACCTGGTTTAGTCCTGGTTCAATCCTGATTTAGTCCTGGGGTTTAGTCCTGGTTCAATCCCGATTTAGTCTTGGGGTTTAGTCCTGGTTCAGACCTGATGTAGTCCTTGTTCAGTCCTGGTTCAGACCTGGTTTAGTCCTGGTTCAGACCTGATGTAGTCCTGGTTCAGTCCTGGTTCAGACCTGGTTTAGTCCTGGTTCAGTCCTAAATTGTGGGCCGGTCTCTAAGTTAAAAAAAAAAAAAGAAGGGCATCGCCCCCTAGGACTGTCGGCCCACCGGGAAAATGCCCGGTATGCCCAATTACCAGTCCAGGCCTGGAGATGAGAAACCTGTCGCTCCTCCCCTCATCTGGCCCCTTCATAATCCACACATTTAAAATGTGACATGCACAGGTAGAACTATACAGCGTGATTACATAAATGTTGGACGTGCAGTTTCTTAAGCCTGAGCAAATGTACAGTGGTACCAACTCTAAAAATGACCACTGAAACTCTGTCTAAAATATTCTGTCTGTAGGGAGACAAGACACTGGAAGAAAGTGTAGTTCTCAGGAGAGAGAGAGGACGAGGAGAGAAAGAGAGAGAGAGGATGAGGAGAGAGAAAGAGAGAGAGAGAGGGAAAGGGGCAGGGCCTGTCCCAAACAGCTGGGGGTCTGGAGCTCTGACAGGGGAGTGAGAGAGGAGAGAGAGAGGGCCACATGACAGCAGCAGCAGAGGAGAGGAGTTTAGTCCCACAGAAAACAACCAACAACAGAGGAGTCATGGAAGTGTGAGCACCTCCACGCAGAGGACACACTGTGAGTACATGCACTGCTCAAAGAATCGATAAGAACCTGTACGAGTCAATACAGCTCCAGTTTAGACCTTACTTTAGACTAGTTTACACTACTTTACCTGAGTCGTTTATTGGTAGAAACTTGGGAGCAGAGTTGTTTAGGAAAGTACGTACATTTATTCACATAATGCAGTCATTTCATGTATTTACTACTACAGGAAATGAGTAGTTAAAGGTCTTTTCTGTACGCACTTTAAAGCAGATTGCTCCCATTTAGGGTCATGTATACCGTTTAAATGTGCACTGTGTAACATTTCTGATGGAGGGTTAGCGACCTTCTTGTCTCCATGGAGATGATATGGCTTGCTTGGAATGTTCCCCAGTATGGCATTAAACCCATTTATTTTCACTTTCACTTTATTAAAGGTATCTTTAATGAACTAAAAACATGCATTCATACTGTGAGCTGGGTGACCTCTCCACAGATCTGACCTGTAACTTAATGCCATACTATGGAGTCTTCTTGGTAAAGTAACACCTCCATAAGTAATCTCTTCCATAAAAGTCAGTGTACCTTTAATTACAACTTATTGCTTCTCGCATAATTTAGTTTTATTTTATTTTTATTTTTTTTTCAGTGTCTGAATGATCTGTTGCCAAAGAATAGCAGAATAACTTGAAGAAGTTTGTAAGGATCCTGAAGACCAGGCCATGAGGCTCTAAGGGACTACAACTCCACTGGATCTACAGGATTTTTGATTTTGATTTTGATTTTTTTGTGGAATTTTGAGTTGAAAATGGGGTGTGTCCATAGCAACGTAAGGATGCAGAAGCTGAAGGAGGTCGGAGGAAGTCCAATCAAAACCAAGTCAGAGGTCCATCCTGAGATCCTGGAGCTCACAGAGGTACAGAGACACTCAGAGAATAAACCAGGACTAATGCAACCGTAAATCTTGATTGAGGTGACACACACAGAGGGTTATATGAGCCAGACTTGACTGAACCAGAGACTGGACACTAGACCAAGACACAAGGGACACAACAGAGGCAAGTCTGGTCTGAACTTTTTTTGTTAAGATTAAGGTACTGTCCTGGGCATGCCACTGGGGAAACTCGTCAGAAGCAGAGGAACATCACAGGGCCCCATGTTCAGACCCTGAGCTGGTGTTGGTCAGGAGGACCTTAATGGAGTTGGCTGTACATGTTTGGTCACTGTGCGTTCCATTGGAAAAGGGCTACTTCTAAACCATTCTGAAAGCATTCATACACATTTAGAATAAGAGATGTTGTTTTAAAAACTACTATGAGCGCTTCTGCCAATACAAATACAGTGGTACCTCACCTTACGAATGACCCAACAAACGAAAATTTCAAGTTACGAAACGCCTTCACAGTAAATTTTGGTCTCAAGTTACGAAACGCGAAATCTCAAAAATTCAAATAATGCGCGCTCAGCCACACACATTATAGCTTTTCTCAGACTGGATTTAAACTCCTCTCACACCTGTCCCCCTGTTCAAACACCCAAACCTCCACAGATTCCCAACAAAACGTATCAATAGTGAAGTGTGGGGGGAAGCAGGAGGGGGGAGAAGACTGCGCGCGGACATGTGTGATAGCGCAGCATGAACCGGCGCGGAGCTGCCAGCAGGTCCAGACCAAGGTATAAACCTGGACTGGACCAGGACTAAACCTGGACCAAACCAAGACCAAACCCGGACCAAACCAGGACTAGACCAGGTGGATTAAAGCGCTGCGCGCGGTCTATTTCCTGGTTAGACCTCCTCTAGACCTGACCAGGTCTAGAGGAGGTCTAGAGGAGCCGCGGTGGTCTGGACTAAACCAGGACTAAACCTGGACTAAACCAGGAGGAGCCGCAGTGGTCTGGACTAAACCAGGACTAGACCAGGACTAGACCAGGTGGACCAAAGCGCAGCGCGCGCATCCACCCCCTGGCCTCGCCTCGAGCCACAGCCGAGGCGAGCCGCCGCTCGCACGCAAGAGCCGCGGCGGTCCAGACCCGCTCCAGACCTGCCCGCGTAAGGTGCTCACAGAGCGGCCTGGATAGAACCGTGAGGTCGGCCTCTTCAAGACCTCCAGGCCGGTGACCGGGACAATCCCCGGACCCATGCAAGCTTAGGGAGCTCTTAAGGCGGGCTGGCAGTGTCCCCCTGGGTCCCTGGATGTCTGGGGCTTCGTGCCTGGCAGGTCTAGAGTAGGTCCAGACCACACTATAAAAAAAGTTACACTATAAAAAAACTTACACTATAAAAAAAAAAAAAAACTTGGATCGGGGCCTTGGAACAAATCAGGCCTTTTCCATTGAAATAGCTACTCAACTTACGAATTTTTCACGTTACGAAACCACTTCTGGAATGAATTAATTTCGTAAGGTGAGGTACCACTGTACATTATTACACAATGATTAAACAGTTTAAGCCTGGCTCCAGCCCACAGTGTCTAATGCCGTGTCCCCTCTGTCCCCTCACACATTGAACTCTACAATAAATCATGAACCGAAAGAATGTGAAGAATCATATTTGCACCATATCATGTGTGCAGCCTCTCTCTCTCTGTCTAGCTCTCTGTCTCTCTCTCTCTCTCTCTCTTTCTCTCTGTCTCTCTCTCTGTTTCTGTGTCTTTAAACTCTGTGTTAGAAATGGAGCAGTGACACGACGCACATACCACAGGCTCACATGTGGTTTACAGCTCCACACAGGGACACTGCATATCAGAGAGGAGAGAGGGAGAGAGGAGAGAGGGAGAGACAGAGAGAGGAGAGAGGGAGAGAAAGATCAGATCTGACCCACTTGAACAGTCTGTAGCCTGCGCTCTTAAAGTTTTAAAAATTTACTACAATTAAATGTTTTATTTCAGTTTGTAGACAGCTGCAGGTGCACTGGTGCTGGAGATGTGTGGACTGGTGTGTTGTGTGTTGGATATTTCGTTGTGTGTGTTGTGTATTGGATATTTGTGTGTTGTGTGTGAGATATTTGGTCGTTTGGTTTGTGTGTTGGATATGTGTGTGTTGTGTGTGAGATATTTGTGTGGTGTGTATTGAATATTTGCTCATGTACGTTGATTGTTTGATATTTGTGTGTTGTGTATTGGATATTTGGTCTTGGGTGTTGTGTGTTAGATATTTGCATGTTGTGTTTTGGATATTTGTGTGTTGTGCATGAGATATTTGTGTTGTGTGTATTTTGGGACCTACTTCCGTCCTGGCT
This sequence comes from Paratrypauchen microcephalus, assembly GCA_036785185.1. Taxonomy (NCBI): domain Eukaryota; kingdom Metazoa; phylum Chordata; class Actinopteri; order Gobiiformes; family Gobiidae; genus Paratrypauchen; species Paratrypauchen microcephalus. The sequence goes on along the minus strand of JAVJIX010000050.1, from coordinate 3,630,261 downwards.
CCAGAGGATGATCCCACGCCCCTGTGCTCCCCCCGAGGAAGTGGTGTGAGTTACTGTCCCATGTCAGGAGACCAGGCCGGTGTGTGTGTGTGTGTGTGTGTGTGTGTGTGTGTGTGTGTGTGTGTGTGTGTAAGAGGGAGGGAGAGAGGAGAGAGAGGAGAGAGAAAAAGTGTTATTTTTTGGTAAAAGAGGGGACTGTTTTGTTATTTCTGTGCTATGATATGGCTTGAGCTATGGAGGGTTGAATTGATACATTGCAGTGACATACAAAAATATATATATACAAAATGATTTAAAGAGCAAATTTTCAGAAAAGGGGAGATTAACTAACTGGTTAACTGCACAAATAACAAATCTGTCACCTATTGTAGATCAGAGAAATCAGAAATCACCCATTCACACACCAGTGGCAAAAGGAGAAATTCAATTTGTCAACTGGAAAAAAGTTTGTTTTGTCAAATACGTTTCACAGCTTATCCAAGTTGCTTTTTCAGTGTACACAGACACTGGGGGTGAGTGTCTTTTACCCAAGGACACCACAATTGTATTCCTCTATGTGGGTGAGTGGATATGACTGCTCAATCAATTATGTTTATGTCAAGAGCGGGATTTGAACTGCCAACCTTTGGATCAGTGGACAAACGCTGTACAAACTGAGCTACTGCTGCCCTGATGAAGACACGGTAGTGCGTCTGACCAAAAAATCTCAAGGGAGTTGGCACACACGGGCGATGGGTCACTTTAAAATAGTGTAGGGATGATTTTCTGACACACAGAAGTGTAAAGTGTGTGAACTGGACTTAAACTATGCATATAGTGTAGTTTTGTGCGCTCCGCCCAGTCCTCAGAGATCTGTGATCATGGTCTGGACTGGACCCACAACACCACATATGCACACAATCACATGAGGGGGAAGACAGAATCTCAGTTTGAAGGAGAATTAACGGGGTTTTTTTTACAATCTGAGCCTTATTTTGGTAGTTTGGTAGTTTTGGATAATTAACTTAAAGGAGAATTAACCTTATTTCGGTAATAAAACAAGTTGTTTTACTCACCCACAGCACTTTGGTGTCATATGGAGCACTTCCAGTGATGTTTTAGATATCCGTAATCCGAGCATAATATATGCCCCGAGCGGTCTCCAAATAACACAAACTTTAGCACTTTTCAAATCATAGAAGCTCAATGTCTTAGTCTACACTTTCGTTTGAGTCAAAAGTGGCCTGTAATCTGAGATTTATCCATAATTTACATCTTTGCGTTTCATGTTTGGGTCCCGGGAGCTGAGAGTGAAATAAGCTGTGACTCCGCACATGCGCACTGGCGTCCTCATCTACTCGAAACTATGGATAAATCTCGGATTACAGGCCACTTTTGACTCAAACGAAAGCGTAGACTAAGACATCGAGCTTCTATGATTTGAAAAGTGCTAAAGTTTGTGTTATTTGGAGACCACAAACATGTGCCCCGAGAACTCACATTATGGAGATCGCAAATCTAAAACATCTCTGGAAGTGCTCCATATGACACCAAAGTGCTATGGGTGAGTAAAACAACTTGTTTTATTACCGAAATAAGGCTCAGATTGTAAAAAATGTTAATTCTCCTTTAAGAAAGAGAAAAGAAAAAAATGTACTGAAAGAAGTTGGCCGTAAGGAGACAGTATACAGTAGTAATAGGCTGGGGTCATGTGATATCGGCATACGGTAGAGTCCCTGTAGTTTAACCTGAGCTGTGACAGGTCAGAATCTTCAGGTGGAGTTTGCTGTAACTGTCAGATTGTAGATTTGTTCACTTGGTTTATGGTTTATATCTCTGTAATTCCTGGGCCAATCCACATGAAGCAAAAACTGGCACAAAGCTCAGTGTCTTCTCTGTCAGGAAAAATAAACTGAAGTTATTTATTTATATATATTTTTTCACAATCGCTTCACAAATGGTGCCATTATTCAACCCCAAAGACGTGAGTTTCAGGTTAAAGGACTTTAAGACATGAGGTTAATACAGTGCTTCTCAATTATTTTCTGTGACGCCCCCCCCCCTAGGAAGAAGAAAAAATTTCACGCCCCCCTTCCTGCATGTGACTATAAATAGTATTATTTGTCTAGAAAATTGTTATTAGAACACCATTGTATCCTTTTATTAACATTATAAACAAAAAAAAGAAAGAAACTTACAACAAAGACTGCACTGAGGACTCAAATATTAATGTGTTTTTAATGCAGCTTTGCGCACATTTGTTTACGTTTTACAGAAATGAAACTTAAAACCACCTCATTTGCATAAGCTAAAAGCACTGAAAAAAAAACGCTCTCTCCTTGTGCCACTGATGCGTCAGCTTCTGTCGGACTAAAGGACACGACTCAGTGGAATATACGTGTTTTTTCTGTGACAGAGGATGTTCTGTTAATGGTGAGACTGTGCGTAAATTGCATGTGAGAACGCCACTGCCAACTACTGTTGTTGATGTGCAATTAGTTCTAGTTCTAGTACAGTACAGCAAAAAAACATGTTTCCCAGAGTCATACGCGCCCCCCCTGGCATCACGCCACGCCCCCCCAGGGGGGCCCGCCCCACTATTTGAGAAGCACTGGGTTAATATGACATGTTTGCGGAGTCGATCTGAAATAAAAAATTAGGTTCAACAATTGTGGATCAGAAATTTTGAGATTTCATTCAAAAACAGTGAATCTACCAGAGATATATACCCCTGCACATCTTAAACAAATCACAAAACACATCTTAAACAAATCTTAAATGACATAATGAAAATTGTAGAATCTGAACAAAACCTGTTGTTTGGTTAGTTGACAAAACATGATTTGGATGAAGGTTACTTTGTCTTTCAAAAAATTCAGATTCCTCTTGTGCTGTAAATTCTAGCACTGTCAAAAGTATTGAAAATCAGTCATCAATGCTAAAACGAGTATAGTCATTTGAAAAGATATCAACACTAAAAAAGTCACATTCACAGGACAGAAATGAACCTTTCCTGAATGTGTTTAGAATGATCTTGAGCTGTATCAGAACAAGTATAAGAGCACATAGACTAGTATACGCCCATGGAGCACTATGAAACCTACAGGACCACTGAGGGATTCACACATAAGACCACAGGGGAATAGAAACGAAAGTACTACCATTTAATGTGGAAAATCACATTCTATTGTCTAAAGAAAGTGTGTGGTTTTTTGTTTATTTGTTTTTTAATTACTGTGGTATTGGAATCAGTATTGGATATCGAGTCTATTTCTTAGTATCGAAACCCAGTTTGACAGTTTAATACTGTGACAGAGTATGTCGTAGTTGCAGTGGGGGTTTAGTTCTCATTGTCAGCTCTCGTGTGTTCAGAGAATGTGGTGAAAGCCTTGAAGTGCTGACAGAATCCTCTGGTGCAGTTATAAATAGCTCCAGACGAGGCCCACCTGCTGCTGTCCTGTTACCCCAGCCCTCCCTCACTGTCCTAGGACACTCTGCTTGCCCTGATGCCCCTGTCTCTGAGCATCTGTGGAGGTGTGTCCTCAATCTTTGTATTAATCTGTCTACACTTTAAAAAACATACTAGATAAAATGACTTGTTTGGAACACTGTTTTATATTTGAGTATTCACAGTTATGTGGCTTCTTTACTTAGTGATAAACAGTCTCTTTCCCACTGTATTTCACACCTTTATTGCTATGTTGTGGCAAAAAAAATATGTACACAAGTGAACACCTGCTGCTTGTTTAGGGTAATTTGCCCAGGTGTTCAATGGTGTTTAATCATGCTGATTAACTAGCAAGCACAGGACACCAAAGCTCACAGACATATTAACCGGGTAACCTCTACGACAGACACATGTCAGGGCTCTCAAGTCTCACGCATTGAGAGTGTGACACACGCAATTTGACGTGTTCACACGCAACACATGGTATTTCTCACGCTGAAATTTAGTTATGTAAGTCAAGCGCAGCGCTTCTGTGCCCAGAAATCGGGTCAGGCACCACGCGGTTTCAGCGCCATTCGTCCCCCTCCCTCCCACCCCCCGCTCATCGCAGAAAAAAAATAGTCACTCGCAACCCCTCCCCCCGGAAATTACGCAGTCACACGCACGACCCCGCTCGAAAGTTGAGAGCCCTGCACATGTAAACGAACACGAATAACTTTGTTAAAATGCATGATAAGTTTTCGCATGACCATCATAAATGGCATTTGACATGACTGAGATCACATCTGTGACTCGTGAATTAAGTCGTAGTATGTTATTTACCCCGCAACGCAAGTGCAGTTGGCGGTCAGAACGTAGTTATCGCGCTTGTTGATGATAGCCCAAGCACTGTACATGGTCGTCTTGTGGCCTTGTCTTTGACTGGGGAGAACATCAGATGCCAACACGCAAAACTCCCCATCGATATCGTGGTATTTTACCTCCTGTACATGGCCACATACGGCAAACTGGTAGGCATCCATGGATTTGTATGCGCGCACTTTCTCTCTTGTATACACGCTGGGCTTCTTGACTAAATAACAGTGGATATCTGGCCACTGTAAATCTGGCCACTTTCTGTGGTCGTACTGCCACTCCGTGATCTCATAAGGATCTGGTAGTCGAACCCCGTTGCTCAACGTGAGCTTTTGAATGTAGCTCTCTCTATCGTTCAGATACTCCGCTATGGTCCGCCATGGTTGATTCTGGGTCAACAATGTGCGCACATGCCGGTGACGTCACGTCTGTTTACCAACTGTATAAAGGGGTCTACAGGGGGTCCTCGGGTTACGACGGTCTCGGGTTACGACGTTTCGTGGTTACGAACGCGCCCCCATTAAAAAAAATATGTATATATTACGCGTCATTCCGTCTTACACGGTTTAGCGTGGTAAGAGATATAAACAAACGCGAACGGCGCGCGGCGCACGGCGCAAGGATACGCTCTGTTGTGGTTGTAGGGAGAAGAAGACAGCCTCGTGTGCGTGCCCAATGTGGGCGGAAGTACCTGATGTGGGCTCTGATCTGCTCCTATGAAAGCGGCAGTGATAACCAAGCAGCGTAGTGGTCTAATTATTGAGATGGAAAGGTTATTGGTGCTTTGGTTGGAAGATCAAAGGCAAAATCCGGTTTACGACGAAATTCGGGTTACGACGCGTCTTAAGAACGGATCAACGTCGTAACCCGAGGACCCCCTGTATATGGTTTGTAGTCACAAGTTGAATATCCCTTTAACCTGATGGTGGCACTGTTCAGTTAAAGCTTTTCCATCTCCTGTCCTCTGTCCCTCTGTCCTCCCTCTGACCACACATGGCTGTAGTCTCCCCATGAAGCTTGGCCTCTCTCTGAGCCTCAGCTCGTCTCTGGAGTTGTCCTTTGGCCCTTGTATCCATCTTCAGGGCTATGGCTGGGCATGCGAGGAACAGGTTGAGCTTTGAAAAGAAGTGGCTGAACTTTTGTATTTTCTCCAGTGACAGTTGTGAAACAGGATGGGCCAGCACCTGAATCTAAGTTAGTCATATTAACTCCACATAAAATCATGCAGCATCCATATCTCCTGTAAAAAAAAAATAATAATAAAATAAAGTAAGAAATTCACAGGCGCATAGTCGGCATCATATCATTTTTCTATAAGACTTTCAGATAAAATTTTCTGACACCGCACAATTTACAACACACAGTTTGACTCCCAAGGACACACAAACATACAGGTGACTTCTGGTGTCATACTCTTACCTGGCCAGCCAAATGATATCTCTCTGTATTTCCTATACAGCGCGATACCATTTGGACACTCTCCATCCACTCTCGCTCCTCCGGTTACAAACGGACTCCGCGATTCTGATTCGTTCAAAGATGGTGACGTCAGTGCACCCGCCTTTGCCCGCAAAGTCACTCTTAGGCAGCGGAAGTTCCGCCTCAGTTTTGAATCAAGATGGCGCAATCTCTGATTGGTTCACTTAGCTGTCTGTCTACGCGCAACCGCAGCGCATTTTGGACCAAGCGTTACCAGACTCACTCGCTGGTACAGCGATGAGTCATGGATTCTTCCAGGCAAGTCATACTCTGTACTTAAACACAATTTTCTGCATGTAAGTCAGAAAAACTTTTTTTTTAAGGTGGCTTTCAGGTCACAAGTTGACTTGGTCTAGATCTTCTCCAGCCACTGTCAGTGTGATGTTTCTCAGAAGATAGTATAAATGCAGAGGGCTTGTGGTGTAGAGGGCACTCCCGTCTCCAGGGTCCAAGTTGACAACATGATTTTGGAAAATCTTTTCCTATTCTTTCGATCGGCAATCGGCTCTCATCCCACATTTGCTCTGCTCACATGTTGGCTGATGAGTCTGTAGTTGTTTGTGAAATTGTGAATTACATTGGAGCTTTTTATTTTCATGTCTTTGGGTCTTATTGTACATGGTCACAGTTCCCCGATGCAGTTCTTTCTGCATTCTCTTCTCTTCTTGCTTCATTACTTGTGGCAGTTTTTTTCAGTTCAGTTAGGCAAGCAGATATGGACTGGTCCTAGGCCTGCCCTGGCCAAAAACCAACAGCCTCACCTGAGTCTCCTCTCTCCAGTCACCCCTTCTCTCCATCTCCCCCCAGAGCGTCTGAGCTCGGAGTATTTATACAGAAATACAAGTTACATAATATTATATCAAAGAGGGTGGAGACAGTTGCCTCTGTTGAGCTTTTACGCATGTTAATGACTGGTCTGGGTCACAGGTAGAAATCACATTCACTACACACAAAAACATTTTGAGAGAAATCTTTCCACAATATCCATTTCCATCACAGCTAACCACTCTGCCACTGTGTTGTGTACATGAGGCCCGTGTACATGTGGTGATCAGAGGAAACACACACCAAACGTGTGTGTGTGTGTGCGTGTGTGTGTGTGTGTGCGTGTGTGTGTGTGTGTGCGTGTGTGTGTGTGTGTGTGTGTGCGTGTGTGTGTGTGTGTGTGTGCGTGCGTGTGTGTGTGTGTGTGTGTGTGCGTGCGTGTGTGTGTGCGTGTGTGTGTGTGTGTGTGTGTGTGTGTGTGTGTGTGTGTGTGTGTGTGTGCGTGTGTGTGTTTAAACATGCACTCTACAAGAGTAAGTTCTTTCCATTAGCTCCACATATGATCTCTTATGTGCCCTCCTGCATTTATACACTCACACACTCCCCCAGAGATATCTGCTGCAGCAGCATCGCCAAGACAGGAGAGGAGAGGGTCAGAGGAGAGGGTCAGAGGAGCAGAGGGTCAGAGGAGTAGAGGAGAGGGTCAGAGGAGCAGAGGGTCAGAGGAGAGGGTCAGAGGAACAGAGGAGCAGGGGGTCAGAGGAGCAGAGCAGAGGGTCGGAGGAGCAGAGGGTCAGAGGAGCAGAGGAGCAGAGGAGAGGGTCAGAGGAGCAGAGGAGAGGGTCAGAGGAGCAGAGGGTCAGAGGAGTAGAGCAGAGAGTCAGAGGAACAGAGGGTCAGAGGAACAGAGGGTCAGAGGAGCAGAGCAGAGGGTCGGAGGAGCAGAGGGTCAGAGGAGAGGGTCAGAGGGGCAGAGCAGAGGGACAGAGGAACAGAGGGTCAGAGGAGCAGAGGGTCAGAGGAGCAGAGCAGAGGGTCAGAGGAACAGAGGGTCAGAGGAACAGAGGGACGGAGGAACAGAGGGTCAGAGGAGCAGAGGGTCAGAGGAGCAGAGCAGAGGGTCAGAGGAGCAGAGGAGAGGAGCAGAGGGTCAGAGGAGTAGAGCAGAGAGTCAGAGGAACAGAGGGTCAGAGGAGCAGAGGGTCAGAGGAGCAGAGGGTCAGAGGAGCAGAGCAGAGGGTCAGAGGAGCAGAGGAGAGGAGCAGAGGGTCAGAGGAGCAGAGGGTCAGAGGAGTAGAGCAGAGAGTCAGAGGAACAGAGGGTCAGAGGAGCAGAGCAGAGGGTCAGAGGAACAGAGGGTCAGAGGAGCAGAGCAGAGGGTCAGAGGAACAGAGGGTCAGAGGAGCAGAGGGTCAGAGGAGCAGAGAAGAGGGTCAGAGGAACAGAGGGTCAGAGGAGAAGAGGGACAGAGGAGCAGAGGAGAGGGTCAGAGGAGCAGAGGGTCAGAGGAGTAGAGCAGAGAGTCAGAGGAACAGAGGGTCAGAGGAGCAGAGGGTCAGAAGAGCAGAGCAGAGGGTCAGAGGAGCAGAGGAGAGGAGCAGAGGGTCAGAGGAGCACAGGGTCAGAGGAGCAGAGGGTCAGAGGAGCAGAGGAGAGGAGCAGAGCAGAGCAGAGGAGCAGAGCAGAGGAGCAGAGCAGAGCAGAGGAGCTGAGGAGAGGAGCAGAGCAGAGAGTCAGAGGAACAGAGGGTCAGAGGAGCAGAGGGTCAGAAGAGCAGAGCAGAGGGTCAGAGGAGCAGAGGAGAGGAGCAGAGGGTCAGAGGAGCACAGGGTCAGAGGAGCAGAGGGTCAGAGGAGCAGAGGAGAGGAGCAGAGCAGAGGGTCAGAGGAGCAGAGCAGAGGAGCAGAGGAGAGGAGCAGAGGGTCAGAGGAGCAGAGGGTCAGAGGAGTAGAGCAGAGAGTCAGAGGAACAGAGGGTCAGAGGAGCAGAGCAGAGGGTCAGAGGAACAGAGGGTCAGAGGAGCAGAGCAGAGGGTCAGAGGAACAGAGGGTCAGAGGAGCAGAGGGTCAGAGGAGCAGAGCAGAGGGTCAGAGGAGCAGAGCAGAGGGTCAGAGGAACAGAGGGTCAGAGGAGCAGAGCAGAGGGTCGGAGGAGCAGAGGGTCAGAGGAGAGGGTGAGAGGAGCAGAGGATGCACTTTTATTAGTTTCTTCATTCCTCCACTTCCTCTCCCTCCCACTCTCTTTGCCCCCCTTCTTTCTCTGTCTGTCTCTCCCTCCCTGTCTCTCTCACTCCTCCTTCACTCTCCCTCCCCCATCTCTCATTCTGTTTTCTTCTCTTCATGTTCTGACCCTCTTCTTCCTTTCTCTCTCTCCCCTGTCCCTTCTCTCGCCTCTCATACTTCCTGTCACCATTCTCTCTCTCCCCCTTTTCTCTCTCCTCTCTCTTGTGGCTGTGTGCTGATGGTCAGATTTTTGCACTATGACACAGTCTCTGGCTCTAACACTTCGCTCGGGTGGAGTCCTGTTTCGATTTTAGTTTTGGACAAAGATTTTAGTCAAACCTTTCTTTTCTGTCAGATGCCCTCCCTAGGCATGGGTTTTCATATTAATAAAGTATAGGGGCCATTTGCATATTAACAGTACAAAGCTAATACTCAAAAGTCTTATAAACAGAAAACTGAAATCCATCAATATTCCCGTGTGCCAGAGGGCTTCCCATCCTCCTGTATCCTTGAGTGTCAGATGCCCTCCCATCCTCTTGAATCACTTCTTTGTGCATGACTGAGCTGCAGTAATACTCTGTAACCACTAGTGTGTGTCATTGTCTCATTCATATTAAACAAATGATTGGGTTTATTTAGCTTCCTTCAAAAGTGTATCATGAATTTCACAGTAAAATAAAAACAATTGAACATAAGTTACACACAGTTACAGATGCTCTGCACTCAGCTTCATTTCCTCTTCACTAATTACAGAATATTTGCCTTATTACTCTTTAGTTGAGAGAAATTAAAATGCTCAAATTAATAGGCAATTTATAAAGGGAAAAAAGAATGAATACAATGACATGAAGATGAAGAAAACCGGGCCATTTTCTCAGAGTTACTATCGCCAGAGCCCAAAAGAAGTTGTCATCCACATGTTTCCAAACGTCGGACTCTCCATCAAAAATGTGATCGTGAATATCTTTGAATAAATTGAAAAAGCACTTTGCCTTGTACGGAGATTAAAGAGGGGGTGTTAAAATAGATTTGGAACTTTCTACCATGTTGTTCCCTCATCAAAAACATGCCTGATGTGGTTTTAAAAGTCATTCATGCATGTTTGAGTAATCTATAACATTCTCTCCCAGGCCCTATTCAAACCCTCCTTACAGTTAGCTGTAAGATTCTGTACAAGGCTCCACCCACAAGCCTATGTCACAGATGCTGCCACACCCCATAGAATACCCCCTTTGAAATGCAAATGAAACATCACAATTATTATTACTTCATTAAATCTTTTATTTAAAAACAAAACTTTATCAAATCAAACTTTCTGAATGATTAAGTAAAGTTAAAGGAGCACTATGTAACATTTCTGCTTGTCTTTGTGTTAGCGCTTTACCTGGAATGTTCCACAAAAGGGCATTCAACGTACAAATCTCCGCTTAAAGGAAAAGTAATGTTTTTTTTACAATTTGAGCCTTATTTCTGTAATAAAACAAGTTGTTTTACTCACCCATAGCACTTTGGTGTCATATGGAGCACTTCCAGAGATGTTTTAGATTTGCGGTTAGCCTAGCGCAACTTCTAGCCATAGCTCGGGGCATATAATATATTCCCCAAGCATGTAATATGCCCCGTGCTGGCTCCAAATAGCACAAACTTTAGCACTTTTCAAATCATAGAAGCCCGATGTCTTAGTCTACAATTTCGTTTGAAGCAAAAGTGGCCTGTAATCCGAGATTTATCCATAGTTACAGCTTTGCGTTTCATGTTTGGGTCCCGGGAGCTGAGAGCACACTCCGCACATGCGCACTGGCGTCCTCATCTACTCGAAACTATGGCTAAATCTCGGACTACAGGCCACTTCAAACGAAATCGTAGACTAAGACATCGGGCTTCTACGATTTGAAAAGTGCTAAAGTTTGTGTTATTTGGAGACCGCAAAGTAATGCCCCGAGCACTCAAGTTAACGGATACGCTACAACATAACTTCTACGAAACTGCTCAAAATGACACCAAACTGCTATGGGTGAGTAAAACTACTTGTTTTATTGCCGAAAGAAGGCTCAGATTGTAAAAAAACGTTACTTTTCCTTTAACCAGCCTATTTTGGGCAATAAAAACAAAACATTTAAATGAATAAATAAAAGAGCACACATTTCCGAGGGTCACTGTTTCCAGGCGCACGCAGGGGTCATTGAACTGTGAGGTGTTGAGGGGCAGTAGGAAAACATGACTCAAATATTATATTAGAGAAGTGATTATATTAGAGAAGCTGTAATATGTAACTTTTCCCCTGGGGGATCTGTCATGTGCTTGTCTCTATGGAGATGTCATTGTTTTGCCTGGAACATTCCACAGTACTGCATTAAACATATCTATCTCCATGAAAACAAGCAGGCCAAGTTACAGGTCAGGTGAGCCCACTCTCAGTAAGAATTTTTTAACATTCTGTGTAATATTTCAGGTAAGCAATAACATCTCTATAGAGGCCAGTAGGAGGCAGTCGTCAAAGGAAAAGTTATATATTGTGCCTTTAACGCATGAAACTTTTCCTTTGAGAAAAGGAAAAGTTACATGTTGAAGGTTAAAGGCACTAAAACATTTCCTTTTAGTGCCTTTAACCTTCAATGTAAAATAATTCTATTCTGAAATATGCATTTATACAGTATTTCCTATCACGCACACTAAACCTTGACATGGTTTTCATTCAAAGGATTCTTGCTGAAACTTCATATTTTCTTGTTGATATTAAACAAATCTCACTTTTTGTCTTTTCTAGTTGGCGTCGTCGGGGAAACACAGCTTCATTGAGACAAGTTTCAGAAGACAATTGTGTGACGTGTGCAAAAAGAACATCACAAGGAGCGGCAATATGTGCACAGGTCTGATACTTTTGGTTTGAAAAAGTACACATTTGTACCACTGGTTTAGATACAGAGACTACTTCTATTGTCGAAGTATGTCCAGTGTATTATCAACACATCATCCAGGGCAGTAATGCTAACTCTTCCATTGAAAATGCACTGTAGCTACTGTAACAGCATGGAATAGCAGCCTGTTCTTGGGTTCCAGCTTCCTGTTATATGCAACATTTTAAGCCCTTTTTTCATTTAATAATGAATAAATAAATAAACATGTTTCATTTTTTTCTCCTCAGATTGTAAACTGGCAGTGCACAAGTCATGTCAGTCCAAGGTAAGCCCCCCCCTCCTCTGGTTGACTGTGTGATAAAAGTGTGTCAGTGAGTCAGAGGTGGAGCACTCCCACTAACAGCAGTAGTAGTAATAGTAGAAGTAACAGTGGTAGTAGCAGTAATCCATGCGTACTGACCTACATGTGTTCCAGATCTGAACCAGGTCCCTAGGCATGATTTACCCTACCGGATTTGTAACGCCTGATTTGAAATGGAATGGAATGGAAGCTTTATTTGTCATTGTTATACAACGAGTTGAGATTGGAAATGGACGGGTTAGGGTTAGGGTTAGGGGTCTCTCATCAGCGATAGCAGAACATGAACAGATAGAAAATGCTGATACAATCAATAACAGTAGTCACAACACTTACGACATAATACAGTAGAACGGTTAACGTGAGGTCCTTTTTTGTTTGGAAATACATTACGGGAGGGGGGAAGGGGGCAAACGAGAGTGGAATGCAGAGAAATATATTACTGACAAACTGAGGCAGAGAGCTATGTAAGAAGGAGAGAATGTTTTTATAAATGCATGTCATTGTGTTCTAGCCAACTGATATTTTGTCCTTTTGATATCATGGTAAGCTGTGTTCTCACAGCTGCGTGTCCTTGGAATGTCTAGTATAGCAGAAATACAGACAAAACACAGCAGTCCTGTTTATTATTATTTGTTGTTATTATTGTAGATTCTTTGGGAGAAAATTAATTAACCAGGGAAGAATGCACATATTCGATACACTTTAGAACTCAGATGAACGGACAATTGGTCCGAAACCTAGTACTGCAAAGTCCCCAACTTCATGCCACCAAACCGGGCCGTTGAGACTCTCCAGTCCTCCCTCCTGGCACGTAGCGATGATTGCGGACTGAGCCGCTTGTTTCACACAATTCCACAAACATTCGTGATGGTATTCAAGCATCGAGGGGTATCCACAGATTGGAGATGGTATAGTTCCTCAATCTGTGTCACCTTCTGATGTGGTACTTTCCCTAGGTCTGCAATGGCTCCACTGTGGTGTAAAATTACACAAGGGAAGGGTTCTTTATTCGCTGCCAGTTTTCCAATTTTCCAATAGATCAGAAACATCCTCAGGTCAATCATCAGATGTCCTTCCCTCAAAAATCCAAATAGTAAATAGTTCCGTCTGTCCATTCGGCTCTCCCGACCCCACATTTCTTCGTGGAAAAAAAGCGTGCCAATTGCGTTGAGGGACCTGCTTATCAATTCCATAATTTAGGATTACGAAAATCTACTCCAACAGGAGAAATAAGAGACGAGACGAAGAGGCACAGCAGACAAAGAGCAGCAGATAAGAGAGCAAGGGAAAAAAAACGTCTACCCACAAGGAGTCAGAGAGGAAAAAAAATGAATAAAGAGAAGTAGAAATGTTAGCGTTAGCATTGTGGATACATAGTGGCAGAGAAAAGCTATTAGCATTAACAAAGAACTACAAATGAGCCACACGTCTGAACAGAAGAGATCTGATATGATTCCACACGACTGAATAATAATTGCAGAGCACTGTCGCAGAGTGGTTTGCTCCCCTGACCCACATCAAGAAGGTTGTGTGGGTGTTCCGCATGTATGTCTATGGCTAAATGTTCAGCAGTTACATGGTGACATAATGCACACATTAGCAAATACTGCCTAATGAATTTTAGATTGGAGCATGTGATCAATATGAGCATTCATGGTTCTGTTTAGGAGTTCAGATTAAAGTCTAACTTCAGCTACTAAGCTTCAGACCAAACAGGGCCTCCATTTAGCTTCACACCGACAGGAAATGTTCATGACATCGGCTATCTGGGTATCAATACCCACATACTAAATGATACTAAACCTAGAAACTATGTACAGGAATTAAACAAAATGACCAAAAATCATTGAAAAATGTAGCAACCAGAAGACCTACTCACACAAGAGCCACACAATCTGGGAACTGAACCCAAGACCTTCTTGCTGCGCGGTAGAAGTGTTAACTGCTAAACCAGCCACTTCCACCTGCTGTTGTAAGTGTTGTGGAGCTTTCATACAGTAAGCACCATATCTCCTCACTGTACGTCTGCGTTAGAGTAGCTCTGTGTACAGTGACCTTTGACCTGACTGTGACACCACCTTTCATCAGTGTACTTTGAACTTTGACCCTGAGCAGCCCACTTCCTGTTTCCTCATTAGCAGGACTTATATTTACACACAAGCTTCCCCCAGCAACTGCTCAAAGGAACTATTTTTATTTCAGCCGCCGCTCATCACTGTCCACAAACAGACAGGAGCACAGGTGCCTCACTGTACAAAGATATCTGCAGCACACACGAGCTAATGCTGTCACCATACTGACATTTCAAACTCCATTTCAATACAAAGGAATAGACTTGATACTGATTCTGATACTACGATGACGTTATTTTCAACATTAAATGGTAGTACTTTCTTTTCTCTTCCCATGTGGTCTTATATGTGTGTAATCCCTCAGTGGTCCTGTAGGTTCCATAGTGTATACTAGTCTATGTGCTCTTATACTTGTTCGGACACAGCTCAAGATCATTCTAAAAGGTCCCATGGCATGAAATTTTCACTTTCTGAGGTTTTTGAACGTTAATATGAGCTCCCCTACCCTGTTTAGGCCATAGCTAAAAGTTGCGAAATGTCTAAACTGAGCATTTGCGATCCTTTTCTGCTTTAGAAAAAAACACAGCTCAAACGGGCGATTCTGAACAAGGCACCTTATTGACGTCAGATCGAAAAATGCAGCTCCACCCCCCGTCTATGTCTCTACTCAGCGTCTCTTTATATCACGCCCATAGAGTTTGGACTGCGGAGGAGCTACGCAATGCGAAATGCGTTTTTTTTATTTGCCCTGAGGCACGTGCGAGTGTTTCTAGGCTCAGAAGTCCTTTACCCGACCCTCTGGACCTCTGAAACAGCAATGGTTTATTTTATTTTCTGTGGAAATGTGTTTATTTTTCAATGGAACGCTTCTCATCTCCTCCTCAGCGCAAAAACGCGGAAGTGGGAGCCAGCCACAGCGCACAGCTGAAGAGGAGAGAGTGGAGAGTTTGGCCACGCCCCCACCCGCTACTATAGGCCATCTCTGTCCTCAGTCATTTGCATTCAAGGAACAACGCCCATAATGGACTGTTCCAGAGACATATTTATGACTCTTTCTCATCTTATCTCTCTTTCTCATGCACTGAGTGTTGATTTTGGAGAAGGATTCATTTACAGTATTAGGGAACCATTAAGGAGCCATATAAAAGCATCAAGAAGGACCATGTCATGGGACCTTAAAGACATTCAGGAAAGGTTAATTTCTGTCCTGTCAATGGGACTTTTTAGTATCGATACCTGTGAAAACTAGGTATACCTGTGAAAACTGATACTAGTTTATCTGATTTTCCATACTTTTGACAACACTACTTTATTTTTTATATATTATTAAAGGGGCCCTATGTAACTTTTTAGGTGGACAGAGTGAGACCTTCTTGTCTCCACGGAGATGTTGTTTTGTCTAGAACAGGGGTCATCAAACTAAGGCCCAAGAGCTGACTCCGGCTTGCCATGTCCCTTTGACTAGACCCCCAGCCTCTCTGCCCCCCACCACTTGAACTGGCTCTATGAGGGAATCCTCAAAAGTTGTCATGGCCTTTTTTTTTTTTTTTTAAATTGATTTTTTACAAATAATAACATGCCTGTATCTTGTATTTTGTTGATTTTATCACCTAAAAATGATATTTATATGAAGTATTTATATTTAAATAATTATGTGACATATTTACATTTGCTGACGATTTTTTATGTATTTATTTTATAGGCCCATTTATTTGACTTTTAATGCTCCACACAATTATTATGAATACAATTGTTATTAATATTTTTATTGTTAATACCAACAGGCCTAACTACAAACTCTGAAGTACTTAGTACTTTTGCAAACCACTAGTAATGATAAACAAACATGTGCCAGGAATTCTGTGTTGATATAGTACTGTGGATGGCTGTGCCAGGATTTCTACTACACAATGAGGCCTGCTGGTCATTTTGGTCTGGGTCATACAATTCTGTATGGCCTACCCGCCCCCGGCCCCCCATCACAGTCAGGAGCGATAATGTGGCCCACAGAGAAAAAGGTTTGGTCACCCCTGGTCTAGAATGTGCCACAAAATAACATCTCCATGGAGACAAGCAGGTGACTACACTAAACCAAGTATTTTTAGCTTACCGTAAGTCTAATGCCATATTGTGGAACATTCCAGGCAAAGTGGTAATATTTTCATGAGACAAGTAGGTGATGAACCCTCTATCTGAAACATTCCATACTGCACCTTTTTAAATATGCCTTCATATTTTACTATCCAAAATAAACTACACTGATAGCATTATTCCAAAAGTGCTTTCCTGTCGGCAGTGGGATCAGTTGTATATTACTGTGGTTCACAACTCTAGTTTCAAGTACATTCTTGTATCCTTAGGCAAGACACAGGACAGGACAGATGTGGCCAATTATGGGTTTGAGAATGATAAAAAAATTAAAAGTGTTGACATAGTGATCAACAATTTAAAACAAAATATGACTATTTTTAAATGGTGAAAAATCCTCAAAAGCTGACACATATGAATACATGTAGCTATTCACCATCACGAATAGAAGCTGATAGAAGCAAGGCTGCCAATCTGCACCATCAGCCCCTCCAACCACCTCCAACACTCACTCACACACACACCACTTTCATACTAGGCAATGTGGGTGAAGTGTCTTGCCTAAGGACACAACGACACCTGTGGCACCTGAAATTCCCAGTGGTCTCCCATCCAAGTACTAACCAGGCCCTGCCTTGCTTAGCTTCTGAGATCTGAGCAGGCATGGCCAATTCTGGATTAGTCCTGGTTTAATCTCGGACTAGATCTAATTTAGACCCAGTTTAGCCCTGGTTTAGTCTTGCTTTAGACCCAGTTTTGACCTAGTTTAGACCTGGTTTAGTCTTGGTTTAGTTCTGGTTTAGTTCTGGTTTAGTCTCCTTTTAGACTTGGTTTAGTCCTGGTTTAGTCCCCACAGACCTGGACTGGACTTGAGATGATTTGAAGGTTATTTTTAGTGAATAGGTTTCGTGCCGTGGATTCCTGTGTCTCTGTGATCAGCATGGGATGGAGAAATAGAGACCGGACAACTGTGAGGGAGAGAGAGAGAGGGGGGGAGGGGGGCAGTGTGGTGTGAAGAGAGAGAGGGGGAGTGAAAGAAGGTTAGAGAAGGTTAGAGGGAAGGGAGAGAGAGAGCTGGGTGAGGAAAGGGATGTGTAGGCACGAGTAAAGGAGGAGGAAGAGAGGCGGGATGAATGATGAGAGAAAGTGTGAGGGAGAAAGAGAGGTTCAAGGGGTGGTAGAGAGAGGAGAGGGTGATTGGGTAGAGTGAGAGAGAGAGAGAGAGAGAGAGAGAGAGAGAGAGAGGGTGGTGCACACAAATAAACACAAATACAACAGAGGCTTAACCAAGGCATGTCTGTTGGTCTCACAGAGAGAGAGAGAGACAGAGAAAGAGAGAGAGACACACACACACGCAGAAAGAGAGAGAGAGGAAGGAAATGAAAAAGTTCAAATACTGTACAATTTTGATATTTCTATAGTAACAAATGGGAATTTAAATAAAGGAACTATAACTGTAAGTCCAACACATAACAAACCTGTGTCCCCCAAAGTAAACGTGTTCTAATTGAACACAGCATTTAATAAGAACAATAATAAAAATGTTGATTTATTCTTCATTAAAAAATCATTGGATGTGATGGACAAGTTGTTTTAGTTCATTATATAAAGATTATACAATATCCAATCAGAAAGCAGAATGTCTCTCTCACTCAGGTTGCCAGTTCAGTGCTGAATTCCAGTTGGTGTAAACCTAAAATGCCTCTCTCTGATCTAAATGGTCACTCCCTAAACCTCAGCACCTGCAGCCAGTTATGATACTTACTTACTTACTTACTGATACTGAGAATGAGAAACACTTGGATGTGTCTTTATCTGCAGGTCAAGGCTGTGGGGCCTACAGGGTCAAACAGGCTACACAAAACTCCTTTAAAGGTTCTACTGTTTGCACAGTAAAGGTTTTTGAGCCACTCTGAACCGTTCAAATTTTCAGCATAAAATAATGAGCATACACTCATTAGATAAACGCAAGATAAATCACAAACAAATTGAACTGAACCAACTCAATTATCAAATAATTTTCTCCACAAACAACAGCTCCTGTCTTATTCTGCATAAAACTGTTTGTCTCTGTGAAAGGCTGCCTTCACTACATTTGAGAATCTGTAATAATTTAGCATTTTAGTTCTGTAGCTCAAAGCCCAGGCTCATTGGTTAATTGCCATAATTCCACCTTTAGGACAACAGTGAAAAAAAATATGTATCTTTAGTTTATTTCTCCAGACAGAGAGGATGCTTTCTGTTTTTGATTCATGTGGACAGGACATGAACCATAAACCAGCTGAACACGTCTGCAACTGACAGTTACAGCAAACTCCACCTGAGGATTCTAACCTGTCTTTGTTCAGGTTAAACTACAGGGACTCGACAGTGTGTGATGTGAAGCCCATTGTGACCTGCAGGAGTGTTCTGCACATGCTCAATCCTGCAGGAGTGTTCTGCATGCTCTCAGTCCTGCAGGAGTGTTCTGTGTGCTCTCAGTCCTGCAGGAGTGTTCTGCACGTGCTCAGTCCTGCAGGAGTGTTCTGCACGTGCTCAGTCCTGCAGGAGTGTTCTGCACGCTCTCAGTCCTGCAGGAGTGTTCTGCACACGCTCAGTCCTGCAGGAGTGTTCTGCACGCTCTCAGTCCTGCAGGAGTGTTCTGCACGCTCTCAGTCCTGCAGGAGTGTTCTGCACGCTCTCAGTCCTGCAGGAGTGTTCTGCACGCGCTCAGTCCTGCAGGAGTGTTCTGCACGCTCTCAGTCCTGCAGGAGTGTTCTACACGCGCTCAGTCCTGCAGGAGTGTTCTGCACGCGCTCAGTCCTGCAGGAGTGTTCTACACGCGCTCAGTCCTGCAGGAGTGTTCTACACGCGCTCAGTCCTGCAGGAGTGTTCTACACGCGCTCAGTCCTGCAGGAGTGTTCTGCACATGCTCAGTCCTGCAGGAGTGTTCTGCACGCTCTCAGTCCTGCAGGAGTGTTCTGCACGCTCTCAGTCCTGCAGGAGTGTTCTGCACGCTCTCAGTCCTGCAGGAGTGTTCTGCACGCTCTCAGTCCTGCAGGAGTGTTCTGCACATGCTCAGTCCTGCAGGAGTGTTCTGCACATGCTCAGTCCTGCAGGAGTGTTCTGCACATGCTCAGTCCTGCAGGAGTGTTCTGCACGCTCTCAGTCCTGCAGGAGTGTTCTGCACATGCTCAGTCCTGCAGGAGTGTTCTGCACGCTCTCAGTCCTGCAGGAGTGTTCTGCACATGCTCAGTCCTGCAGGAGTGTTCTGCACATGCTCAGTCCTGCAGGAGTGTTCTGCACATGCTCAGTCCTGCAGGAGTGTTCTGCACATGCTCAGTCCTGCAGGAGTGTTCTGCACATGCTCAGTCCTGCAGGAGTGTTCTGCACATGCTCAGTCCTGCAGGAGTGTTCTGCACATGCTCAGTCCTGCAGGAGTGTTCTGCACTCGCTCGACAACTTGAGCAGATGTCCACACATGGTTACAGGCTAAAGAGTGTGTAAACATGTATTTATCACATTACAGGGACCAAACTTTGGCTTTCTTATGGGGTCAGTGACATGGTTTAAAGGTCAGATATGAGTTTAAATGGGTTAAATGTCTGGAACCCAATTTTTCACATGTATTTGAGCAAAATGTGTCTTCCCCCAGTGCTCAGTACATATATTTTGAGCTCAAAAGCTGCTTATACAATATAACTCCACTGTGTACTGTCTGCATCCAATTATAAAATGTTTAATTTTCCGATAATCAGGAAGTGTGTATTAGCATGCTAGTTGTTGTTGTTGTTAGCATTATGTCACTCCAAAACTCCACTCTGGTCTCTGAGAGTTGTGAAAGACACTTATAAACTCATTTGTGGCCATACCTGCTTGTCAAAGCCTGATCCCGTCAGATCTCAGAAGCTAAGCAAGGCAGGGCCTGGTTAGTACTTGGATGGGAGACACTGGGAACTCCAGGTGCCACAGTGGGACACCAGTCGCAAAAACTATTGTTCTGTCCTTAGGCAAGACACTTCACCCACATTGCCTAGTATGAAAGTGGAGTGTGCGTGAGTGTTGGTGGTGGTCGGAGGGGCCGATGGCGCAGATTGGCAACCTTGCTTCTGTCAGTCTGCCCCAGGGCAGCTGTGGCTACAAAAAGTAGCTTACCACCACCAAGTGTGGAGTGAATGAACTGTAAAGCGCTTTGGGTGTCATGAAAGGCGCTATATAAATGCTATGAATTATTATTATTATTATTATTATTATTGTGGTGAGTAATTAGGATCTCGATCTTTTTTCACATTTTAAGACAGATATACAGGGCCTTCAAGGTTGGGCAAGTAGTGACAATAGTTAAAGTTGGAATCCAGGTAATGAATGGAAGTCAATGTAACGTCCCCATGAAACATAGAAACCCAGTAAGAGAGTGTGTGTGTGTGTGTGTGTGTGTGTGTGTGTGTGTGTGTGTGTTCATGTGTGTGTGTGTGTGTGTGTGTGTGTGCAGTGATCCAAGAGGAAGTGTCTGGGGCCAAAAGGGAGAGGGAAGGCGGAGCGTTTACAGTGGAGAGAGTGAGTGATGCGTTGAGCCTGAGTCAGAAGAGCAGACAGGAGCAGAGAAGGTAATAGCAGGATCTTATATGACTTTACATTTACCATACTGACTACAGATTTCTTAGATTTGATTTATTATTTATATTGTTCATGTTATGGCTTGCATAGTGTTCAGTTAATGTGAAAATAACTAATGTTACCATGTTGGTGAAAAACCTGTGTTATAAATACTCCTAGCAGCAGTAGTTTACAGTTGTCTGTATAATGTGATTTGCACGTCAGATCAGGAGTGTGCTTTGGCCTGGTGTGGACTTCATTTGATCAGGGTTAGTTACAAATAATCCAATAATTGCTTTTAATACAAACTGTGTGGTTGGTAAATTCATGTCTGTAGCTCTGTTTGCAGACCCGTTGTTTATTTAAATTAAAGTGGAGGGTTTAATTTCCTTTATCAGTGGAGTCCTTGTTTTGCAGGATCAGGGTCCATAGCAGCTGTTGTACTTATTATAGGCAGATTATCGAGGTCTGACTCTGGGATGGGCCATTCTGACAAACACTATGAGCTCAAGTGTGTCTTTAATAATATTAGATATAAGATATGATTGTAAACTGCACACACACGCAAACACATGGTGTGCCTTTGTTTGCCTTATATCTGACTTTTGGTTTTCTGAAAAAGTGCTATATAAGGATAATGCTTTATTACTGAACTTTTTGCAGCATTTTGAGACAATTTTGGTACATCTTTAAGGCCCCAGTGTGTTGCATTTTGCTTACCTGGCCAGCCAAATGATATCTCTCTGTATTTCCTATACACCGCGATACCATTTGGACACTCTCCATCCACTCTCGCTCCTCCGGTTCCAAACCGACTCCGCGATTCTGATTCGTTCAAAGATGGTGACGTCAGTGCACCCGCCTTTGCCCGCAAAGTCACTCTTAGGCAGCGGAAGTTCCGCCTCAGTTTTGAATCAAGATGGCGCAATCTCTGATTGGTTCACTTAGCTGTCTGTCTACGCGCAACCGCAGCGCATTCTGTGGATCAAACGTTACCAGACTCACTCGCTGGTACAGCGATGAGTCATGGATTCTTCCAGGCAAGCATTTTGCTACTATTGCCCAGCTTCTGAACAAGTGCAGTCAAGTGAATTTTGAAGGTTCTTTAATACAGTGTTTCCCAACCAGGGGTACAAGTACCCCTAGGGGTACGCGAGCACACTGCAGGGGGTACTCGGCAGTGTCGCTGCCAGGTGCAGGGGGAGATTTTTTGGAATTATTTAATTCTAATTTGAGTAAATTTGAGTTAAAGAAAAGAGAGAAAATGCCTGAGAATTAAATTTTCAAATTAAGGAGATGAAATAAAATAATTTTCATTTAATAATCTGTTGTGTCACGTTCTACTTTTGGAGAATTATCATGAGTGAGGGGGTACTCGAGGTATGACAAAAAGGCTCAGGGGGTACACAAGACAAAAAAGGTTGGGAAACACTGCTTTAATACACAAAACTGACTTCTGTGAGCTTTAAGCCATGTTTGAACATTGTTCCCTCCTCAAAGTATGTTACCTCTTCAAACTGTGTTCCCTTCTCAAAGTGACATACTTTACTGTAGCTTTAAAGAAATATCAATAAGTCATGAATTATAGTTAGACTGATTTAAGCGTGTCCTCTGCATTTGATCCATCCATCAGTGCCTCTGGGTTACACCTGTCAGGAGCTGTAATAATAATAACCCTAATAACCTTTTGTCCTGTCAAAGCTCACATATGTCCCTGTATTTCCTAACACAACCTCTTGTGAGTGTGCAGTATGTTTTATATTATATACAAATGAATCTTAATCTGTTTTTCTGTCTGCTCTCATTAATAATAATGTGGTGGAAGAAAATACTCAAATGATCACATTAAACATGGACTTCAGTAAAAGTCCCAAAGAACTGTAAAACTGTATTTCTAGAGCAGTGATGTAAAAGTATAACACAGATGTATATAACTACTGACGAGTTGTACTGTTCCTGTGTCCTTGAGCAAGACACGTCACCCACCTGTTGGTACAATATAAAATAGATCCTTTATCTGTACTTGTAATACTAATAACATACTGAGTATAAACGTTGGATTTAGCAGTATCCTTGTATATGTAAGCAGGTCTATTCTTAGATGCTGATCATCTGTAAACACATGCAGGGTGGTTGATTACATGTAATGTGCTGCAGACTGGTGCATTATGGTTGAGTGTTCATTTCCTCAGAGGAGGGGTAAATGAGCAGAATCAGACTGAATGTGGATGTAGATGTATGCTTCACTTAGAGAACAGGGACACACTGCACATGGGAGAGGCTTTAAACATGCTACTGTCACTTTAAATATGTATTATCAGTGAGAAAAGAGCTCCACATCCACTTTTACACTTGAATCTCAACAAAAACTGTGCTGTGCTACTATCCCCCACATCCTGAACAAGTGCAGGGAATTTGAAATGCCCTATATTACTGAAAACTGACTCCTGTGAGCTTTAAATCATGTTATAATGTTGTTACCTCCTCAAAAACAGACCTGTAGTTGTGTTTTGTTTTGTGTTTTGCATTTAAGAGACCCTTTATTATTAGTCTGTCTACATCGCCAAAACTCAAAATGCTCTGTTTCACCTTGTGATGTCATGTAGTGGTAGATTTTAATTTTCAGTAGAGATGCGTGAAAAGTCCCTCAGTCGTCCAGGTAGAATCCATGATAACAGGAGAAGTTCAATTTGTCAACTGGACCAAGTTTGTTTGGTTGAAAACGTTTCGCCGCTCATCCGAGAGGCTTCGTCAGCTCTAATAAGTGTCTCTAATAAGTGTCTTACCAGTATTCTTATTAGAGCTGACGAAGCCTCTCGGATGAGCGGCGAAACGTTTTCAACCAAACAAACTTGGTCCAGTTGACAAATTGAACTTCTCCTGTTATCTTTTCAGTAGAGAGTTGCAGTTGTAGGGCTGAAATGATCCAAATGATTCTAGTGAAGCTGTACGGTGTTTAAAAACAGTCTGTATTACTTTCTGTATTACCACATGACATCACAAGGTGAAACAGTGTTTTCGGTTTGAGAGAAGAGCTCAGCCTAAATCTGTAGGGTTTGTGTGTTAAACGTGTGTGAATGAAACAAAACACAACTCCAGGTCTGTTTGTGATGAGAAAACATAACATACATCAGAGAATAGTGTGATATGGCCCTTTAAAGGAAAAGTAATGTTTTTTTTTACAATCTGAGCCTTATTTCGGTAATAAAACAAGTTGTTTTACTCACCCATATCACTTTGGTGTCATATGGAGCATTTCTGGAGATGATTTAGATTAGCGTTAGGCTAACGCCGTTAGCCTAGCGCGACTTATAGCCATAGCTCGGGGCATTCCCCGAGCATGTAATATGCCCCGTGCGGGCTCCAAATAACACAAACTTTAGCAATTTTCAAATCATAGAAGCTCGATGTCTTTAGTCTACAATTTCGTTTGGTCAAAAGTGGTCTGTAATCCGAGATTTAGCCATAGTTTCAAGTAGATGAGGACGCCAGTGCGCATGCGGGGAGTGTGCTCTCAGCTCCTGGGACCCAAACATGGAACGCAAAGCTGTAAACCATGGATAAATCTCGGATTACAGGCCACTTTTGATTCAAACGAAATCGTAGACTAAAGACATCGAGCTTCTATGATTTGAAAAGTGCTAAAGTTTGTGTTATTTGGAGCCCGCACGGGGCATATTACATGCTCGGGGAATGCCCCGAGCTATGGCTATAAGTCGCGCTAGGCTAACGGCGTTAGCCTGACGCTAATCTAAAACATCTCCGGAAATGCTCCATATGACACCAAAGTGATATGGGTGAGTAAAACAACTTGTTTTATTACCAAAATAAGGCTCAAATTGTAAAAAACGTTACTTTCCCTTTAAAGGGACAGTGTGTAGGATTCGTGGCGCATAGGTGGTGTAGGTACCATGCACTTCCTCTTTTGGCTACGGCAGACCTCGAGGGTCACCCGGGCGCGTTGTAGCGCCGAAAGCTCGCGTGCCCGCGCACGAATCGCGCGCCGCTGTATACACGTATATACGGTTCCCCGTTCACTTTTTTTTTTCCTTTTCGCATGAAAACACACAATCCCGATCATGATTCATGACAATCTACACATCAAATGAAACCTTACAGTCTCCTCTTTTTGACTATGCAATTCATTTCCCTGCAAAACAAACACTCCCCGAGCACATTGGGCTTTTATACAGAAAAGCACAAAACGAGGTTAGCTTACCTTTGAAGGCTCTGCACAGGTCAAACTCTGTATTTCACCATAAACTTGGCCTCAATCTGTCCATAAGGATCCAGCGAATAAAATCCAGTAAAACAATTTAGTCCAAAATACGTCTTAGATCCATTACAAGTGTGATACAGCAGCATGCTTCTTTACACGAGGCTCCCCCCTTCCCCCCTCCCCTTCCCCTTCTCTCCTTCGCTCCTCCGCTCCCTCAGGCAGCGCGGCTGAGCAGCTGTTAGCAGGAGCCGAGGCGAAGGATGAGCCCAAATGTCCTTCTGCGGCTCTCGTATTCAAAATGGCTGCTTCTATATGGGGAAGATCCCCCTTTTATGTGACTATATCTAAGTCCAAAAGAATACTTTGATTTCATGATGGAAGTGAAAAGGCTTGGAAAACAATGTATTTTTGAATGGGTATCTTCAATTTATGTAATTAACAGGTAAAAATCTTACACACTGTCCCTTTAAGACTAAACTAAACTGAGCAGATTATGGTGATGGATCAGTATGTACTAGTAGAATATCACTCAGCCCTGATCCTCTCTCACGCGTCTGAGTTCTGAAAGGTCTCTGTGTCCACATAGTTGGTGATTGTTTGAATAATTAATTGATCGTTGTTAATTTGATGCATTGTAGTTGCGGCTTTAACTGTCACCATTCAAATACTGTGATAAATGACAATATTGAAGACTATTTTATTAGGAGAATAAACCTTTTTAAATCATATTGTAAAGAATAAAAATATGGCACACTGAAACAGGTCAGTACATCATTAGTATGAATAAAGACTCATAAACACACCATGAGCCGCTGCAGCTCCAGTGTTACAACCCGTAAATATTAATAGTCATTATTGTGACAGGCCTACACCAGACAAGCCCCGAGCCTCTCCAGAGAGCAGACAGGGGCAGACAGGAGCAGAGCCAGAGAAGCAGACAGTGACAGTGGAGACACTCTGAGCTTAATTTAGAAGCATCATTTGTCCAGTGTGTAGATAAAGTGTTTGTGAGAGAGAGGAACAGCTGCAAACGGCACATCCACACAGCTAATCTGATCTGAGCTACAGACACATGCACCATATCGCAAAAACTGTTAGGGTTATGCAGGTGTGGCCTCTGGTCACATTTTTGTTTGAAATGGAGGATCCGGATAGAGCAGTGGAGAGTGGCTGGGGCAGTGAGGAGTCCGCCTCATCTCTCTGTGCTTATGAAGAAGTGACAGATTCAGTGGAATAACGTCAGTATTATACGTGTGTGTGGGTTAGTGTGTATTAGTGTAGGACTATTACACATGCGTGGAGGAACATGTGTGTGTTTTGGACCTGCTCCGCTTCAGGGAAATACAGGATGCTTCT
Organism: Paratrypauchen microcephalus; assembly: GCA_036785185.1. Taxonomy (NCBI): domain Eukaryota; kingdom Metazoa; phylum Chordata; class Actinopteri; order Gobiiformes; family Gobiidae; genus Paratrypauchen; species Paratrypauchen microcephalus. The sequence goes on along the minus strand of JAVJIX010000050.1, from coordinate 3,603,984 downwards.
TCAGGAAAGACGTAGTGGCTGTGGTAGCCATATTATAGATCCATGGTTCTAATACAGGGCTGTGTTTAAGGGGATGTTTGTGACACATCAGGCTGTATTATAAGTGCACCTGTCTGATCAGTGCACCTGTCTGACCAGAGCGCTGTTGTTGTTAGTATCTCTTCATGATCTTCATGAATGTACATGTTGTGTAGTAAGTGCATTACACATGTGTATGCAGTCATACGGATTCCACTAGATGCATTATAATAATGATAGATAAGAACGGTCTTGAAGGCTCAGCTGCATAAATAAGATGTAGGAACAGAAACAAATAGCCCTGTAGCCCCTAAAAAGTGGCATTATTAAAGTGTTATTGTCTAAATGTTGACATCCATCCCAAGTCGGCTTGTCTACCCATAAAAGTCACCACACACTGCTGCTATGAGGTCTTAGGTTAGGTATTGCTACATTGTGAACTTCAACTCAATAAAATTCCGCCAAATGTAGTTTATGTGAGGCCCTTTTGTGCTTTATCTCTAAACTGCAGTATCCATCCCTTCCACAGCCGGCGCCACGAGGGGGCGTTTGGGGGCGACGCCCCCTCACGTCATCAGCCCCGCCCCCTCAGGTGAGAGTTGTAAAAGAAAAAGGAAATTAAAATAAATACTGCAAAAATACTAGCCCACGCTATTCAGCAATATAAATGAGTTAAAACATAGATCAAATTAATTATTTTTTAAAACAAACGGATACGGCAATTGTTCAAAGCGATTTGATAGGCTGAGGGTTGCGCCGCGCACCGCACAACTTGCGCGGGATATGGTTGCTAGGCTTCATTGTAGTGGAAGTGGATTAAATTATGGATATACGAATGTGGATTAAACCTAGTAAGATTCCTCCAGAGGATCCGAGACCTTGTTCACCAGCACCACCCGACACAGCCGTACAGACTTCTTCAGCGGAGCATCCAACCGAAGGCTTCAACTTTTCTGAGGTAGGCTAGCTTCTAGTTCCTACACAGTATTTTATGTTAAGGTGTGGACTTTATAGTGAGAGAAAAGTTATGTGTTGTTATAAATATATGTGTGGTGGAGTGCTATGTGGCGTTAATGTACTGTCTCTTGGCGTTGCTCAGATCACTTGTTGGCTTGGTTTTGTGGTATGCAGGAGATCACGAGGGTCTACGTTCAAATAATAATAATTAAAAAAAAACTCTCATCACTTTTTACTCTTAGCCAGTCTCTTACAAAGGTGTAGTCTAAATACACGAGCGCGCCTGACCCATTACACACGCGAGCGAGGAGCGAACTTTGTTGTGGGATGTGTGTGTACGTGTGTGTGCGACGCGACCCCGCCCCCTCTGATAAATTCATCGCCCCCCTATTATTTTATGTCTGGCGCCGGGCCTGATCCCTTCTTTCTCTTCGTCTGGTTTCACAAATTTGTGTCCCACCACGGCAATTCAGGACACAATTCATCCTGGAGGCGTTTTGAGTTATTCACAGATTCTGAAAGTGTAGATTCTAAGCTTTCCAACGATGCCTTACAGATGGAAATCTGACAACATTTGAAGAAGTTGTGGCCGTTTGAAAGCGGGATATTTCATAATAATGATCTTTTTTCCAGGCCTTCAGAGCTTATTTGCATGACATTAAGCTAAGCCCTCCCCCATCACTGCGGTGTGGAGTTGCAGGGCAGGTCAGATTTAGTGCAGAACTATACTTTGTTAAAATGGAAATGCTTTTATAACAAAAAGTCCATATAATCATTCAATAATTAAGTTAAATTACATTAAAAAGTTAAGTTAAAACTCACCTGTATTGTCAATTGAATACAATACAAAATAGTATAGGACACCACACACACACACACACACACACACACACAGTCCTGGTTTAGTCCTATTTCAGTCCTGCTTTAGTCCTGTGAGTAATTCATTATTGCAATAAGCTATCTTTAATTCCAAAAATAAAGTAAAGTGCACTTTCAAAGTCCTATTAAATAAATCAATTAGTATTGGCATTGCAGCCTAATTCATTTTTTTTTTTTAAAGTTACAATAAGAAAACATTTAATTTTCAAATGCTGCGCATTACATAAGAACTTCCATTCAAAACCTCATGGCTAAATAAGCGCTGAGTCAAAAAAAGTTACAAAAGTGCCGAAATGGGTCAAATTGAATCAAAATAAAGTATTACTCTACCGCTATAGCCTATGGCAAAACGTTCGGCTTTTATATAAACAAAAATAGAGTGGACATTGACCTAAAGCGTGGCCAAGAACAGTTCTTGGTCATGCTGATCACATTGTTTCAATGCTAGCGTTAGCATTAGCTTAGCCGCATTGTGAATGGAGATCCGCGGTGCCACAAAACAAATTACTTCACAATAAATGAGCAGATCGACTCACCGATGATCGCCACACGAAAGCTGACTTAATATTTAAACATGTCCCAAAGTCTATAAAGTAACTGTGTTCTTACACTTAGTTGCCTCGTTGTTTGCCTCGTCTGTGGATCGCATATGCGCGCTCTTTCGCCAGTAAAGTTTCCGATCACACTCTGTAAGCTTCGTAGAAACGTGTCCCATGTCCCGAGGAGAGATTCCTTCCTTCTTATGTAGCATTTACAGTCAAAGTTAAGGGTTTTTAAGTTACGGATGCAAATGCATCCTATGAAATGCAGCTACTTATTCAGGAGCTGCGCACAGCCGATAGGCGGAAAAAGTGAACAAAAGAGCGCAAATGTCATGTGATTGGTCCGCAGCGGTAGGATCGTAATTTAGACACACCTCGATTCTTTCTGAAAAACAAGCCAATTTCACAGACAAAATGTACGCTTTTTAAGCAGCCAATACTGTTATCTGAAACATGGAGTGGGTTCTTCATGATCTCAACTTGCACATTCTGCAATAAAACGAAAATCACAAATTTTGAAAAAAAATACAAAAAAATACAAAAACCTTGTTTATCTCAGATTCTCTAATGCCGAGATGAGGACTGAAAATCTGTGGTGCGTCACATTTCATATTTGTGTCTTGGGCTGGTGTGCCTGCTTTGTCTCGTCCTTTCTCATCTCATCATGTGATTTCCCCAGAACGTGAGTCCTAATGTGGTGATGTCTTTAGTGTAGTGCCCAGCTGAGTTTACATGAGTCTGTGTGAAGTGCAGATCTGTGAGGCAGAGTTAAAGTGAAGTCATAATGTGGGTCCATGTCTTTAGTTTAGTGCACAGCTGAGTTAACGTGAGTCTGTGTCTCATAAAAACCCAGTGTTCACTTTGTTCCATTTACTTTGGTGTTGGAATGAAATATTTAGAGGAAAATACACATTAGGATTGTTTCCATGGAAATTTTGTTCTTTGGCTATGCAATGTTCCACAATATGGAATCAAACTCCTCTGTCTCCATGGAGAAGGTTCTCAAGTTTGGTTTTAACTATTTACTATTTTTAACTATTTCTATGGAATGCAAGTGATGTACCACCTCCAGAAAGTTGCTTTAAGGATTAATGGACCAAACTGTGGCCAAACCTCCTGTCAAAACCTGGTCTCTTTTGCCAAGCAGGACTGGGTCTGGTCAGGACTTTTGAATGAGTGCCTTCTGTGAATATCAGGTGTCACGGGGGGTAGCAGTGGCTCTGCTGGAGACTGTTGTTGTGTTCTTAAGCAAGACACTTCACCTACATTGTCTCATATAAATGTGGTGTGTGTGTGTCAGTGTTGGTTATGGTCCGTGGAGCTGATGGTGCAGCTTGTTTGTGATTGAATAAATATTGACACTTAAAGGGATAGTGCGTTTTTTTTATTTATTTATTTATTTGTTTTTTATGTTAATCTGTATGGCTTCCCCTTTAACAGTGTCCTGAGATTAACACTGATTTACCCATGACAGCGTGATCTGAGCCCAGTTCTCCTCCGGTTCCGTAGCTCGTGAACGTAGTTCCGGTAAGTTAGCCAGGACAGTTAATAAAGCTTGTTTTTCTTCTCAAAACAACAGTTGTCCAAAAAGTGATATATTTGTGTCACAAACAGCAGCATAATTTGCATTCGCATATTTTCTATAGATTCGTATCACTGTGCCCACGTTAGCTCTATTAGCCTATTCACTTTAAGCAGATGTTTACGGCGGATGCGGTACAGCGACATCCGCCGTAAGCGGATGTTTACAAGCGAACAGGCTAATAGAGCTAACGTGGGCGCAGTCACTGCATGCACATGGTAGGATCGGATTGGATTTCTCCAAATCCGATCCCATTATTCAGCAGGTGGTCTGTCCTTAGATCCCCGTGCACATGAAACTCGTGTAATCGGATAATGGTCAGCGACCTGGCCGGCTCCGCTACGCTGTAGTCCAACTACTTCCGAGTGATGGCTACTCAATAAAAACACAACAAACTATGTGGCAGTATACAAAGATGGTGCGCGAGGAGTTTGACGGAGCAGCCATGATTTCGTCTGACTTTTCCGGCAACAATCATTACTTATGACCGCGTCTGCGCCTCCTGCCACTTCCGGGTGAAATCCCTGGCGAAAATTCCCGCGCATGCGCAGTATGCCAATCCGATCCGATATCGTGCACAAGGCAACACCAAGTGGATTACTATCGGCCTAAGCCAGGAGTTCCAATCAGATTCGGGAAACCAATCCCTATACGATCCTTAGCCTGTGCACATGAATTCGATACGATCCCAATCCGTTTGCAATCGGATTACACTCGTCCATGTGTACTCTCACCTTTTAGTTGAAAATCAAACTCCTAAACAGGACCATGAACGTTCAGACTGATTTGTGCTGTTTAAATCCATTTTGTATCAATAGTAGAGGTAAGATCTTAAGCCCGAGCCCGAGCCCGACCCGAACCCGACCCGAATTTCGGGTCGGGTTCGGGCCTAAAATGTCAATCATTGCTTCGGGTCGGGCTCGGGTCGGGCTTCTCTCTCGCTGACTTTTTTTTTTTAAATAAATATATGTTTATAAAAATGTATAATAAAACGATGTGTGGATACTAAACTAAGGAATACTTGTTTTAAAATAAATAATTTGGATAAAACAGAGAAGGCGCTGTAAGGTAATTGCTATTTAACTATTAAACAGGAGCCGCTCTTAATAATCTTCCCCTCCGCAAGTCCGCATCTATTTTGACCTGGTATCCCCAATATGGAGGAGCAAGAAGTTAAGGATAAACTAAAGACAGGAGAACTGAAAAGACAAACACGCACCGGTAAGAGTGAGGTGTGGAAAAGCTTCAAATTGATTGTTGAAAATGCTACAGAAACTTGCGTTGGCTTCGCTGAATGTAGTCAATGTGGCGCTTTGCTTTCATACGAGAGCAAAAAGACTGGCACCTCGACGTTCCCTCTGCGCGCCTGCGCAGTTGCGCACTGCTCACACATTCTCAGCGCACAAGAAAACCTATGCAGCGCAGGGATGAAAGAGTTCCGCTTTTTTTTTCAGCCGCGGGGTCATCTGAATACGGGGGAATCGTCCAGTATTCAGAAACAAAAGTATGTGTCTCGTATTAAACTTCTACCGGTGTAAGCCACGAGCACGCGCAAGTCGCGAGCACGCGCAGCTCTTTCCGCGTGTACCGGGGGGGGGGGGGGGGGTGCGGGTCGGATGTCGCGCACAGGGTTCCAAGGAGCGCTCAGGGAGTTAGTGTGTTTGCTCAGACACATAAAACATTAGGAGGAACATTGACCTCGACGCTGAGCAGGCATTTAAACAGCTGTACTAGCAAAATTGATGATCGTCAAACATCTATATTATCATTTGTTTCAAAAAAACGCCCCTCACAAATAAAATATGAAATTTCGGGTTTGCTTCGGGCTCGGGCCTGCAAATCAAGTTAATTGGTCGGGCTCGGGCCGGGTCGGGCTTTAATACCCGCGGGCCGAGTCGGGTCGGGCTGGAATTTTTAGGCCCGATCTTACCTCTAATCAATAGATATGTTTTGTACCATACAGTGGGACATTTCAGGCAAAAAACCAGGTTGACCCTCTACAAGAAATGTTACGCAGGGCAGCTTTTTGCTAGAAAAATGCAAATCTTAGACATTTCTTTTTAGATTTTTTAAAATGTATTTTATTGAAATATTCCCCACGACTTCTTGAACCATAAAAGCCCCATCCAGGTATTGACACTGACACCTGCTGGCTCTGAGGTGCCACAGTAATCTTATACTCCCAGTGCTGATTTGTAGTTTGTTGTCGTCAGTATCCCTGACCTCCTGCTGATCCCCCTGACCCCTCACACCAAGCTGTCAATAAAAGTGAGGGGTCAGAGGCTAAAGCTTCACACACTATCACCTGTCAGTCACCTTTGAATGCTTAAACAGTCTGGAACATAAGGGCACTTAAACAGTGTAGAATATTTCTGTACCTGCTGAGAAAATCTTCAAAATGTGCAGGTTTATCAGAATCTAGAGAATTACAAAGGACACTCATGTCATTGGAAGTTCAGATCTATCATTCTATTTTTACTACAAGAAACTATATATCGAAACTAGATACTCATTTCACACTGATCATACTCACAATGATGGTCAGATGGGAATCAAATTTCAAAACCTTTGTGTTAATGTGTTTTCAGGTGTTATCGTTCTGCTCGTCACCTCTCGACCAGGTGAGTGACCACAGAAAACGGGCATTTTGATGTTTTTAGAAGTCAGATTAAATCATCTTTGTCTTTTCAGCTCAGCTCCAGCAGCAAATCTTTATCGTTGAAAAAAAGAGGCTCCCTTCCAAGGTAAATGTGGAAAAAAATTATGGATACAGTGGAGAGGGTCAGAGGAGCAGAGGAGAGGGTCAGACGAGCAGAGGACAAAGACAGAGGTCAGAGGATTGACTGTCTTCTCTCTGTATCCAGGAGTGTGGAGCGGGTGATGGAGCAGAAGTATGACTTTGACCTGACCTACATCACAGAGAGGATCATCTCAGTGTTTTTCCCTGAACTGGATGAGGCGCAGTACCACCATAACATCCAGGAGGTGGCGCTCATGCTCAAGAACAAGCATCACCACAAGTTCCTGGTCAGAAGGACGCGCTGCCACATGATTAAAATGGAGATTATGAAAGAAAATGTGTAAAAATCTGTCCTCATTTCTATATTTCAGCTCTTAAATTTATCAGAGAAAAGATATGACATCACCAAACTCAATTCAAAGGTAAGAATTTGTAAACCAAAATGTAAAAACATGTGAAATATATGCTATTTTTGTCTAGAACTGTTGTTGATATATATATTGGTGCTGTCAAATGTTGCGCTATTAACGTATTAATGAAAAACAATTTTAACGTTGATCTTTTTTTTATCGCGAGATTAACGCTCTTTGTAGTGAATTTGTTTTTCATAAGATGTGGCCACAGCTAGTAAGGTTAGAAAAACTACAGGATCAGGCTGTAAATGGGAAGGAAAACAATTTGTTCGAAACTGAGAAGTCCCGGTTAGAGGAGGCGGGCCAAAGCACGGCATGGCCGCACATGCACGCACACACGCGCATGCCCAACTTCACCACACAAGCCCTGTGCACACCGATGCCACCCACACGAGGAAAACACAAAACAAAATACGCTCCAAAACATATGGCGAATCTGCATCCACCCCTGATAAGGACCGTAGACAGCGTCAGAAGCCCTGCTGTCTCTCAGCCATCCCCACTCCCCCGCACCACCGTCACATCCACAAACCCATAGAGGAGCATGCAACACAGCAGGACCTACATCGGTCCCACCACTCAACAGACACCCCATGCCACTGGACCCACCCTCTCTGCCAAAAGCGCCAGCTCTGCTGCGAGACATGCAAACAAAACAGCACCGTGTGACGACACCATCGGCCACGGCCCCGCCGCACAGGTGTGAATGCAGGCCACAGGACTCAAAACAACCGTGCCCGAGTACGGCACGGCCCAAAAGTCCCAGCGCAAGTGCGCCCCTAGTACAGCAGGAATTGGGACAAACACAGTGGCGCTAACTGGAGATTACTGGACGTCCCTCAGTAATGGAACTACCTCAGGATCACAGAACATTATTACACCCACAGTGGGAACTTCAGTTGCTTTGACTGTTATAAAGACAGAAGACAGAAGACATGCACTGTTTGCATGTTCTCTCCGTGTCTGGGTGGGTTTCCCCCATCAACCCAAAACATGCACCATAGGTAAAATCCACCAGCTTAGGTCCTGGCCAAACTAAGAAGATCATGGAGATGGTCCTCAGGTGCAGTAATGTGCACTGTTATAACAGGATGGGTTAAATGCAGAGATCAATAAAGTCACTTCTTCTTCTTCTTGGAACATCGAGCACAAAGTGTCTCACTGACATGGTTATGGTTTGCAATAAAAATAAAAAAAACATTTGCACAAAGCAGTGCCTATCCACTTTTCTATGTTGATAAGAGTATTAAAATGATTCAAGGGGCAAAAATGTGCAATTAATTTATGATTAATCGCGATTAAATATTTGAATCCATTGACAGGACTAATATATCCTGTCAATCTTATATCTTTTATCATTATATCTTCTATATCTTTTTAAGTTACTCTTGTTTGCACTCTAAGATTTTATTTTTATTTACTTTATCTATTTTTATTTACTTTATTTATTTATTTATTTACTTTTTTATTTTTATTTACTTTTTTGGAGTTAAACATTCCTGTGGAATTACGGAGGAGGACATGCAGAGGATGCCGTGCTGGAGTGAGAGCGAAAAAGTGAAAAAGGAAATTCAAGTCTGCGGTTCCGTCAGTTCTGATGGGGGACATAAGGTCACTGGTGAAAGAAAGGTGGTGTAATCCTGGCCATATTAATGCGAAGGAGTGTATCTGTGCACCGGACATTTAACTTATGGTTTTGGGAATGCGTCCATATTATTTACCAAGGGAATTTACTTGTGTCCTGCTCACTGGAGTATACATCCCTCCCTCAGCGGATGAAGAGGCGGCCTGTGACAGAATTCAAACTGGTCGCTGGGCTGCAGTCTAAACACCCAGAGGCTTTATAACTGATTTCTGGAGATTTCAATCATGTTTCCTTGGACAGTGTTTTACCCACACTTCACCAGTATGTGGATTGTAAAACTTGGGACAATAGAACTCTTGACTTGCAGTATGCTAATTTTAAGGAGGCATACAGTGCTACTGCCCTGTCCTCACCAGGACGATCAGAGCACAATCTGGTCCTGTTAAGTATACAGCAGGTGTTTCAGATCTTCTCCACAGGCTAACCCAGATGCCCTCCCATGTGCAGGTGCAGGACTTTGGCTGGCCCGACCTCCACGCTCCCCCTTTGGACCGGATCTGCTCCGTGTGTAAAGCCATGGAGAACTGGCTGTCTCAAGACCCCCAGAACGTGGTGGTACTGCACTGTAAGGTAAGGGCTAGTTCTGGTCTAGACCTGGTCTAGACCTGGTTTAGTTCTGGTTTAGTCCTGGTTTAATCCTAGTTGAGTCCTGGTTTAATTTAGCATGTGTATATTAGCATGCAATTGTTGTTGTTTCCAGGGTAATAAAGGGAAGACTGGAGTGATTGTGGCGGCGTATATGCACTACAGCAAGATTTCTGCAGGGTAAGGTCCAGTACTTACTGTATGTATGTAGGCCCAGTACTTACAGTATGTAAGTAGGTCCACTACTTACTGGAGTAAGTAGGTCCAGTACTTACAGTATGTAAGTACTGTATGTCCAGTACTTACTGTATGTAAGTAGGTCCAAGTAGGTACTGTCCATCAACAGTGCTGCTGTAGAGAGGGTGAGCGGTACCAAATTCCTGGGGGTGCACATCAGTGAGGACCTCTCCTGGACAGTGAACACTGCATCACTGGCAAAGAAAGCTCAGAGGCACTTCTATTTCCTTCACAAACTGAGGAGAGCTGGAGCTCCCCCACCCATCATGACCGCCTTCTACCGAGGCACCATTGAGAGTGTTCTGACTAGCTGCATCACTGTGTGGTACGGGAGCTGCACTGAACAGAACAGGAAAGCCCTGCAGCGCATAGTGAATGCAGCTGGGAGGATCACTGGCGCCTCTCTCTCCCCTCCCTCCTGGACATTTTTAACATCCGCCTCACCCACAGAGTGTCTGGCATTGTGGGTGACCCGAGTCACCCCTCACACAGCCTCTTGAGCCTCCTGCCCTCGGGGAGAAGGTACCGGAGTCTCCGGGCCCACTCCACCAGACGTCAGCTTCAACCACCAGGCAGTCAGGAACTGAACTCTCACTTTACCAGGCTGTCAGGGAGCTGAATTCTGAAATTACCCGTCAGAATTGACAATAAAGCTGACTTTGATCTTTGATCTTTTTGGTCCTGTACTTACTGTATGTCAGGGGTTATGAAGATGGCAACACATGTTACACCTGAGAGCCATGGCCTTCATCTTGTATCTGTGCACAGAGCGGAGGAGGAGCTCACATGTGTCTGTATTAGAATATCTAATGTATTTTCTTGTATCTTCTCTTACAGAGTGGAGCAGGCCCTCACCACTTTGGCCATGAGGAAGTTTTGTGAAGACAAAGTGTCATCTTCTCTGCAGCCATCTCAGAACAGGTCTCTCACACACACACACGCACGCACACACGCACACACACACGCACACACACACGCACACACACACGCACACACACACGCACGCACACACACACGCACACACACACGCACACACACGCACGCACACACACACACACACACACACACACACACACACACAGACACACACACACAGACACACACACACAATGCACAAAACAATGTAGATGACCTGACAGTGGCTAAAGCAGCACCTGGGCTTTCATTACACCTGAGCAGTGCCACAGGGTGTTCTCCTCCATATCACTGTGCATTGATGCAGTCATTCATTTTTAATTGTTCTTATATAATAATCACATTTTCTGTGACACAAAATTTTGTTTTTTCATTATGTTTGCCATAAAAATAAAAATCATAAAAATTCCTAATAAATATTCCTCTCTATGTGTCATGAGTTTATATAATATATGGGTTTGACTTGAAATAAGTGACAAAAAATATAGAACTTTTTCATGATTTTATTTATTTATTTATTTATTTATTTTTATTCTATATTGTTTTTATTATTTTATGGTATATTTATTTGTGTGCACACTTGTTTTTGTGATTATTTGTTTATTTTAAATGATGTTTCTGTGCAGCACTTTGGAAACGCTTTTAGTTTATGAAATGTGCTATATAAATAAAGTGGATTGGATTGGATTGGATGATATTCTGATTATTTGTGATGGACTAGTAATGCAGTTCATGACATTAACAAAGTGTGGCTTCATATGGCATTTTCAGTATTTAATTGTCCTCCTCTCTCTTTTCTCTCCATCTCATGCTGTCTATTCCTCTCATCTTGCTCTCTTTCCCTCACCCATCCTCTCTCCTTTTCCCTCCTTACCCCTCCCTCTCTCATCCCTCTCCTCCCTTTCTCTCTCTGTACCCTCTCAACCCTCTTTCTCCTCTTTTCTCTCTATCACTTTCTCTTTCCTCTCCCACCTCCTCTCTCTCTCTCTCTCTCTCTCTCTCTCTCTTCCTCCTTTCTCCCCCTTCTTTTCTTCCCCTCTCCTTCTTTTCTGCATACACAGATACATATACTACTTTGGTGGTCTCCTGTCCGGTCTCATTCAAATGAACAGCAGTCCTCTGTTCCTTCAGCAGATCCTGGTCCCTGTGCTGAACTTTGAGCCTGGAGGAGGTCAGACATGCTCTCAACCAAAACTAAACCTGTACTGTTGTCTTTGTCTCTGCAGTGTCTCTTTAGTCTAGTTTACATGTATGTACTTATTATCTCCATAAATCATAAAATTATATGATTCTATGTGGAGTTTAACAGTGACCGCCCGCCCCTGGTTCCGGAAGTAAATTTCTCATATATTTTTTCCAATAGACTTTCTGAAAAAAATAAAAATAAATAATAATAATAATAATAATAATAATAATAATAATAATAATAATAATAATAATAATAAATATAGCCGCAAGCGGCGATGATCGGCCCTTGCTTGCTCTCGCGGGGAGTGGTTGTTTGTTTCGCCTTTTAATTTCAATTATTAAGAGGAGGGTCACTAATAAGCCTTTCCTGCACTGTTCTGTTATTTTCTTTTTGTGTGTGTGTGTGTGTGTGTGTATTTTTGTTCTTTTAAATGCTGGGTGCAAACATTAATAAATATAAATAAGTTTGAGTGAAATCGGTCAAAGTATGTGTGAATTATCACTCGTCGAATTTGATGGCGAGCTGCAAAAACAAACCTGAAATTTGTGGCGTTGTCACGGAAACACTGTTCACTCTTTTAGAACGCTTTTAATAACTTTTAATGTCCCACTTGTCTAGATGATACAGCACGATTCTGGTGAGTCTGGGTCAAAAACCCTAGGAGGAGTTCATTAAAATACGAGGACAGGAAAATGCGCCTTCGACTCTGGGTCATGTGCTCGGTCCAATATGGCCGACTTCCTGTTGGTCGCCTAGCAACCGCGTAATATACTTTTTTGTTCCTATTCCCATGATGCATCTGTGTACCAAATTTGGTTTGGCTACAACAAAGTTTTTGCCGGGTGTCCCATTGGCAAGGACTGGAGTCGCCTCTTCACTGTAGATGTTGACACTGGCGTTTTGCGGGTTGTATTTAATGAAGCCAGTTGAGGACCTGTGAGGCGTCTATTTCTCAAACTAGAGACTCTAATGTACTTATCTTCTTGCTCAGTTGTGCAGCAGGGCCTCCCACTTCTCTTTCTACTCTGGTCAGAGCCTGTTTGTGTTGTTCTCTGAAGGGAGTGGTACTCCCATCTGTATGAAATAATCTAGACCTATACAGCAGTAACTGTATGTAGCATATTTGTGCCCACTCTCTCTCACCTGATTCTTTCTTTCTGCAGGTTTCTATCCGTTTGTGAAGATCTATCAGTCTCTACAGCTGGTGCACACATCTGCGGTCTAGTGAGTCCTGTGTGATTCTGTGATTGTGACATGTTCTGTTAAAGGTTTGAGGTTTGAGGTCTGGACTGGACCCCCACTGTTTCATTGTATTTTGTGTTTATGAAGTGACCCTCAGAACTCCAGAGCGAGGAAGCTGTGTGTGAGCCTGGACACACCTCTGCTGCTCAAAGGAGACATCATGGTGAGGGACCAGCGTTTAGAAGATCAAAACTCACTTTTTCTTACATTTGTTCTGATGTAAAGTTATGCACTCATTTTCATATGTTTTGCTTCTTATCTTAACAAATGTCAAAGTCTCTGTATTTGATTTTTAATTTATTAAAACATGAAAAACAGAACTGCATACACATGATTTACAATTATCTTCAATTTTGTTAAATCCAGCAGTGATACGAGTCTTTTCTTCATGACAAAAATACCACATATTTCATTCTCCCTAGATCTGACTTGTAACTTGCTTGTCTCCATGGAGATAGATACATTTAGTACCATACTGTGAAACATTCCAGGCAAAGCCTGGTGCCTGCTTGTCTACCAATGGGGACAAGCAGGCACCAGAAATGTTATATAATGTTTTAATGTTTTAAACATCATTAACCAACAGTTATCTGTAAAACCATCATGGATTTAATAGTAAAACATGTGAAATTACACAGTTTTCTGGTCAAACCATGATCAAATGGTTCACAGTGGACCTGTACGTAAGCGTAGACTGAATAGCGCCCCCGTGTGCACACAGGTGAAGTGCTTCCACAGGCGCAGTGCTGCAGAGAGAGAAGAGGTGTTCAGAGTGCAGTTCCACTCCTGCGCTGTGCACAGTGCTCAACTGTGGTTTAAGAAGTGTGACCTGGACCACGCCTGCAACGGTCAGTACTGCTAGAATGTTACTGCTTCTACTACTGCTACTTAGTCTGGTTAACACCTGACCATATCACAAGTGAGATATGGGTCTGGGAGCTCGCTTCGAAAAATCCCGTAGCGGAGATGTGGTTAGCGATTGCCAACGGCCGTTTATTGGGCGTTATGAATGTCTATCATTGAGCGTATACGTAAGTCCATAGCCAATCATGTCAGTTGTCAGTTCAAACTACAAGCTTCCGTTTGTCATGTAGTATGCGTCACCGTCTTTCCACCCCTCCCCCGCTCTCTGATTGGGGCCCTAAATCTGGGACTCTCGCTTGGACGAGCTGCCAGGCCGCCTTCCAGTTCGAAACGAACGGAAGCGGCCTGGGAATTCCCAGGCTAACTGCTACTACTACTTTAGCCAACTCACTCCCTCACTTCTCCTTTGTGCTGTTGTCTCATATAAATCCTTACCATCTAAATAAAATGATTAGTCGACTAATCCACATTTTGTTGGACTCCGTTGACCGATTAATCGACTGAATGACTAATAGACTACAGCATTTACTTCTAATTACTTCCTAATAATGAAAACTGGTTATAGTGAATTACTACTTTGAATTTGTACTAATATATTTGCTATTGTTACTATTGGCGCTACTACTAGCTAGAAGTTATCCTTGCATAGAGTATATCTTCTTTTAAGCTCCTCTATGATGCTGGTTTGAGTCTTGGTCTGAACACTGTATTGCAGTTTTGCCTTGGTGGAGGCTTGCTGCTGTAGTCTCTTTGATAATTCAGAAATCACAAACTCTTCTTCTCCCTATGCGAATAAAGACCTGGGAGAGCTGAGACAGCCTTTTTAAAGCTACAGTATATGTAAATAATTCTAACTTTCACAAACACCACGTTTTCTGCTCCTTTAGACATTGGAAATGTGTTTATTTTTACATCAGGACCTGTCAAAGCTTCAGTATTTCAGACATTCTTTCTGTGGATCATTTATACTTTTTGTTGGTCTTTTCACAGATGACAGGTTTCCGGCCGACGCCACAGTGGAGTTTCTCTTCTCAAACGGACCAGAAAAAATCAAAGGTGTTACTTCAGTTTTTGTTCAACATTTGTACATTCATTGTATTTTAACATTCTTATTTAATGTTCTATTTTTGTGTTTGGAGGTCGTGAGTATCGTAAAAATGACTCGTGTGTGAATATGGACAGTGATGTGTCCAATCCAGTCATGAGGTGGGACTCTTATGAGAACTTCAACCTGCACCATGAAGACAGCGTAGAGAGTGAGTACTACTACTGCTGCTACTGTTACTGCTACTGCTACTGCCATAGTAGTACTAATATTACAACTACTAGTACAACAACTACTACTAATTCTACTGCTACTATTACTAATACTTCTATTACTATAACTAATACAGCTGCAGTACATTCAGAATACTGCTGATTTAATCCTGAGTAGAACCAGGAAATCCGAGCACATGTGTGCTGGTCTCAGGTCTCTGCACCTGGTCTGAAGTCTCTGTACCTGCTCTCAGGTCTGTGGCTTCTGGTCTCAGGTCTGTGGCTCCAGGTCTCAGGTCAGTGGCTTCTGGTCTCAGGTCTCTGGCTGCTGGTCTCAGGTCTGTGGCTCCAGGTCTCAGGTCTCTGGCTCCTGATTTCAGGTCTCTGGCTCCTGTCTCAGGTCTCAGGTCTGTGGCTGCTGGTCTCAGGTCTCTACATCCTGATCTCAGGTCTCTAGCTCCTGGCCTCAGGTCTCCGGCTCCTGGTCTCAGGTCTCTAGCTCCTGGTCTCAGGTTTGTGGGTGCTGGTCCCAGATCTCTGGCTCCTGGTCTCATGTCTCTGGCTGCTGGTCTCAGGTCTCTGGCTCCTGGTCTCAGGTTTCTGGCTGCTGGTCTCAGGTCTCTAGCTCCTGGTCTCAGGTCTCTGGCTGCTGGTCTCAGGTCTCTGGCTCCCTGTCTCAGGTCTCTGGCTGCTGGTCTCAGGTCTCTAGCTCCTGGTCTCAGGTCTCTGGCTCCTGGTTTCAGGTCTCTAGCTCCTGGTCTCAGGTCTCTGGCTGCTGGTCTCAGATCTCTAGCTCCTGGTCTCAGGTCTCTGGCTCCTGGTTTCAGGTCTCTGGCTCCTGGTCTCAGGTCTCTGGCTGCTGGTCTCAGGTCTCTAGCTCCTGGTCTCAGGTCTCTGGCTCCTGTCTTAGGTCTCAGGTCTGTGGCTCCTGGTCTCAGGTCTCTGGCTCCTGGTCCCAGGTCTGCCACTCCTGGTCTCAGGCCTCTAGTTCGTGGTCTCAGAGAACAGACTTTAAAGCAGCTCTGTTGTGTACAAGTCTCTCTATTGCCTGAAGTATATCAGGTAATGGATGTACTGCAGGTAATGGAGAGACCTTTACCAAAGTCTAACAGGTACCTGTAGTAAAGGTTCAAAGTTCAAAGTCAGCTTTATTGTCAAAAACCATATGTACAGATTGCACACACAAGGATTTGAAATTGCAGCGCCCCCTAGGCCCACAGTGAACATAAAACATCTTAAAAACAAGACAATAAACACAATGACTAAAACATCACATATACCCGTAGCAAAACTACAAAAGGCTTGTATATAATACAAATAAGTAAAACATACAGTGTAAGGCGTAATAAAGCTCAAATTGTATCATTTAAGCAACAGTATCAGTGTCATTTAAGTGCAATTTAAGCAGCAGTGTCATTGGGGGAGGGAGGGCAGGCAGAGAGTTCAGCATCCTGACAGCTTGGTGGATGAAGCTGTCTTTCAGTCTGCTGGTCTTTGCCCTGAGGCTCCTCAGTCTCCTTCCTGATGGCAGCAGACTGAAGAGGCAGTTGGATGGGTGGGTGGGATCACCCACAATGCAGAGGGCTTTGTGGGTGAGGCGGGTGCAGTAGATGTCCTGCAGGAAGTGGAGAGAGACACCCATGAATCTCTCAACTGCTCTCACTACTCAATGTAGCTTTTTTCGGCAGGACACAGTGCAGGTGCCATACCACACTGATGCAGCTGGTGAGGATGCTCTCTATGGTGCCTCTGTAGAAAGTGCACATGATGGGAGCTGGGGCTCTGGCTCTCTTCAGCTTGTGGAGGAAGTAGAGTCGCTGTTGGGCTTTTCTGGCCAGTGATGCAGTGTTCTTTGACCAGGAGAGGTCCTCAGAGATATACACACCCAGGAACTTGGTGCTGCTTACTCTCTCCACAGCAGCTCCATTGATGGTGAGGGGGGCGTGCTGTGTGTGCGCTCTCCTGAAGTCTCCTTTGTCTTCTTCACTTCAGGGAGAGGTTGTTGTTACTGCGCCACTAGACCAGGTGGCTCACCTCGCTCCTGTAGTGTCTCATCATCGTTGTTGATGTGACCCAACACAGTTGTATCATCTGCAAACTTGATGAAGAGGTTGGAGCTGTGTGACGGTGGGCAGTCATGGGTCAGCAGAGTGAAGAGGAGGGGGCCCAGCACATATCCTTGGGGAGCCCCTGTGTTCAGTGTGATGGTGCTGGAGGTGTTGCTGCCGACCTGTACTGCCTGTGGTCTTCCTGTTCATTTTGTCGTCAGTTATAAACTTAGAATTAACGTCATTAATGTCAGAGAGTTTGTTTACTTGCTTTTACTAATACTTCTACTGCTACTATTACTAATACTTCTAATACTATAACTCAGGGCTCTCAAGTTTTGAAGTTAGGTTGGAGTGAGATTTTTTTTCGGGGAGTGGGGGTAGGGGTGCGAGCAAGATTTTTTGCGGGGAGCGGGGGATGGGGGGGTGCGAGTGAGATTTTTTTTCAGGGGGGGGGGTCAGATTCGCTGAAAAGGGCGCGGTCTGAGCCACACAGACCGATTTTCTGGGCACAGAAGCGCTGTGACCAGTGGCTAGAGTTTTGAATTGCTTAACAAAATTTCAGCATGAGAAATACCATGTGTGGCGTGTGAGTGTGTGAACTCATTGAAATGCGTGTGTCACACTCTCAAAGCATGAGACTTGAGAGCGCTGATAACTAATACAGCTGCAGTACATTCAAAACACTGCTGCTTGAGTCCTGAGTAGAACCAGGAAGTCCAAGCACTTGTGTGCTGGTCTCAGATCTCTGCACCTGGTCTGATGTCTCTACACTTGCTCTCAGGTCTCTGGCTGCTGGTCTCAGGTCTGTGGCTCCTGGTTTCAGGTCTCTAGCTCCTGGTCTCATGTCTCAGGTCTGTGGCTCCTGGTCTCAGGTCTGTGGCTCCTGGTTTCAGGTCTCTAGCTCCAGGTCTAATGTCTCAGGTCTGTGGCTCCTGGTTTCAGGTCTCTAGCTCCTGGTCTCATGTCTCAGGTCTGTGGCTCCTGGTCTCAGAGAATAGACTTTAAAGCAGCTCTATTGTATACAAGTCTTTCCATTACCCGAAGTACATCTGTGACCTGTTAGCTTTGTACATTTGTGGAGGGACATGTGTGCTTTTCTCTCTGGATTTAACTCAAGTTTGATTTCTCGACTTGTTCTGCTCTTGTGACGCTTCGACCATTCATTCATTCATTCATTCATTTCTTCCGCTTTTCCATTTTCTGGGTCACGGGGGCAACAGTCCAACAGTGTTCTGCTGCCCAGAACACAATGCACCAGCCTTCATGAATCCTCCCGCAGGTGGTGGGTCCACAGAAGGACGGCTCACGTCACAACGGGCCTTGTATCTTCTGCCATGGGGGCTACCAATGTCCACAGACACTGGGGGCAAGGTGGGGTTAAGTGTCTTGCCCAAGGACACAACGGCAGCGCTCATCTGTGGGAGCTGGGATCACATGCGCTTCGACCAATCAGTGTGAAATATTTGTTTGAATGATACGATCATTGGTTCTGATATCGTTCAGTGGGAGTCATCCCAGATAAATGTGTAGAACTCTAGTCAGAGCTAAACAGATCAGTCTGGGGAGAGCCAGGTTACCATCTCGCATCCTGAGGATGCTGTAGTCCTTGTTTAGTCCTGGTTTCATCTTGGTTTAATCCTGGATTCATCCTGGTTTACTTCTGGTTTAATTCTAGTTTAATACTGGTTTTGTTCTGTTTCAGTTGGTCTAATACAGTCCTGGTTTAGTCCTGGTTTAGTCGTCCTGCTGGTGCCAAGAGTCAAAACTAAACATGGGGTATCAGTGTTTCATCTTTATGCAGTTTTCCTGAAGATAAAATTGTTAAGGTTGAAGATTAAATGCTAGTCCTGAATTACAACAGTAACATCCTATCAAAGTTGCATTACATATGCAACTTTGATATGTAATGCATATCAACGTTCCTATCAAAGTTGCATTACATATGAACTTTTCCCTTTGTTTTGTTTCCTCCTCAGACATCTCTCACACTCGGGGCCCTCTGGATGGCAGCCTGTATGCTCAGGTCCGAAAACGTCGTGGCCCTGGCTCTACCCCCAAATCCTCCTCTACCAATGGGAGCCTCCGAAACGACCCCACTGTGAGGTCACCCCCAATCCTGCCCCGCCCACTCCCCTCTATCCCACTTGAAGAACTGGAGCCGCCGAACCAATCAACTCCCTTGGACAAGACTAAAGAGAAGGACAGAGAGACTGCCATTTTGGATGACACTGAAACCAAAAAAGATCATTTGTGTTGTTCTCAAAATGTCCACAAGAGTGCACCACATGAGAAAGAGCCGTGCCTTGTGAATTCACATTGTCATAACCGATGTAACTGTGTGAAAAATAACCCGAAAAGCCAAACTTTACCTGCGCTAGTCTCCAAACCAAGCTCTCCTCCTCCAACTCCACAAATGTCCAGTTCTCAGGTAGAGCTATGCCATCACCACAGCGCATTCCCACATCAAGAGCCCTCTCTGGCCCCTCTGGGTCCTATGGCTCCTCTTGCTCCTTTGACCTTAAAACAGCCGTGCATGTACCAGAAGTGCTTCCCCTGCCCACAGATTGAGCAGCATCACAGCCATGTTTTAGCAAACTCCTCCAGGCTCTGCTCCAGTTCAGATTTCCAGTTGTACATCCCGAGCCAGAGTCCCTCCACACACCTGTCCCAGCCTGCGCTCACATCAGGCCCATATCGAGAACTAATTATCAGGCCAATACATGCGCTCTGCCCCTGTAAAGACTGCTCCTCCAGGGGACAAATCAGGACATTCCACACCATGCACTCGGACCAATCAGAAGGCTTGCAGTGCTCACATGGGTCCAGACAGAGGTAAAGATGTTCAATTAATCTAGAGAAACTACATCTGGTTAACTACATATTACTTCATTTTCTGCCATAGTTAATAGGGATATAGAAGGGTGGGAGGGCATCTGCAACATGGGAATTCATGTCAGTGGGAGGGCATCCTGATACACAGGGACATAGGAGGATGGGAGGGCATTTGCCACACAGGGATACAGGAGGATGGGAGGGCATCTTACATACAGGGATAAAGGAGGATATAGGAGGAGGAGGAGGAGGAGAGGCCATCGCCTTCAGGTCATGAAAAGCAGAAATCATTTGTTTTAATTTGAAAAATATGGTCACATATCTTCTGTGTGTCTGATGCCCATCCTTCTGTATACCTGTAGTGTGAGCCTGAGATGGGGGCAGGTCAAATGTAGTGAATCTGCAGATATTGTGGTGTGGTGTGGTAAAGCGGGAGAATGGACTTTGTTACTAATAGAAATGATCAGAGAAAACATTGATGTATTTGACTTGTGGAGATTTCTGAAAATACAAGATAATGATATAGAATACTTTCAATGCATTATAATAATTGATAAATTGTTTAAGAAATGTGAAAATAGCTCTATCTTTCCCATTGTATCATCCATAGGGAGTTGTGGGGCACTCCATGGCAGAGAGAGCCAGAGATCTGGCATAAGCCCTCGGTCCAAGCCTTCCACTCGTGCCCAGCGACGGTGAGCCCGAGTCCAGCCTTAGACCAGCGGAGGTTCCCTTGTGGAGCTTCAGGACTCAGCCAGGCCTTCTCCAGCCCACAGTCCCAGAGTGATATGAGGGAGGCAGGCAGGACTGAGTACCACAGCCCCCCTCAGGTGGAGGTGGGTAAAAACACAAGCATAAACACACGAAGATGCAAGAAATATTATTAGTGCTGTCAAAAATATTGCGCTATTAACGTGTTAACGCAAAAAACAATTTTACTGCCTTTAATTTTTTTATCGCAAAATTAACGCTCTTTGTAGTGAATTTGTTTTTTCATAAGCTGCGGCCACAGCTAGAAAAGTTAGAAAAACTACAGGATCCAGCTGTAAACAGGAAGGAAAACAATTTGTAGGAAACTGAGAAGTCCCGGAGGAGGTGGGCCAAAGCACAGCTCGGCCGCACATGGATGCGCACATGCACAACTTCACCGCACAAGCCCTGTGCACGCGCTGATGTCACCCACACAAGGAAAAACAAAAAAAGTCAGCTCCAAAACATACGGCGACCCCATGTCCACCCCCAACAAGGACCGTGGACAGTGACAGAAGCCCCGCAGCATCCCGGCCGTCCCCACTCCCCCGCGCCACTAACTGGACGTCCCTCAGTAATGGAACTACCTCAGGGTCACATTATTTCACCCACAGTGGGAACTTCAGTCAGTTTGACTCTTATGAAGATAGAAGAGCAGCACTTCACTCACACTGTTGCAGAGCACTTCATGAAAGTGGAACATGAGAGTGGAACATCAAACACAAAGTGTCTCACTGACAAATTGTTATGGTTTGTCAATTACTTTTCTATGTTGGTAAGAGTATTAAAATGTGCACAAAAATGTGCGATTAATTTGTAATTAGTCGTGACATTCATGAGCTTTTTAAAAAAGAAATTATTAAAAAAAAGTTAACTATGACATTCGTGAGCTTAATCACGATTAAATATTTTAATTGATTAATTGAACCAATGGAGAGCATTCATACAGGCAAGCATAGAAAAGTAGTAGTAGTAGCAGTAGTTGTAGTAAGTAGTAGTATTTAGTAGTAGTATTCTCTGTCTTATTGTCTGTGGCCGTAACTTTGCTGATGTTTGGTGGTTATGATCTGACAGAGCAGCTCAGAGTCACAATGACACCACACACGAGGAGCATAGCGGCTTCCAAATTGCACACAAAGACAAAAGTCAGGTCACACCAATTGTAGCCAAAATCAGGTAAATTGTCCTGTAGTGTGCGGCTGCCTTTAACATTACATTTTGACGTGATTCACAATGACATTATGTATCTGTTCTGGTCAGACATTTCACCGCTGCTGATCTCGCGGTGATTTTACCGAATTTGTATGAAGAAAAACAAAAAACCCACCATTTAATCCAGGTTAAAAACGCACTGTGCTGACATTTGTACCGAGTAAAATATTTAAAAAAAATTCTGTAATGCCTTACATTTCTGCTTTACAGCAAAAAGCAATACATTACAGTAATTTGTTACTTTTGTACTCCCAACACTGTTAATTACCATACACCATCATAAACAAATCCATTATAGAAGTATATTTAAGAAGTACTATGTGTTAGACCTATACAATCTTTTTTTAAATCTAAATGGGAAATGTGTGCAATTTATGTTTTAAAAGTAGGAGTAGTCTTCCAAGACTGACATATGAACTGTTAAAATAATGATAAAAGGAGAAATTCAATTTGTCAACTGGACAAAGTTTGTTTGGTTGAAAACGTTTCGCCGCTCATCCGAGAGGCTTCGTCAGTTCTGGTTCTGATGCTGGTTAGACCCTGTTTATATCTAGCTGCGAGGAGGAGCTCACTACACCGGAAAAGTTCTGAACCAATCCCAGCTAATCTGCTATCTTTTGTTTTCCTCTGGCGTCTCGTTTAGCATATCTATTCAGCCCTCAGATGAGCTCACTGCCCTGGAATAGTTCTGTAACTATCTCAACTAATTGCTCCTTTTGTTTTTCGAATGGCGTATAGTTTAGCCTCTCTATTCAAACTGACGACCGTCTCCACCCCTCTGCCCCTGACTTGTCTGCCCTAATGCTTTCGTTCGTCTGTTCTGACTTGGTTTAAGAATCGAATTATAAATGGGAGACAAGTTATGTCTAACTCCCCCATTTCGTTTAACGACGGATTCTCTAAAATAATACAAGAGCCCCATCCATTTCAGTACAAATTTGTAAAAATCTAAACTATAGATTAGTTAACAGTTTTTACATAAGACCCCATGAAGAAACAAAGAGGGCATCTGAGACACAGGGGCATGTTTATAGAAGTCTACAGGGCTTTACACAGAATAAGACCCCATGGAGACAGCATGTGTTGTCGTTTACATAGTAGTCATTCAAATTAAGGAAAGCTGTATTATATAACATAAATGGAAAGATCCGTCATAGTATCAGATGAAACTGCTCTTCCATACTTGCCTGGTTTACACCAGACCATATCACAAGTGATATATGGTCTGGGAGCCACCTACTAAATATCTCGTAGCGGAGGTGTGCTTTACGATTGCCAACGGCCGTTTATTGGGTGTTACGAATGTCTATCATTTGGCGTATACGTAGCCCATAGCCAATCATGTCAGTTGTCAGTTCAAACTACAAGTTTCCGTTTGTCATGTAGTACGCATCACTGTCTTTCCCCCCCTCCCCGCTCTGTGATTGGCTCCCAAAATCAGGAGAGTTCGCTTAGCCTTGTTGTCAGGCTGTCTTTCAGATCGGAACAAATGAAAGCAGCCTGAGATTTCCCAGGTTACTTCCATACTTCACATTGACCTGTTTAAATGTGACTCGTGGCTTCCCCCGTTGTGTTCAGATGCGACTCTCTTGCCCTCCTGCCCCAGCAGCCATGTTGAGGAGTGCAGACAGCCCTGTGAGCAGAGGATATGTGTCAGGATCCAACTCACCCCTCCCTGTGGGCACCCCCTCCCCAAAGAGAGCCTCACTACCCCTGGACCCCCCCGGCTGCTCCCATCAGTGCACAGGTGAGAGGGAGGGGGCGCATGTTTCTCATCATGTTTTATCCTCAAAAATGTATCAATGCCATGCGCTGAGAGACAAAGTTTAATTACCAGTTTAAATCCTCCTTCAGAGAGTTGCACTTGAGATGAGTGCGCCTGTTTTAAGTAGCTCTTTTACTCTCTTATATTGTGAATAGTCTTGTGGTCTAGGATGTTTTTTATGCATTGTATTCACTGTTTTTCTCTTTGTATAGTCCTTACGCTACTGTCTCTTGACCAGGTTGCTGCTGTAAATGACCTACCTGGACAAATAAGGGTTGAATAAATGCAGAGAACGAGCATCACAGAGCTTCTGTCCAAACAAACTGTGTATTTTGTTTTAATGAAAAGTTAGCTGACCCAGTTTTGTTCAGTGGTCTTCAGTTTACTCTGGCTCATGACTTCCTCCCCTTCTCTATCAGGAGTGTTCTACAACTTTTCTGTATCTTTTTCTACCAAAACACAGTCTAAGAATTCTGCATTTCCTGTTTGTGTCAGACTTGACCGGAGCCGATCGTGAGGGTCAGAGGTCACCAGAGTCTGAACATGACTACACAGTGATCAGCAGCAGCCCCACTGGACACAGGTCAGAATTTACTACTATATATACTACCTTATATACTGTGCAGCCTCCACCCACCGGTCACAGGTGAGTAGATATACTACTATTATGTGGGAATACTGTACACAAGTGACATGTGAAAAATACAGGAGTTATGTAAACCTAAAATTCACCTTAAATATTATAGAAAAAAATATTCTAAATCTCACAGTGTAAATCCATCTGTCAAGAATGTCAACAGTGAATGTGAGAACTAAACCAGGACTAAACCAGCACTAGGTCTAAACCAGGATTTCAGACTATATTTGACCAGATAGATCCTGGTCTCCTCTTGCATCACTAAACACATTTTCTCTCCTCCTCAGTGTGATTCCAGACTGCACTGCAGCCCAAAGCCCAGAACCCAAACTCTCCATCCACAACACTGACAAATTCTCACCATCAGATCTGAACAGTCCCACCCTGCCCTCTGCAACCTGCCCCCATGTCCCCCCAGACCCGGCCAAGACCCAAGAGTCTGCCCCTGGAGCCATCACACCCGGGCTACAAGCCTCCAGTCCCGTCCAGGTCCAGATTAACGGTTCAGCTTTACCAAACCCATCTGACGGTGGCCATTTTATGAGCATGAACATGTCTCCTAGCCCCACCTCCTCCCTTTCCTCTCCCTCGTCCCCTGAGCCCTCCCCCCTTCGCTCCTCCCTCTCCACAGACCAGAGTCTAACCCCAGACCTGCCAGAGCCCAATCCGCCGTCGCCAGTCCCCGATGGGTATAATACGCCCACATTTCCCCTGGTGTCGTACTACTACCCTCTGCTCAACGTGCCCCATGTGCCCTACACCGGGTACACTGCCGTCACCATCCCCACCCAGCCACCTCTGCCCGAGAAGAAGAGAGGAGCCAGCCTATCAGGGGCCACCAGCGGGCACGGTGCTCTGCACAGGTGGGTATAGCAAATGTTCTTACACTACCAGTCAAAAATTTGCACATCCCCTCTCATGTTTTTTGTCTTTTATTTGGCCACTTTCTGCATTTTATATACACATAGAAGACATTAATCTATGAAGTAAGTAAGTAAACAAATCTCATCTCTATGGAGAGAAGCAGGTAGTGGACTCCCCTCTAGAAAGGTTACACAGTGCATCTTTAAATTAAAATATATATGTGAATTCAGAATCTCTACCAGAACTGCTGATATATTAACATTTGCTTCAAGGTATTTTTGACCTTAATTTGACCATTATTTCAAAATAAGATCAAATAAACACTTATTGTGTTTTTATAGGTGGTACTCTTCTTCTGTTAAACATAATGTTCACCTATAGTAGGCCTATAACTATTACATAAATTACATCTGAATCATTAAAATAGATCTTTTGTTGTTGTAAATATTTTCAGAAAAAAATATACAATATTTTGATTTTTTTTTTTTTAAAAGCTCTATGTTTGACATTTTGTATTTGGAATACATTTGAATGTGGTTTATATAGTTTGCTTTTATAGATGTTTGATGAAAGGAATTATTTTCTTTAGCTCACAGGGCCCAGACACAATAATGAGATACTTGTAATTACATATTCAAAAAACTCATTTTCGACATTCTCTCTCCAGAGTGACGTCATCACCTGTCCCCAGCCAGAATGCCTCATCCCTGGGCAGGGGGGAGCAGAGAAGGGGGACTGTACAGGTGGAGGGGGACATAAGGGTCAATGCAAAATTTGTCCAGGACAGTTCCAAGTTCTGGTACAAACCCGGAATCTCCAGGGACCAGGGTGAGTGACAATGGGACTTTAATACAGTTTTAAACTCCATACACCTTCATTAGAATGATTTAGAAATTTTCAGCTCTGGAAAAACAAAAGCTCTCAAAACAAAAGGTTAAATGTAGCTGTTAACATGAAAACTACTGCTTCATGACATCACACGGTGGAACAGAGCATTTTGAATTCTGGAGATGTAGGAAAAACTAATAATAATGGGTTACTCAAACATGTAACATGTAACCAAATGCAACTCCAGGTATGATTTTGAGGAGGTAACAAAATTATAACATAGCTAAAAGCTCAGAAGGGTCAATGTTCTGTTATAGGACTTTTAATAAGCATCCCAAGGTTTAATTCTTGTATTTCTAGTTGTTCACCATTTTCCAAAATTATCTAGAATTTTAAATGTAAGAAAGATTTGTATCCTTTTTTGTCTGTAAATAGCTGACATAATTTGGAATTAAAACCTTAAACAGGGGTGTCCAAATCTTTCACTGAGGGTCACATGTTGAAATATTCTAATATTCTAAAGTGGAGGGCCACAGATCAGTGCTCCATAAAGTGAATCATGCAGATGGGTGCATTAAACATACTTGTTTTTGCAGAGAGCCGATACCTTTAATATTTAATCTGTAATATTTAAGCTGCCCACTGCTCGTATTTTGTATAGCCTAGCTTTGACAGAGGCACCTTGTCTTTTAATATTCATAGAAATCCACCTTGTGATGTCATGTTGTATTATAGGAAGTGCTCCACTGTGTTTTTACATATGTTTGTAACATGTAAGTTTGTGGAGTTTAAAATATTTATAACATTTATTTGAAGTGTGGGTATTATGCAAAATCTAAATTTCTGCATGGAAGCTTCCTCATCAAAACACGGTTCTAGAGGTTTTAAATGTCAGCCATGCACCTTTGAATAATCTAAAGATTTCTCCCCCGGCCCTATTTGAACCCTATATATAAAATATAGCATTTTCAGGA
The DNA here is from genome assembly GCA_036785185.1 of Paratrypauchen microcephalus. NCBI lineage: Eukaryota > Metazoa > Chordata > Actinopteri > Gobiiformes > Gobiidae > Paratrypauchen > Paratrypauchen microcephalus. The sequence goes on along the minus strand of JAVJIX010000050.1, from coordinate 3,577,006 downwards.
TGACCTAAATATGCTATGTGTTAGCAGTTATACTCTTTAAGTAATAGTAGGGATGGCATTTATTTGTATTTGTAGTAGTAAAATATCAAAATATCAATACAGCCTGCAAAAGTAGCCTATTTTAGCAGTATTTAAAGGTTTACTATGTAAGATTTCTGGTGGAGGGTTCTCAGGGTTCTACTGTATTTGTGGAGAAGTTATTGCTTTACTTAGAATGCTCCAGAGAATGGCATCAAACCTATCTTGCATTTACTCATTTCCAGGTGATTCTATTGCTGTGAAATACCTTGTAAAACTATCTGACCTGTATCTCTGCCATGTGCCACCAGCCACCTGTCACCTGCTTGTCTTGATGAAGATACATTTAAAGGTTTAATGCCATAATGTGGGACATTCCCACATTATGGCATTAAACCTTTAAATGTATCTGGACATTCCGGGGGCGGTAGTAGCTCAGTTGGTAGAGCGTTTGTTTACTGATCCAGGATCTAGGCTCTGCAGTTCGTATCCCGCTCTCGGCGGGTTAGCCACGTGTGATCCCAGCTCCCACAAATGAGTGCTGCCGTTGTGTCCTTGGGCAAGACACTTAACCCCACCTCGCCCCCAGTGTCTGCGGACACTGGTAGCCCCCATGACAGAAATGCATCAAGGCCAGTTGTGATGTGGGCCGTCCTCCCTTGGACCCACCACCCGCGGGAGGATCCATGGGGGCTGATGCATTATGTTCTGGGTGGCAGATCTGCTTGGACTGTTGCCCCTGTGACCCAGAAATGGAGAAAGAAAGAAAGAAAGAAAGCTATGCCTTTATTAGTCCCACAGTGGGGAAATTCCAGTTCTGCATTTAACCCATCCTGTTATCAGGAGCAGTGAGCAGCACATTACTGCGCCCGGGGACCATCTCCATGATCTTCTTGCTTTGGTTTGGTCAGGACCTAAGCTGGAGGATTTACCTATGGTGCATGTTTTCGGTTGGTGGGGGAAATCGGAGTGCCCGGAGGAAACCCACCCAGACACAGGGAGAACATGCAAACTCCACACAGAAAGGCCCAGGCGACCCGGGGATCGACCCAGAGCATGCATGCAAACTCAGCCACCGTGCCGCGGAAGAAGATGGATGGATGAATGGATGGTGGGACATTCCAGGCAAAGCAAGAAAGCAGTTGCCGGGACTTCCACCAGAAAAGTTACATAGTGCATCTTTAAGTAGTAGTAGCAGCAGTAGCAGTAGGAGCAGTAGTAGAATTTGTAGTAGTAGTAATAGTAGTAGTAGTACTGTAGTAATAGCAGTAGTAATAGCTGGACAGACACAGTATTAAGAGTAAAATTGTGAGTCATATTGTGCATTGTTTATGTTGTAGCGATCACAGTGCTGAAGGACAAGGAGCCCGGGTCCTTCCTGATCCGTGATAGCAACTCTTTCAAGGGCGCGTACGGACTGGCCCTCAAAGTGGAGACAGCGCCTCCTAACGCCAACCTCACTGCCGATAAAGGTACTATTTCTACTACTCCTACCTACTGCTGCTACTATACTATCGCTACTTCATTGTATCTGCGTTTTACTTTGTCAGTAATGTAAATGGGGCATGAACTACCCCATCCAAAGATGAAAGTGTATGTAAATTATGTAACCAGACCATAAATCTAATGTTATTCTTGAAGTCCCCATTGCCTGTATATCTGTAATTGAACTGTTTATCTCTACAATATTATTTTTGCATTAACTCTTGTTTGATTACATGTCCCTGTCACTTGTCCCTGTACTTCTTCTGACTGTCCACCAGGGGATGCTCTGGAGCAGCTGGTCAGACACTTCCTGATTGAGACTGGGCCCAGAGGAGTCAAGATCAAGGGCTGCCAAAACGAGGCTTACTTTGGTCTGTCTACAGCAAACATGATTACATTTACTCTATCAAATGTTTCATTTACTCTATAAACTCAACTTAAAGCCCCAGTGTGTAGGATTCGTGGCGCATAGGTGGATGGTGCTATTGCACTTTCTGTTTTAGCTACGGCAGACCTCGAGGGTCACCCGCGCACGAGCCGCACGCCGCTACTGTATAAATAAAACACGGCAGGGTTTTTTGTTTTGTTTTTTTCTCATGAAAACACACATTCCCGATCATGTACCATGACACTCTACACATCAAATGAAACCTTAGTCTCCTCTTTTTGACTATGCAATTCAATTCCCTGCACAATAATCACTCCCCGAGCACATGGGGCTTTTATACGGAAAAGCACAAAACAAGGTTAGCTTACCTTAGAATGCTTTGCACAGGTCAAACTCTGTATTTCACCATAAACTTGCTCTCAATTTGTCCGTAAGGATCCAGCGAATAAAATCCAGTAAAACAATTTAGTCCAAAACACGTGTTAGATCCATTACGACGTCTGATCCGGCAGCATGCTTGTGTTGTTTACCCAAAACCACGAGCCTTGCCGAAGGCGAAGGCGGAGCCCAAATGTCCTTCTGCGGCTCTCGCATTCAAAATGGCTGCCTCTGCATGGGGAAGATCCCCCTTTTATGTGACTATATCTAAGTCACAAGTGGGCGCTTGAATTGCGTGAGAAATGCTGTGTGAGCGTGTGAACACGTCGAATTGCGTGTTGAGAGCCCTGTTTGTCTAAAGAGCAAACTTAAACTACAAACCAACTAATGGGAGTTATATAAATTAAGTTATTACCTGATGGTTCTCAGTTTGTTTTATCATCACCGCACTTTGTCAGTGCGCGCTGAGAGGGGCGGGGAGAAGGGACCGGGGCGGGGGGGAGCGGGACATTTTTAACGGATTGATGTAAGAGTCTGGTTAATGCACCGGGCCCGCGTCTCACCGCGTCTCACCATGGGCAGTTCGGCTCTGGGCCGCGCGTATTCCGCGCGTAAGCCGTCGGGGGGGACACGTTACGCACAGACGGAGACACGGGGACCGGAGTCGGTGCGTCTCAGAGGAGACGTGGCACCGGGACTGAGGCTCAGGACGTGCCCGGGGGACGGCGCGTCTGCCCCGGCCTCCGCTCGGACCGCACGGTCGGGAGCAGACGCGCTGTCCGCCCCTCCCCCTGCTCCCCCGGAGCTCCCCCGGAGCAGGGGGAGGGGGCGGCGCTGAAAACGCGTGGAGCCTGCATAAACTAAGCCACACAGACCGATTTTCTGGGCACAAAAAAAAAATAAATAAAAAAATAACACAAATCAGCGTGAGAAATGCCATGTGTGGCGTGTGCGCGTGTGAATACGTCGAATTGCGTGTGTCACACTCTCAATGCGTGAGACTTGAGAGCCCTGTTATTAGTCTGTCTCCATCTACAAAGCACAAAATGCTCTCCTCCACCTTGTGATGTCATGTCGTGGTAGTTTTCAAGTTCACTGCTGCCTTTTACCTTTTGTTCAGTAGTAGTAAAATCACATTGGAGCTTCCACATAACATGTATTTCCACATAACATCACAAGGTGGAACAGAGTGTTTTCTGTTTAAGAGAAGAGCTCAGCCTAAATCTGCAGGGTTTGTGTGTTAAATATGTGTGAATGAAACAAAACACAACTCCAGATGTGTTTGTGTTGAGGAAACAACATTAGAACAGAGATCAGAGAATATGGGCCTATCAAACAGTTTGATTATGAAACAGTATCAAACACTGTTTGATTATGAAACATGTTTTTATTTGATCATTTCAGGAAGTCTATCCGCTTTGGTGTTCCAGCATTCAATCACTCCTGTGTCTCTGCCCTGTGCCCTCCGCATTCCAGAAAAAGGTACTAAAACTTAAAGGTGCACTGTGGAACTTTTCAAATGGGAGCTATGTTATAGTTTTACTTTTTGTGGTCACTGTTTTTATTGCTCAGCTATACCATGGACAAACTTTCATTCTGGGGTCACCTCTCCACAGATTTGACCTGTAATTTGAAATATAATAATGATAGGTTTAATGCCATACTGTGAAACATTCTAGGCAAAGCAATAGCATCTCCAAGCTGGTGACGTACCTGTACATTTTGTGACTGTTGGTTGTGTGGCTGTTTCAGATCTGGTGGGAGAACTTGAGGAGCGTGAGAGTGTGAGCAGCACCAGCACAGCAGCCTCTCTCCTCAGACAGGGAGCAGGTACAGAGCACAGAAACTGAAGCCTGGCCTGGTGCTTTTTGGTTCTTAGTTAGATCTCCTGTGTTTTTACTGGTTTTAGTCTTCGATCAACCCTGGTTTAGTCCTGTTTTAGTCTTGCTTTAGTTTGATTTAGTCCTGGTTTAGGCCTAGTTTAGTCCTGCTTTAATCTGGTTTCCTGGTTTAGTCCAGGCTTAGTTGGGGTTTAGCCCTGGTTTAGTCTTTATTTAGTCCTGCTTTAGTCCTGGTTTAGTCTTTATTTAGTCCTGCTTTAGTCCTGGTTTAGTCTTTGTTTAGTCCTGCTTTAGTCCTGATTTAGTCTTTGTTTAGTCCTGATTTAGTCTTTGTTTAGTCCTGCATTAGTCCTGATTTAGTCTTTGTTTAGTTCTGCTTTAGTCCTGATTTAGTCTTTGTTTAGTCCTTCTTTAGTCCTGATTTAGTCTTTATTTAGTCCTGCTTTAGTCCTGGTTTAGTATTTATTTAGTCCTGCTTTAGTCCTGGTTTAGTCTTTGTTTAGTCCTGCTTTAGTCCTGATTTAGTCTTTGTTTAGTCCTGATTTAGTCTTTGTTTAGTCCTGCTTTAGTCCTGATTTAGTCTTTGTTTAGTTCTGCTTTAGTCCTGATTTAGTCTTTGTTTAGTCCTTCTTTAGTCCTTGTAGTATATTGATTCTTGACTCTCCTTCAGCGTGTAATGTGCTGTACCTAAACTCGGTGGAGACCGAGTCCCTGACTGGTCCGGAGGCGGTTTCCAAGGCGACCAAAGTGACTCTGTCTTTGATCCCGCGTCCCCTGGCAACCGTGGTCCACTTCAAAGTATCTGTGCAGGGCATCACTCTGACAGACAGCAAACGCAGGTATCTTTACTATTAATTTTACTATTTGTACTATTAATAGTTCTGCACCACATGTGGTAACTTTAAGGGCATTACTCACATTACACAAGCAGGTTTGGTGAGACAGAAGTATGTTTAGAATACACAATTGACAATGTTTGTCTATATTTGTTGTAAAATCATTGTGTCTTCCAGGCTGTTCTTCAGAAGACACTACCCCATCAACACAGTTACCTTCAGCAGTCTGGACCCTCAGGACAAAAGGTACACTTCAATATAGACCAAAATGGATTAGACTAGGACTAGAATGGGAACACACCAGGACCAAAACAGGACAAGTATGAACCAGCACAAATAGACCAGGGGACACTGTGTAGGTCTACTGAATTTTGCAATAGTTTTGCTGTTAAATGAGAATGAGATTTCAAGATTTTTATTACCGAATATTGTTCTATATTTTCTTATATCACTACAACTATGTAATGTTTGGAGGGTATGCTGCTAGCTTGTCTCCATGGTGATGCTGTTGCTTTGCCTGGAATGTTCCACAGTATGGCATTAAACCTATGAAGTTACAGGTGATTTTAAAAGTGCACTATGTAACTTTTCTGATGGAGGGCCTGCTACCTGCTTGTCTCCATGGAGTTGTTATTGCTTTACCTGACACCAGTATGGCATTACATGTATTTATCTCCATGGTGACAGATTATATTGTTTACTACAATGGCACATATAGTGAAGGCTCTGTGCTGTTCTGTCTTTGCGCAAACTTGTATTGGCTGAATATAAGTTGTCTGTAGGTTTGCTCAAGTCTTTGTTTTTCATATTTTTCTGCTTTTGTCTCTGTCCCTGTTTGACCCTTGACCCCTTTGACCCTGTTTGACCTGTGCTTAAGATGGGCTCACTCTGAACGCATGTCCTGCAAGTAAGTCTGGCCTCTGTGTCTCGGTGGAAACTGCAGCCTCTTTATTAGGTGCATGTGTTCTCTCTGTCTCCTTTCCACAGATCTGACCTCTAAAGTAATGTTCATGTCTCAAAAACATAGTTATCATAATCACATTGGACCAAAAAACTGTTGCTCTTGTCCAATCAGGACATGTGACATACAAAGAGGTATGTTAGAGCAGTTTAATGCTATACTGTGAAATAGGGGTGGGCAATATCTCAATATTTAAAATATATTGAGATATTTGTTAAACTCGATATGGATTTTGACATCGTATATATCGATATAATGTTTATATTTAATTCTGATTTCTCCTCTTCGCTTGTTTGCCTTCTCTGTGCTGTGCGCGCTCCCGCTCGCCCCCGACCTCCCGCTCGCATGTGGTGCCACAACATCCCGGAGGACAACTCCGCTCAAAATAATAGGATAACTCGCTCCATACTTTGGGCTTAAGGTGCTTCTTTGGGGGGTTTTCAGGAGCTGACCACATCAGCAGCACAAGGACAGAACTGGGGGTTTTTTCAGCGTTTATTGTCTATGCAAATGAGCCATGTGGTGTTAATTTTTCTTTCTATAAAACATAAACAAATGTGTGCAAAGCGGCATTAAACACATTATAATCTCATTAAACACATAATCTCATTAAACACATTATAATCTCATTAAACACATTACAATCTCAGAGGGGCTGAAGTGGCTGTATAGTAGTTATTTATATGTTGTAAAGTTTAGTAATGTAAAGTTTATTTATGCAGAAGATTTTAAATGAATCTGCTGCAGTGTAAAACTTATACAGGCGTATTTGGAAACGTTAGGTTTGATCTGCGCAGTGGGAATCATCAGAGCTCCTGACCACTGGTGAGGAACATGGATCTATTAAAATAAGGAACCTCCCAAGCTTCCTCTGCTAAAGGAGCTCATGGTTTTCCTATGGTTAAGTTAATGCAAAGATGAGCTCGAGTTGAGTTTTTGAATAAAAATGAGGCAACATGTATTATTTCTTCCTTTATTTTACAGTTAAATTATTTTTCTATACGGGGATTTTTTTTTTTATGTCGCAGAAGCACTTTATTCCTACATGACCTGCACTTCAATTGCACTTCAATAAAAAAAAGACCTTGTGGAATTTGGCATATTTGTTTTTGCAGTAGTTTTTGAAGGGATAGTTTTCCTGTACAGATATGAAGATATATATATTATATCGAGATATAAGAAAAAATATCGAGATGTATTTTTTGCTCCATATCGCCCAGCCCTGCTGTGAAACATTCTATCTTCAAGGAAACAGCCAGTTGGTTGACCCCCTCCAGAAAAGTGACATTATCAGGCCGGAGCGCTAAAGCGTAGGGCCTATTGTTATTGTTCTGTTTTTTCTTATTCTTATTCTTATTATTTTCCTATACACTTTTTTCAAGGTTTGGGTACTTCCCACTGATGAAAACTCATGAAATTTTGCACAAAATTCAAGAACGGAATTTACAAATAATCTGTATTAAAAAATGCGTGAAGAGTCCCTCAGTTGTCCAGGTAGAATCCATGATAAAAGAAGAAATTCAATTTGTCAACTGGACAAAGTTTGTTTGGTCGAAAACGTTTCGCCGCTCATCCGAGAGGCTTCGTCAGCTCTAATTAGAATGCTGGTAAGACACTTGCTTATATCTTGCTGCAGGGAGGAGCTAACTAGCTAACTACTTTCCGAAACTATCTCATTGGTTTCAGTCTTTTGTTTCTCTGGCGTCTAGCTAACGATCTCTATTCATCCTTACAACAACTGTTTTTCACACCTCTGGCCCTGACCTGGCTAGCCCTATTGTTCCCCTGTTTGCTTGATCTAGGCTTAAGAATGGAATTATAGATGGGAGACAAATTATGTCTGACTCCACCATTTCTGTTCAGAGAAGGATTCTCTTTTTTGACAAAAATAGCCTCTTGTTTGAGAGGGTAGTTAAAGAAGACAAAAGACTGAAACCAATGAGATAGTTTCGGAAAGTAGTTAGCTAGTTAGCTCCTCCCTGCAGCAAGATACAAGCAAGCGTCTTACCAGCATTCTAATTAGAGCTGACGAAGCCTCTCGGATGAGCGGCGAAACGTTTTCGACCAAACAAACTTTGTCCAGTTGACAAATTGAATTTCTTCTTTTATCATGTATTTAAAAATCTTTAAAAATGGCTGCACCCCCTGAAAAATCAAAATACATTGCGCCTATGGCTATACCCGTGTTGCCATGGTAACAGGCCAAACATCTGTCCTCGCCAATGAGACACCAGGCAAAAACTTTGTCGTAGCCAAAAATTTGGTACATAGATGTATCATGGGAATAGGAACAAAAAAGTATATTACACCGTTGCTAGGTGACCAACAGGAAGTCAGCCATATTGGACCGAGTACGTGACCCGGCGCCAAAGGCAAATTTTCCTGTCCTCGTATTTTAACGAACTCCTCCTAGGGTTTTTGACCCAGACTCACCAGAATCGTGCTGTATCATCTAGACAAGTGGGACATTAAAAGTTATTAAAAGCGTTCTAAAAGACTGAACGGTGTTTCGGTGAAAATGCCACAAATTTCAGGTTTGTTTTTGCAGCTCGCCATCAAATTTCGACAAGTGATAATCCGTGCATACTTTGGCCGATTTCACTCAAACTTTAATCGAAAATAAACTTTAATCGGAAATAAATGGCGCGTTAGCAAGTGCAAGCGAGGGCCGATCATCGCCGCTTGCAGCTATATTGCTACTTAAAATCATTGTTACACCTTGTTTTGTCCTATATTCAGTTCTAGTTTAGTTTTGCTGTTAGTACTGGGTTAGTCCAAATATGGTCCTGGCATAGTTCTGACCCATCCTAATCCCATGCTGTTTTCATCCTTGTGTATTTTTGAGTCCAGGTTCTAATTCAATACTTATTTAATTTCCCCTGTATTTAGTCAATACAAAGTGTACCTAATAAAGTGGTCAGTGATTGTGTGTCGTTCTTTGCATGGCTTTAACCGTTGCATGTGTCTTGAGTATCTTTAACCTTCATATTTCACACAGTCTTTCATTCTCATTCCTGTGTCCTCTCTCTTCTCTTAGGATGTTTGGTTTTGTGGCGCGGTGCACTGGCAGCTCTGGAAATGTGTGTCACCTGTTTGCCGAGATTGACCCTGAGCAGCCGGCTTCCGCTATCGTCAACTTCATCAACAAAGTCATGCTCGCACCGCACCTGCGCAGATAGAACCACATCTGTGCAGATAAAGTCAGGAATAATATCTTTTTTTTTTTTTTTTATGTATTTCTACAGATTTGTTCTTGTTTTTTCATAGAACTGGAGTGGGCACTGCAAAAAGTCTCCTCACTTACAAACATTGGTAATCTTCATATCATGTAGGATAATGGTTCCCAAACATTTGAAAGTAAGAATTATTTAAATAAGCACTGAGCCTGAGCCAAGACTAAATCAGGACTAAACCACATCTAAGACAGGAATAAAAAAAAAAATAAAAAAAAAACTAGGATTAGTTCTAGTTTAGTCCTGTATTATACTAGATCTAAAACAGAACTAAACCAGGTCTAAATCAAACCGCCTACACTAAAATCCAGGTACTTAACGGAACTAAACCATGACTACATTGCAAAAAGCAAAATTTAGAAGTTAGAATGACTTAAATGAAGAACGTTTGACTTTATTTGAGTAGATTCAACATAGAATAAGCAATAAGATTGTGTTTCTTATTTTAAGTGCTAAGAGTTGTTGTTTCAGGATTTTAACAGGACTAGATAAGAAACTAAACCAGGACTTCACTAGGTCTAAATGAGGGTTAAACCAGGTCTAAACTAAGATTACATTCTGCATAAAACATTACAGTAAAATGAGATCTTTAAAGATCCCATGACATGGTACTTCTTGATGCTTTTATATGGCTCCTTAATGGTTCCCTAATACTGTAAATGAATCCTTCTTCAAAATCAACACTCAGTGCATGAGAAACAGAGATAAGATGAGAAAGAGTATTTTTTTTCTCTCTGAACAGGCCATAATGGGCGTTGTTGCTTGAATGCAAATGAGGAGAAAAGAGATGGCCAATAGTAGAGGGTGGGGGCGTGGCCAAACTCTAGCTCTAGCTCTCAGCTAATCTATTTCCGTGTTTTTGCATGGGGGGAGAGATTTGAAGCGTTCCATTGAAAAATAAACACATGTCCACAGAAAATAAAATTAAACCACTGCTGTTCAAAGGTCCAGAGGCTCAGATAAAGGACTTCCGAGCCTAGAAACACTCGGTCGTGCCTCCAGGCAAATAAAAAAACGCATTTCGCATTGCCGCTAGCGCATTCGCAGTCCAAACTCTTTGGGCGTGATTTACAGAGACGCTGAGTACAGACAGACGGGGGGTGGAGCTGCATTTGCATTTCTTTTTTCGATCTGACGTCAATAAGGTGTCTTGTTCAAAATCGCCCGTTTGAGCTCCGATTTTTTGTAACGCAGAAAAGGATCGCAAATGCTCAGTTTAGACATTTCACAACTTTTAACCATGGGGGGGGTAGGGGAGGGGTAGGGGAGCTCACATTAACGTTCAAAAACCTCAGAAAGTGAAAATTTCATGCCATGGGACCTTTAACCGGACTAAACAAGATTTAAACCAATTTAACCATTTTAAACTAGGTCTAAACCAAGTCTAAACCAGGGCTCAACAAGATAAACAGTAAACCACCAATGTGACCTGTACCACTGTTTGAGAACCACTGTCCTGTAGTTTATTCCAGGTGCCCTCCCTGACTACACCTTGTCCATTTACACTGTTGTATTGCCACTTGGTGAACAGACTAAGAACTGCATTTATTTGTTGAAAATGAAAACAATATTTATCACATATGTATGTAGTGGCTCTGTTTTAAAATGTTTATAAAGAAAAGAGCTACGCACAGTTTTAAGGGCTACTGACAGATTTCACTCTAGATACTCCATGGGTTTGAATTTGGACCCCAATTTGATTGAAATTTAGTCTATTATGACATTTTTATATAATTTTACAGTTTTACATCTGTTAATCCTTTGCATCAAAACCCGAATGTTGCTAGTTGGATTTCCCCTTTAACAATACACTCTGTTGTGTCCACGGGCAAGACACTCATTAGCCTTTAATGCACCAGTTGAGAATCTAAATGCTATTTTTAATTTTGTAAATTATGCAACACTGGACTGGAACTGGAATATTTTTTATGTATTTAAAATGTTCTCACGCTATGTTCCAACACGCACATGTAAATATCTGCTTTTTTCTATGGTGTTTTTGAAAGAGCAGATAGTTTGGGAAGTAGAAGATGGTTTGAGAAATGTTGAGTTGTTTGGAACAGAAAGGAAATGGACAGTGAAAGCTCTTGGTTTAGAGGGAAAAATGTTTAGTGTGCAACTTCAGAATTTTGATATCAAGTTTTATACATTTAACATCCAAATTTAGCCCAAAGTTCAATATTTATGGTAAAATGCTGCTTATGTGTTTGTTATTATTGTTGTCATTTTTTAAATTATTTTTAAAAAGCACAAAGGGTCATCGTCAATGTAGTTTCCCCTGACCCCTGCAAAAACATTCATGTTAAATTTAAGAGCGTACCATAAATTAACAAAGTATACCTGACCAATGGAGGTGGGTAGAATAGCCAAATGTTTTACTCAAGTAAGAGTAATATTACTTCAAACTATACTGCATAAGTAGTTGCTCGAGAAATTACTCAAGTAAGAGTAAAAAAATATTTGGGAAAACTACTACTCAAACGAGTCACTAAAAGCGTAACTGCTAACATCTGAGTTACAGTGGTACCTCACCTTACGAAATTAATTCGTTCCAGAAGTGGTTTCGTAACGTGAATTTTTCGTAAGTTGAGTAGCTATTTCAATGGAAAAAGCCTGATTCGTTCCAAGGCCCCGATCCAAGTTCTTTTTTTATAGTGCAACTTTTTTTATAGTGTAACATTGTGATAACAGGAGAAGTTCAATTTGTCAACTGGACCAAGTTTGTTTGGTTGAAAACGTTTCGCCGCTCATCCGAGAGGCTTCGTCAGCTCTAATAAGAATACTGGTAAGACACTTGCTTATATCTTGCTGTAGGGAGGAGCTACCTAGCTAACTACTTTCCGGAACTATCTCATTGGTTTCCGTCTTTTGTTTCTCTGGGGGAACATTGTGTTCTGCTTCCTGCGTCCTTTTCTCACATTTGTCTCTCGTTTAAACACTCTAGACCTGCTGTCAGCTCCGCGCCGGAACCAGGAAATAGACCCACGCACGGCGCTTTAATCCACCTGGTCTAGTCCTGGTCTAGTCCTGGTCTAGTCCTGGTTTAGTCCTGGTTTAGTCCTGGTTTAGTCCTGGTTTAGACCTTGGTCTAGACCTGCTGTCAGCTCCGCGCCGGGTCATGTGCGCTATCACACACGTGTCAGAGCGCACACTTCTCCCCCCTCCCCCTTCCCCCCACACTTCACTTTTAATAATTTTGTTGAAAATCTATGAAAGTTTGAGTGTTTAAACGAGAGACAAATGTGAGAAAAGTTTAAATCCAGTCTGAGAAAAGCGTATAATGTGTGTGACTGAGCGCGCATTATTTGAATTTTTGAGATTTCGCGTTTCGTAACTTGAAATTTCATTCGTATTTAGAGACCAAAATTTACCGTGAAGGCGTTTTGTAACTTGAAATTTTCGTTTGTTGGGTCATTCGTAAGGTGAGGTACCACTGTATATTTGATTATATTTAAAGTTATTAAAGTGAATGTAATTTGAAGGACAAACGTGAAATAAGTCACAAAATCTGGTAATTTCAAAGGACAGACAACAAATGAGACAAACTAAATCATATGTGAAGGAGCTGCAAGAAATACAAATGTTCAAATCATTTAATATTGTCACCTAAAGCTTTTGTCACTTTAGACTTACTACCAGTGAGGAAGAGGAAGTACAACTTTTACTCAAGTAAGAGTACTGTTACACTCTACTATATACTACTCAAGTTGGAGTAAAGGTATACAGCTACAAAAGTACAATTTCTTAAGTTGCTCAAGTAAATGTAACTGAGTAATACCCACCTCTACTTACCATAACCTTCTCTTATATCTTGCTCACATGTTGGAATCCTGACAGTGATAACAGCATAAAGGGCTCAGGGCATTTAGAGAAAAACACATTTGTACTATATTATCCTCCCATATCACTTTGAATATCTGACCACCACATCAGCACGTGTGTACACAAGTATTAGGACGATAGTTCTAGTCTAGTCCTGGTTTAGACCTGAGTTAGACCTACACTGCGACGAGTCCCCATTTTTGCAATAATACGAGTATGCCTTTACACATGATGAAATTTGCTTTAATATATCAATAAATTGATGTGTTGTCATTACCAATAGTTCTTGTTATCATTATTTATGAAAGTTCAGAAATACACAATCGTCCTAATACTTTTGTCAGGCAGTGTATGTGCACAAGTGTGTGGCCTATAATGTCTGTTGACAACAAATGACAAATAATGCCTTGAATTTCTGAAAATATGAAAACAGGGATCTAACATTAGTGATATACGTGTATAATCCCTCAGTTGTAGAATCCATGGCAAAAGGAGAAATTCAATTTGTCAACTGGACAAAAGTTTCGTAGCTCATCCAAGCTGCTTCTTCAGTTGGCAACTTTAATTTCTCCTTTGGGGATATACCAATGGTTCTAGGGCAGGGGTGCTCACACTACTTGTTCAGCATGCAAGCTACATATAAAATGACCAAGTCATAAAGATCTACCTACAACAAAAATGCAAATCATTTATTTATTTATAAATATATTGACAATTCTTTACATGTACAATGCCTGTTGATGTACTTTGCATAACTTAATTTACATTGTGTACATTTTTTGTCATTACCTTACTCTTTAACAAACGCATGTCATGACCGATGCATTTGTGCACTTTTATTATTTTTTTTATTATTGGCCTTTATTTAAACATGAAATGCCCCATTGAGATTAAGAACCTCTTTTTCAAGGGAGTCCTGGCCAAGAGGCAGCAGCAAACACAAAACACAGTTACATATTTACCCAGATAAGACATAAAAGTTTAAAAACATTATAAAAAACAAGTGCAGATTGTGGAATTGGTCTCAAAAGCTCTCAGTTTGGATTTAAAAGTGCTCAAGGAAATTAAATCAGTTAGTTTCCAGTCTTTCTTTAGCATATTCCATGTAAAACGTGCAGAGTAAACAAATGGCTTTTTACCCAGTTCTGTACGAGCAAAAGGAACAGAAAGCAACAAATAGTCTTGTGAACGAAGAGAATACGATTCAGCATTTCTCAGAGCAATTAGGGTGCATATGTACGAAGGCAGTAGCCCCAATATTGCCTTATAAATGAAAGTGTACCAGTGACTAGTCCTCCGAGTGGCCAGAGCAGGCCATCCCACTTGAGAGTATAATTCACAATGGTGAGTGGACATCTTACAGTTTGTAATGAACCTCAAAGAAGCACGATAAACTATCAATCATTCGAAGACACTGAGCAGCAGCATTCATGTACAAAAGATCTCCATAATCCAACACAGATAAAAATGTTGCATTGACAAGACGCTTTTTTACATTAAAAGAAAAACGCAGTTTATTTCGAAAATAAAATCCCAATTTTAGCCTCAGATTCTTCACAAGATTATCTATATGTGGCCTGAAAGTGAGTTTGTCATCAATTAAGACACCGAGGTATTTGTACATATGAACCACCTCTATTTCACTGCCCTCAAGAGTGGACACTGTGGGAATCATTTGAGGCAACTTTTTACAATTAGAAAACAACATAAGCTTTGTCTTATCAGAATGGAGAACAAGTTTCAAGTTAATTAATGAGTGTTGGACAGTTATAAAAGCTTTCTGCAAAGATTCAACAGCCTGAACAAGAGTTGCTCCACAGCAGTAAATAACTGTGTCATTAGCATAGAAATGCAGTTTTGCATCTGACACATTTAAACCTAAATCATTGATATAAATAATAAATAAGAGGGGGGCGAATACAGACCCCTGTGGCACCCCCTTGTAGACTGAAAGAAACTCAGAACACAGACCATCATATTTAATACATTGAGATCTATTGCTGAGATCATTTGAAAACCAAGCTACTGTGTGCTCTGAAAAACCCGAATGAAACAGTCTAATTTTTTAGAATATCATGGTCGACGGTGTCAAACGCTTTTGACAAATCAATTAAAAGAGATTCACAATATTCTTTCTTGTCAAGCGCAACAGTAATGTCATTTACCTTTCATTGCTGCTGTAATGGTACTATGTTTTTTTCTGAAGCCAGACTGATATGATGATAGAATGTCATTTGAGTACAAAAAACTCTTTTACTTGTTCACTAACAAGAGCTTCAAGAAGTTTAGCCATGATTGAGAGGTTGGATATTGGTCTATAAATTGTCAGGATTGCAGGGTCACCCCCTTTTAATAAGGGGAGGACAAAAGCCGATTTCCATACAGAAGGTATTTCATTTTTTTCTACTGTGAGGTTAAAAAGGATTGTAAGAGGCTCTGCTACAAAGTCCACTGCCAATTTTAAAAAGTAAGGATCTATCAGATCGGGACCAGAAGGTTTTCTGTGATCTAAATTTTTGAGAGCTTTATAAACTTCCTGCACAGAGTAAGGCACAAGATTAAAAGGAGTTCCAGTGTAAGTCTGAGTATTTGTGCAGGGTTTCCCAGGGACACTTCTAAAAGAGTCAAACATAAATTGCAATACCGCCTCCTTTTTTAGGCCTATCAGTACGATAAACATTGTAGCCAGAAATTTGAATGTGATCATTTTCAATAGATTTAGTCAACCAAGATTCAGAAATTACAACAATATCTGCATCTGTCGATTTAATCCAAATTCTAACCATGTCCATTTTGGGTAACAAGCTGCGCACATTGAGATGAATACATTTAAGACAAGACAGGGATTTAAAATCAGAGGGTGTCTGGATATGCTGCAGCTCAGGACCAGGGTTTGGTTGCACATTACCAGACAAGAGTAACAGTAAGACAATCAGCAATCTCTGCTTCGTAACATTACTGTTAAAATATGACTTTAGATATGCAGAGCTAGAGTATTACTGTGCGGACACTGAAACATAAATTTAGATTAGTTTTTGCTTTGCGTTTCATCCTTGCACTTCTAATCAGCGCGCAGGAGGAGAGCGCGTGAAAAGGAGGGGCGCGCTGACATGTGGCAGATAGACAGGTAGGACGTTTAACCTGCTCTGTGATACACGCTGATACGCAAGGGTACACGCTGATGGCGCTCGTGGTGACGTGCGGTGTCCGCGGCTCCAGACGAGCGTGGCCCCGCACATATTGCTAATGGCAGCGGCCGTAATGAAATATGATCGCACTCATCTCGAGACCAAGACCGGTGTCGAGTTCTACAACACTGCGATCTACCCACACTACCTTGGCGATCGACTGGTAGATCGCGATCGACGTATTGAGCACCCCTGTTCTAGGGTCTAAAATACAGCTATGTCAAAGGGCCCATATCACAAAAATCTAAAATACCTAAAAAGTGTTTTCATAAATAAGTATTGCATTAAACTGGGTCCAACTAAGAGACATTGCCTTAATGCTACAACACCTGTGAAACATATGAGGTTTTGGAGTTGTTGGTGTTGTATACAGTACATATACATTTACAGTTGCTTTTTTGAATCATTTGTTTTCTATGAGGCAATAGATGCAAAACTCACACGATTTGCTATTTTCATTTTTGTATTTTTATGTAAAGAACCTAATATATTTTACACTTCTGTGGTGGAGATTTAAATAAAGTTATTGTATGAACTTGAATGAATGAAATGAATGTTGTCACTTTGGTCTCCATACAACAGTGAGCAGACAGGAGCAGAGCCAGAGGAGCAGACAGGAGCAGAGTCAGAGGAGCAGACAGGAGCAGAGTCAGAGGAGCAGACAGGAGCAGAGCCAGAGGAGCAGAGTCAGAGGAGCAGACAGGAGCAGAGTCAGTGGAGCAGACAGGAGCAGAGTCAGAGGAGCAGACAGGAGCAGAGTCAGAGGAGGAGACAGGAGCAGAGTCAGTGGAGCAGACAGGAGCAGAGTCAGTGGAGCAGACAGGAGCAGAGTCAGAGGAGCAGACAGGAGCAGAGTCAGAGGAGCAGACAGGAGCAGAGTCAGAGGAGGAGACAGGAGCAGAGTCAGTGGAGCAGACAGGAGCAGAGTCAGAGGAGGAGACAGGAGCAGAGTCAGAGGAGCAGACAGGAGCAGAGTCAGAGGAGCAGACAGGAGCAGAGCCAGAGGAGCAGACAGGAGCAGAGTCAGAGGAGCAGACAGGAGCAGAGCCAGAGGAGCAGACAGGAGCAGAGTCAGAGGAGCAGACAGGAGCAGAGCCAGAGGAGCAGACAGGAGCAGAGCCAGAGGAGCAGACAGGAGCAGAGTCAGAGGAGCAGACAGGAGCAGAGTCAGAGGAGGAGACAGGAGCAGAGCCAGAGGAGCAGAGTCAGAGGAGCAGACAGGAGCAGAGCCAGAGGAGGAGACAGGAGCAGAGAGCCAGAGGAGCAGACAGGAGCAGAGCCAGAGGAGCAGACAGGAGCAGAGTCAGAGGAGCAGACAGGAGCAGAGTCAGAGGAGCAGACAGGAGCAGAGCCAGAGGAGGAGACAGGAGCAGAGTCAGAGGAGCAGACAGGAGCAGAGTCAGAGGAGCAGACTGGAGCAGAGCCAGAGGAGCAGACAGGAGCAGAGCCAGAGGAGCAGACAGGAGCAGAGTCAGAGGAGGAGACAGGAGCAGAGTCAGAGGAGCAGACAGGAGCACAGTCAGAGGAGGAGACAGGAGCAGAGCCAGAGGAGCAGACAGGAGCAGAGTCAGAGGAGGAGACAGGAGCAGAGTCAGAGGAGCAGACAGGAGCAGAGTCAGAGGAGCAGACTGGAGCAGAGCCAGAGGAGCAGACAGGAGCAGAGCCAGAGGAGCAGACAGGAGCAGAGTCAGAGGAGGAGACAGGAGCAGAGTCAGAGGAGCAGACAGGAGCACAGTCAGAGGAGGAGACAGGAGCAGAGCCAGAGGAGCAGACAGGAGCAGAGTCAGAGGAGGAGACAGGAGCAGAGTCAGAGGAGCAGACAGGAGCAGAGTCAGAGGAGCAGACTGGAGCAGAGCCAGAGGAGCAGACAGGAGCAGAGTCAGAGGAGTAGAGGGGATGGGATACTGATACCCTGTATGTTAGGGAGGGTAGAGTGAATAATTCAAAGAAGTTTACAACAAGAACACAGAAGGGGCTTTAGATTTATCTCGACTGATTGTCAAAATGACAAGGGTTGATCTTGGTCAACATTTAGATATTTCTCATGAGAATATTATGTCATATTTCGGATATTTGCTTGTTTTCTATCTGGGAGTATGATATCGCATTCTAGCATCAGAAAAACGCATATTTGTGGTTTTCAGTTTCTAGAATGTGATTATGTCACACTTTCATGGGCCAAGACAGTTTTCTTTATTGATAACCATGAAATTGTTACAATGTATATGTTCTACCCGGTGCGGTTAGGCAGGTGCACCAATGTGTAAGGGAGGCGCTCAAGTTTCGGTAAAGCTGATGAACATACCTCCGTGTGCGAGTCTTCATTTAAATATAATATCTAACGTAAAACATGGTGGCAGCGGTGTTAGCGAACTCATAGACGCTAACAGATGTCGAATGACGAAGGTGAGGTGAAAGAAGAAGCGGAGGAGAGCGTAAACGAACGTAAAAAGACAATGGATGCATTCGGTCTGAAACCTCCCGCCACTTTGGATTGGCATTCCACCTGCCTGGCGAAAACATGGAAGACGTGGAAAGATGAGTTTTCATTGTATGTGGACATAACTTTAGCGGAGTCAGACGACAAGACAAAGGTAAAAGTGTTCAAATACTTGATTGGAGAAACCGGCAGGGAACTGGGGAAAACCTTGTGGACTACACTCACACCGGAAGAGCAAAGGGAGGAAACTTTAGCCAAGTTGATAGCGTTGTTCGACAAACACTGTAATCCTAAACCAAATGAAACTGTTGAGAGGTACAGGTTTTTCTCCAGAAACCAGAACGCTAATGAAACGATTGACAAGTACGTTACTGACTTAAGAGTACTTGCGGACACTTGCAACTTTGGGACCGCAAAAGACTCATTGATAAGAGATAAAATTGTGTGCGGAATCCACGATTCGCATGTGAGAGAGCGCTTGCTGCGCGAGGCAGATCTGACGTTGGAAAGAAGCATCGAAATATGCAGAGCAGCGGATCTATCGAAGGAAAATGTGAAAACAATCGAGGGACAAGTAGGCGAAGAGGTGCATGCAGTTAAAAAAATGACTGAAGCGCAGGGGGCGAGGCCGAGAATAATTAAGAACTGCAGGTACTGTGGTAAACAACATGAGTGGAAAAAGAGAGCTGTCCTGCTTATGGGAAAGTCTGCAGCAAATGCAAGAAAAACAACCACTTTGCTTCCAAATGCAAAACGTCAGATACACAAACTAAACGAATACACAGTGTGGCAGAAACCGAGGAGGAGTATGAGGAAATCATGAGCCTTCACGCAGAGGGACAGGCGAACGCGCAGGGGAGACAACTGTTTGCGACCATGCTGCTGGGGGATAGGTCAGTAAAGTTTCAATTGGACTGTGGGGCGAGCTGCAATATTCTTCCAATTCATCTGCTGAATCCCGACACGAAATTGGAGCAGACCCAACAGGTCCTTGTCATGTACAATAAAAGCACTCTGAAGCCTTTGGGCAAATGCAGGATTAAAATAAGAAATCCGAGAAACAGGAAACTGTACAAACTTGAATTCATAGTGATTGACGATCAGTCATCTGTGCCTTTGCTGGGGAACAGGGCAGTGCAGGGCATGGATCTAGTGAGGATACAAAGAGAAAATATCATGGCCATTGATGACATCGTTCAACAAGCAGAGAGCAAAGGACAAACACTGGAGAAAGAGCAGATCAGGGAGCAATACCCACAGGTGTTTGAGGGTGATGGCTGTTTGTCTGGGACATATGAGCTCGAAGTGGATCCAAACATAGCACCAGTGAAACTGCCAAAGCGGAGAGTTCCAGTGGCTCTGATGAACCCGCTAAAGCAGGAACTGACAAGCCTGGTGGCAAGAGAAATAATTACACCTGTTGAAAAGAGCACAGATTGGATCAGTAACATGGTCCTGGTTAGGAAACCATCAGGAAACCTGAGGATCTGTATTGATCCCAAACCTCTAAACAGAGCACTGAAAAGACAGCACTTTCCACTACCAACTATTGAGGATGTCCTGCCAGACCTGGCAAATGCCAGGGTATTCACGGTGTGTGATGTAAAAAATGGATTCTGGCATGTGAAACTGACAGAGCGCTCCAGCTACATGACAACATTTGCGACGCCATTCGGAAGGTTCAGGTGGAGGAGAATGCCGATGGGGATCAGCCCAGCTCCTGAGGTGTTTCAGCGCAGGCTGACACAGGCGCTTGAGGGGCTACCAGGGGTACGCATTATAGCTGACGATATCCTGATCATTGGCGAAGGAGAAGATCAGGACATGGCAGTAAGAGACCATGACGAGAAACTGAAAAAGCGATGCAGAACATGCAACATCAAACTGAATTTTGACAAACTGAAGCTGAGGCAGAAGGAGGTGCCGTACATAGGTCACAGGCTGACATCTCAGGGCTTGAAAATTGACCCGGAGAAGGTACGCGCCGTACAGGAAATGCCTAGACCCACCGACATCAAGGGCCTACAGAGATTGCTCGGAATGGTGAACTATCTTGCAAAATTCTGCCCACACCTATCGGATAGCTGTGAGGTCCTGAGGCAACTGACACACAAGGATGTGATCTGGGAATGGACTGACATACAGGAATCTGCCTTTGGGACAATAAAAGAGATGATAGCCACAGCACCAGTATTGAAGTATTACAATCCTACGGAGGAACTCACTCTCCAATGTGATTCATCCGAAACTGGGCTGGGCGCAGCACTTCTGCAGGTAGGCCAACCTATAGCGTATGCCAGTAGGGCACTCACCTCTACAGAGAGAGGATATGCACAAATAGAAAAGGAGTGCCTCGCCATTCTATTTGGTATGGAAAAATTTCACCAATACACATATGGCAGAAAGGTAGTGGTACACTCTGACCATAAACCACTCGAAACCATCACACAGAAGCCTTTGCTTAGTGCCCCAAAGAGGCTACAAAGAATGCTATTGAGGCTTCAGAAATATGACATAGATGTAGTGTTTGTTCCAGGCAGGCTGATGCTTGTTGCAGATACACTGAGCAGAGCATACCTACCGGAATATGCAGCTGAGGGTTCTGTTGAAGCTGAAATTGAAACTGTTAATATGATTAATTACTTACCCATTTCAGAGGAGAGACGACAGAAAATCCAAGGTGAGACGGAACGGGACCAGGCTCTCCAGGTGCTGAAACAGAGAATACTGAAAGGATGGCCAGAGGATAAAGGACAGGTTGAGCTCGAGGTGAGGCCGTATTTTTCCATGCGAGATGAGCTAACTGTACAGAACAATGTCATCTTTAGGGGAGAGAGGGCTGTCGTCCCAACAGCTCTAAGACAAGAAATTATGGAAAAGATTCATGCCTCACATTTAGGGATTGAAAACTGCATCAGAAGAGCAAGAGAATGTGTGTATTGGCCGGGTATGCATGAACAGCTTAAGACATATATTGGGAAGTGCCAAGTGTGCAGGGAAGTAGACACACGACAACAGAAAGAACCATTACAGAGCCACGACTTCCCATTGAGGCCATGGGCAAAGGTGGGCACAGACATTTTCACCTTTAATAATAAAGACTATTTGGTGACTGTGGACTATTTCTCGAATTTTTTGGGAAGTTGATTATCTGCCCGATACCAAGTCCACCACAGTCATCCACAAATTAAAGGCACATTTCGCTCGCCATGGGGTGCCTGATGTGGTGTTTTCGGACAATGGCCCACAATATAGCTCACAGGAGTTTAAGAGATTCAGCCAGTCTTGGGAATTTGAACATGTAACATCATCGCCTACATATCCCCAAAGTAATGGAAAAGCAGAGTCTGCCGTCAAGACGGCCAAAAGATTAATGGGGAAAGCCCTGCAGGCAAAGTCGGACCCTTACTTAGCCATACTGGCTCATAGAAACACTCCTGCACAGGGTTTCCAGGCCAGTCCTGCTCAAAGACTGATGAGCCGAAGGACAAAGACATTACTGCCCATGTGTGAAAATCTGCTGAAACCTGCAATTGTGGACACTGATAACGCTGTGCAGGAAAATAAGCTCAGACAGGCCCGCTATTACAATAGAGGGGCTAAGGGACTACGGCCTCTGCAGAATGGAGAACAGGTGCGAGTACAGTCACAAGTGGCCGGACGTACTGTCTGGAAATCTGCATCGGTGGTACGACAGGACCAGAGTAGGTCCTATTCGGTGAAGCTGGATAATGGGACTGTGCTGAGACGCAACCGTAGACACCTGAGGCCAGCACCAGGGGTCTCACCATCAGCAGAGACGGTCAGCGGGGTCCCGCCCACCTCAGCCCCTAGTGGGGGTGATCACGTCACAGACACACCTCAACCCTGCTCACCAGCTGTGCCAGATCCCCAGATGGCCCAGACTGGCGTCACCACCACCAGATGTGGAAGGGTTGTGAGGAGGCCTGCACACCTCCGGGACTTTGTTTAACACAATGTGACGATTTACTTGAAAATGTTTGATTGGGTAAAGCACTGTTGTTTTGTGTTTACCTCATGAGCCCTTGCTTTCAATGTTCATGTGGGGGGTCGATTTAAAAAAAAAAAAAAAAAAAAAAAAAAAAGGGGAGATGTTACAATGTATGTGTTCTACCCGGTGCGGTTAGGCAGGTGCACCAATGTGTAAGGGAGGCGCTCAAGTTTCGGTAAAGCTGATGAACATACCTCCGTGTGCGAGTCTTCATTTAAATATAATATCTAACGTAAAACAGAAATATCTAAAAGTAATTTCACAATTGTTGCCCCTGATCATTTAGACCCAAGAACTCGGTGTATTACAACAACTCAGTGCATTTTAACACTATTCAATTTAGCTGCACCATTTGTATTATTATTGGCCTATAGAATGTCGTGATGTCATCTGAAACTAGCTAATGAAAGAATAAAAAACAAGCACTTTAGAAATGTTCTCAAAAAAACGAGGTCCCACCGAGATTTGAACTCGGATCGCTGGATTCAAAGTCCAGAGTGCTAACCATTACACCATGGGACCAGACATGCCTAATACGCTTCAGAGTCGAACTATAAGAAAACGACGAATGAACATAAAATTAATGCCACAATATTACATTCATAAGCTGACACCTGCCCCCTCTAATTTTATTTTTTATATTACTGTAAAATATAATAGTAGTAAAGCGTGTTTATGAAACGTAAACAAACTAGCCGCGATGCTAGCCCAGTCAGTTCAGTATCCGCTGAGACCTTTCAAAACAAGAGATGGGACTTCAAAATAAAACAAAGAAATGAGAAATGTTCCATCTAATGATCTATTTTACTCAAGTGGTTTTTACCCTTCTATTATATATTATTCAACGATTTTAATTATGTAATATTTACGCATTATTCCCGTGTATTACTTTAGTAGAGCCGATTGAGTCTGTTGGTATAATTTAATTGTCCATGCTTCTTTTATCCAGCAGAGGACGCCAGAGATTCATAAACGAAATCTTGTTTATCGCAATTGACAAACATTTCACAATTTGGTACTTTAATTGGCATTCGATGGTCGAATCTCGGATCCAGGAGGAGCAGTGTGGTTTTCGTCCCGGCCGTGGAACACTGGACCAGCTCTACACTCTCCATCGGGTGCTCGAGGGTGCATGGGAGTTTGCCCAACCAGTCCACATGTGCTTTGTGGATCTGGAGAAGGCATTCGACCGTGTCCCTAGGGGGGTCCTGTGGAGAGTGCTCTGGGAGTATGAGGTCTGGCGTTCTTTGCTAAGGGCTGTCCGGTCCCTGTATGACTGGAGCAGAAGCTGTGTTCGCATTGCCGGTAGTAAGTCAGACCTGCTTCTGATCCATGTTGGACTCCCAAGACTGCCTTTTGTCACCGGTTCTGTTCATTGTATTTATGGACAGGTGCAGTCAGGGGCCGGAAGGGATCCAGTTTGGGGACCACAGGATCTCATCTCTGCTGTTTGCAGATGATGTTGTCCTGATCGCTTCATCGAACCGGGACCTCCAACGTGCACTGGGGCGGTTTGCAGCCGAGTGTGAAGCGGGTGGGATGAGGATCAGCTCCTCCGAATCCAAGGCCATGGTTCTTGACTGGAAAAAGGTGGTTTGCCCTCTCCGGGTGGGTGGAGAATCCCTGCCTCAAGTGGAGGAATTCAAGTATCTCTGGGTCTTGTTCACGAGTGAGGGGAGGATGGAGCGTGAGATTGACAGGTGGATTGGTGCAGCATTGGCAGGGCTGTGAACATGAAAACTACAGCTTCATGACATCACAAGTTGGAACAGAGCATTTGAGCTTTGGAGATGAGACAAACTAAAAATAAAGGGTTACTCAAACGTGTAAATGAAACATAACACAACTCCGGGTATATTTTTGAGGAGGGAACAACATTATATCACGTCTAAATGCTCATAAAAAGCAATACAAAATCCATGGGAATATTTTTGAATGAAGAAACAGCTTGTATGGAATCTTTAGCTTGTTTCCTGTTTGTTTTATTTCACTGTGAAATGTTTCCTCCAGTGACTGCTCCCACCCCTCACATCCATGTTGACCCTTATAAAACCCACTTTGAGCCCAAAGTCAATATTTAAAGGAAACAAAGGCATTCCAGCCACACAGGACTCCACTTCAAAAGGAAAATGAGCAAAAATGATAACCAAGGCAGCACAATAGTTCATTAATCCATCCTACCGTAAACATACATAGAAATACACAGGCAGTGGCAAGAATAACACCTGCACTGGCCATTTTATTACATACAATCAAATGATACTCAATAAACCAGCATTGGGAGAATTTCCAATTTTCTCATAATAGACATCAGGGTTGTTGTCAAAAGTATCAAAAATCAAATCAATACCAAAACTAGTATTGAAACTAGATACTCGTTTGAGTAGGTATCAATACTAAAAACACTGAGAGAACAGAAATGAACCTTCATCTGTCTCAGAACAAGTATAAGAGCACTTAGATTAGTATACGTCCATGGACCACTATGGAAGCCTATGATTCATTCATTCATTCATTCATTCATCTTCTTCCGCTTTTCCATTTTCTGGGTCACGGGGGCAGCAGTCCAAGCAGATCTGCTGCCCAGAACACAATGCACCAGCCCCCAGGAATCCTCCCGCAGGTGGTGGGTCCACAGGAGGACGGCTCACGTCACAACACCCTTGATGTATCTTCTGCCATGGGGGCTACCAGTGTCCGCAGACACTGGGGGCGAGGTGGGGTTAAGTGTCTTGCCCAAGGACACAACGGCAGCACTCATCTGTGGGAGCTGGGATCACACACGGTCAACCCGTCAAGAGCGGGTTGGGCTATGATTCTGTCAATTATTATATGATCTTGCACTGTTTCCTTATGACCTCTTGTACAGTATATAACTTTCTTACTTCAGACAAATTCTGTTGAACTCTGTGCCAGTTTTTCATGTGGATAGTTCCAGTAAAGACCAGCTCAACAAATCTACAATCTGACATTAAGATGTGTGAAGAATCCCTCAGTCGTCCAGGTAGAATCTTGCCTGGAAGAATCCATGACTCATCGCTGTACCAGCGAGTGAGTCTGGTAACGCTTGATCCACAGAATACGCTGCGGTTGCGCGTAGACAGACAGCTAAGTGAACCAATCAGAGATTGCGCCATCTTGATTCAAAACTGAGGCGGAACTTCCGCTGCCTAAGAGTGACTTTGCGGGCAAAGGCGGGTGCACTGACGTCACCATCTTTGAACGAATCAGAATCGCGGAGTCGGTTTGGAACCGGAGGAGCGAGAGTGGATGGAGAGTGTCCAAATGGTATCGCGGTGTATAGGAAATACAGAGAGATATCATTTGGCTGGCCAGGTAAGGTAGAATCCATGGTAAAAGGAGAAATTCGATTTGTCAACTGGACAAAGTTTATTTGGTCGAAGACGTTTCGCAGCTCACCCAAACTGCTGCGTCAGTCAGTTGACGAGGAGCTTAATCTTGGACAGGAAACTCACCTCTGCCCTGGTCCAGAGCTGATGGAGCAGGAGCAGACCCAGAGCAAACCACTCTCCACACCTCACTAAAGCACACTTTGATAGACCTCAGTGTAAGGCGACAATGGAAATGATGAAATAGTGTCATTCTATTCTGGAGGTCATTTTTCTAACAGGCACCAAACAACAGCTTTTGAGACAGAGCTTTCAAATGCAAAAAACAGGAGCTTGAATCAGGCGCAAGAAAGACAAGCAAGTTGAGGCAGACATTTTTTTGAAACTGAAAGATGTGAATGAAAACATTAAAATACAGCCATGGAAATTCACAATTTCTGCCCAAAAAAAAAAAAAAAGGCTTTTATGAAATTTAAAGGGGTGGGTAGTATTCTGACACCTGCCATTCACGTTTTTTTGTTTTTTTTTAATCAGTTGCATATAACAAAAAACAGCAACTTTGAAAACCTTGTTTCCACAGATCTGACATGTAACTAGTCCTTGTGGCACCACAGAGAGTTCCATAGTGCAGTTTTAAAAATCAGTCTGATTGAGCGTGTTTACATGTTTTTATCGTAGCACCAGAATGCTTTGACCCTCCCACCTTTAAAACTGCGTGTGATGTATGATTTCTACTCTCTTTCGTCTCCAATAGCAACAGTAGCTCGAAACTAAAACTGGGATCATTTAAGGACACAAAATGGCCACCACTGAAGCATCACAAATCTGTGTTCAAACAGAGCAGGAGGACGGAGCCAAAGACACACGCGCAGAGACAAAGGAGCTGATCAGAGGACACATAACTCCTGCACCCATAACACACACATATGGTTTAGACCTGGTTTAGTCTAGGTGGTCAAGTTTAACCCGGGTCATAGTCCCATTTTAGTCCTGTTTTGGAACTGGTTTTACCCCTGGTTTAGTCATGGTTTAGGAATGGTATATTTTTGTTTAGAATGCTCTTTCTTGTCAATTTTAGTCAATTTTAGCCCTGGTTTAATACTGCTTTAGTCTTGTTTTAGTTTGTTTTGTCATATATTACTATAGAACAGCCCATGAAAGTGGGGTGTGTGTGAGTGTTGGAGGTGGTCGGAGGGGTCGATGACGCAGATTGACAGCCTCGCTTCCGTCAGTTTGCCCCAGGGCAGCTGTGGCTACAGAAAGTAGCTTACCACCACCAAGTGTGGAGTGAATGAACAATGAACTGTAAAGCGCTTTGGGTGTCATGAAAGGCGCTATATAAATGCTATGAATTATTAGTATTATTATTATTAACAGCCGTAGTTTCGTCCTGGTTTATACGCTGATTTAGCCCTCAGATTTAGCCCTTTTTTAGTTCTGCTTTAGACCTGTTTTAGACCTGTTTGAGTTCAGTTTTAGCCCTGTTTTAGACTTATTTTAGTCCCTGTTTTAGACCCGTTTAATCCTGTTTTAGACCTGGTTTAGTCCTGGTTTAGTCATGGTTTAGGAATGGTATATTTCTGGTTTAGAATGCTCTTTCTTGTTATAGCTAGTTTAGGCCTCTTTTTAGTCAATTTTAGCCCTGGTTTAATACTGCTTTAGTCTTTTTTTAGTTTGTTTTGTCATATATTACTATAGAACAGCCGTAGTTTCGTCCTGGTTTATACGCTGATTTAGCCCTCCAATTTAGCCCTTTTTTAGTTCTGCTTTAGACCTGTTTTAGTCCTGTTTTAGTTCAGTTTTAGTCCTGTTTTAGACTTGTTTTAGTCCCTGTTTTAGACCAGTTTAGTCCTGTTTTAGACCTGGTTTAGTCCTGGTTTAGTCCTGGTGTTGTCCTCAAATCAAATCAAATCAAACAATATTTATAAAGCGCTTTTCCTCTGCGTATATCACCTGAAATATAGTCTCACAGAATCAGTGGAGCACAGACTGTGAATTGCGTCTGCCAAATGGCACACAATAAGAGACATACACACATTTTCATTTAATCAGAAAATTCTTAAATGTATTTATTTTAAAGTCTGGGTTTAGTCCTGTATTGTTTCAGGTGCATTCACACCTTCTCAATCCATGTGTTTTGGAATTATGAAATATGCCGTAGACCAATTCAAAGCAAAATATAGACTTTTTGAAATGGTGAAAAGTCCTCAAAATGCTGCAGATAACAGGAAGCCCAAACCCAAACCAGGACTAAACCAGGACTAGACCAATGGGACTAGACAAGGACTAAACCAGGACTAAACCAGGACTAGACCAATGGGACTAGACAAGGACTAACCCAGGACTAAACCAGGACTAGACCAATGGGACTAGACAAGGACTAAACCAGGACTAGACCAATGGGACTAGACAAGGACTAAACCAGGACTAAACCAGGACTAGACCAATGGGACTAGACTAGGATTAAACCAGGACTAGACCAATGGGACTAGACAAGGACTAAACCAGGACTAAACCAATGGGACTAGACAAGGACTAAACCAGGACTAAACCAGGACTAGACCAATGGGACTAGACAAGGACTAAACCAGGACTAGACCAATGGGACTAGACAAGGACTAAACCAGGACTAAACCAGGACTAAACCAGGACTAAACCAATGGGACTAGACTAGGATTGAACCAGGACTAGACCAATGGGACTAGACAAGGACTAAACCAGGACTAAACCAATGGGACTAGACAAGGACTAAACCAGGACTAGACCAATGGGACTAGACAAGGACTAAACCAGGACTAAACCAATGGGACTAGACAAGGACTAAACCAGGACTAAAGCAGGACTAGACCAATGGGACTAGACAAGGACTAAACCAGGACTAGACCAATGGGACTAGACAAGGACTAAACCAGGACTAAACCAGGACTAAACCAGGACTAAACCAATGGGACTAGACTAGGATTGAACCAGGACTAGACCAATGGGACTAGACAAGGACTAAACCAGGACTAGACCAATGGGACTAGACTAGGATTGAACCAGGACTAGACCAATGGGACTAGACAAGGACTAAACCAGGACTAAACCAATGGGACTAGACCAATGGGACTAGACAAGGACTAAACCAGGACTAAACCAGGACTAAACCAGGACTAGACCAATGGGACTAGACTAGGATTAAACCAGGACTAGACCAATGGGACTAGACAAGGACTAAACCAGGACTAAACCAGGACTAAACCAGGACTAAACCAATGGGACTAGACTAGGATTGAACCAGGACTAGACCAATGGGACTAGACAAGGACTAAACCAGGACTAAACGAATGGGACTAGACCAATGGGACTAGACAAGGACTAAACCAGGACTAGACCAATGGGACTAGACAAGGACTAAACCAGGACTAGACCAATGGGACTAGACAAGGACTAAACCAGGACTAAACCAGGACTAGACCAATGGGACTAGACAAGGACTAAACCAGGACTAAACCAGGACTAGACCAATGGGACTAGACTAGGATTAAACCAGGATTAAACCAGGACTATACTAATGGGGTTGGACCAGGATTAAACCGGGACTAGACGAACAGAACCACACCAAAACCCACATGGGACTTGAAACAGGACATGTGTGAATGTATCCTTAGACCTGGTCCAGTTTAGCCTGGTTCAGTTTAGTCCTACTTTGGTTAGTGCCATTTGAGTCAATAGTTGAAATGATGTATTCTATCAATATTGTGATGTATGATTTATATTTGGTCCATTCACTCAAGAAATGTTTGATCACATTTTGGCTTTGTTAATTTTGTTTTTGGTGCAGCATTTGGAAGGTCCAGAGTCCAGTGAAAATGACCTTTCTGGCTAAACTTGGCACAAAGCAAATAATCTTTTTTAAGAATAAAATAATTATCTTTTAGCCCTGGTTTAGTTCTGATTTAGTCCTGTTTTAGTCCTCTAATCCCTTCACAGTCCTTTGGTCAGATTCCATTCTCTTTTTCAGCGTCACTGTTTTCCTGGAGGAGTTACAGGAAGTAGGGGCCCCTCTCATCCCCTTTCTCTCTTCTCTTTCCGCCATCCCTCTCTCCCTCACTCACTCACCCCCCCCCCACACTCCTCTATCCTCTTTACATTGTTCTCCTCTCCCCCATCTCTCTCTCTCCTCTGTCTTTTCCCCTTCCTTCTCTTCATCTCTCCCTCTTTCTCTTCTCTGTCCTCAATCTCTTCCCCACTCCCTCTCCTCTCTTCACTCTCTATTCTTTCTCTCTCTTCCCCTCCTGTTCTGTGTTTACATTAGACACACCCATGACCTTCACCCATGGGCCCCTGTGCCTGATCCACTCTGCACCAACTACTGTATGGACCACATGTTTAGTCCTGGTTTAGTCCTGGTCCAATATGTTTAATCTATTAAACATATTGGCCAGGTTTAATCTAGACTTTAGTCGTGCAGAGTTTAGGTTTAATCTAGACTTTAGTCCTGGTTATGTCCAAGTTTAGAATTCCATATTTAGTCCTGTGTGCTTTTCATCCATAGTTTAGTCAAAAGTTGGTTCAAAGATTTGTTGCTGGTTTTGAGCCTTATTTGTTTAGATTTGGTTTAGTTCTGGTGTAGCCCAGGTATAGTCCTGATCTAGTCCTGGTATGGTCCTAGTCTGGTCCTGGTTTAGTCATGTTTAGCAAAACATTTCTGGTTCAGAGCCCCTATTTCTTGGTGCTAACTATGGTTTGGTCTTGATCAAGTCCTGGTTTAGTCCTGGTTTCGTTCCGGGTATGTGTGGAAGTGCATATATTTTGGTTTAATCATGTCCTTTATCCATTTTAGTCCTAATTTTGCTCTGGTTTAGTCAGTACTCGAGTTGAGGGGGATGGACCCCCCGGGGGAAAAAATAGTCAAAATCATCCCTCTTCTAAAACGGTCATCCCTTCTTCCATCCCTTGTGGCATTTTATCAATCAGGCATGAAAATCCCTCACCTTTTGGCGAAATTCACCGTTTTGAAGTCAAAATAGGTGACCTACATGAATCGTGGCCAGTTCCAAGAGCCAATCATAGGCCAAATTGCGCTCCGGCTTCCAATCATGTTGGAGCATACCCACCTGCTCCCGCCAATCATGACGATTAGCGTTGTTGTGTTTGTTCCTGTTCGCTGATCAGCTGTGAGCGAGCCCCATTAATATGTACGCTACGTTAATGATACGTAAGAAGGAACTCTTGCCTCGGGACTTGGGATAATTATGTCGGTTTCCACGCGCATACATGTGGACACACGAATTATCGGACAACACCGCAAACTACGGAGCTGACCGTGTTCTTATGGGATGAGTTATGTTATCATATTATTTCTGCACCAAAGGGACATATTAGCTGACAGCAGGGGCCCTGGACTAAACCGGGACTAAACCAGGACTAAACCAGGACTAAACCAGGTCTAAACCAGGACTAAACCAGGTCTAAACCAGGTCTGAACCAAGACTAAGGTGTGTGTGTGTGTGTGTCCGCTGGAAAATATGTCACATAAATGAAAAATTTCACCACCCCCCCCTTTCATTTTACAATTCAACTACTGGGTTTAGTCCTGCTTCTCTATACTTGTAGCCTACCAAGAATCCTGTTTTCTCCACAAAACCGCACGTCCTGATTAGCATACTCACGCTAATGTTGTTGATTCGGTCTATAAATAGGCTGCTACTCTTGCGCCTTCATAATGTAAATCCTATGGCAAGCCCAGCCCGCTCCGTGCGGCACTGCGCGCTCTCCTCCCCGCCTACCACGCACTGCGGAGCGGACACACCCCTCCTGCACATCCGCTCCACTGCACACGCTCCACAAATGTGTCAGTACCACGAGTGCCCTACTTACGAGGCGAAAATACGGCACCGCGGGGTTATCAGTGCGCTATACGGCACGAGGGGTACGCGGCACAAAGACACACACGTAGAAACACGAGTGGAATTAAATACAAGCAAAAGAGGAGTGGGAAAATGCATTCACTATTTCGCCTGGTTTGGTTTAATTGGTTCACTTTGAGCCCTATTTCGTCCTGATAAAGACTTGGTAGAAGTGAGAGAGGAGTGACTGAAATGTAGGAGAGGAGAAGGAAGAGAGGATGAGAGAGAAAGGATCAAGGATGAAAGAGGAGAGGGAGAATGAAGACGGGGAGGGATAGAGGACAGAACGAATTGAGGATAGAGAAGGAAAGAGAGATAGAAGGAGAAGAGGGGATAGAAAAAGAGAGAGAGAGAGAGAGAGAGAGAGAGAGAGAGCGGGTCCGTGTAGCTTTAAAGCTCACGCGGTCAGAGTTGTTTACCTCTCGGTTACCTCTGACGTCAGGACACACCCCTGCTCCAGTGGGCGGGACTGGGCGGGATGGAAGGGGCCTCAGCCAATCAGAGCGCAGAGAAGCAGAGAAAGCTCGCCTGTGGTTGGCTGTGGAGGGGGCTGGGGGGAAAATCCCTCTTTTTTTCACCCCCTCTCGCAGAGCAGAAGCACTCACTAGATCCCAGGCGTTTGGCCCGGGGGTGGGGTGGCACGTCACATGTGTGTTGTTGACATCAGTGTGTGAAACGGTCTGATGTAGAGAATAAAATACACTGAAATTATGAGAATAGTTCTAATACAAATAATGCTTAAAGGACTCGTATTACGCTATGTTATAATGTTGTTTACTCATCACAGTCAGACATCAAGTTGTGTTTTGTTTCATTCTCACATGCTTAACACACAAACCCTGCAGATTTAGATTTCTCTCAGACACAAAACATTCTGCTCCACTTTGTGATGTCATGCGGTAATAGGCTACAGGCTCCACTGTGACTTTAGACTATATACCTTTATTAGAATCTGTCCCATCGCTACTGAACAAAAGGTAAAAGGAGCTGTTAAGTTGAAAATTACCGCTTGTTTGTCTAAGTCTAAATCTAAGTCTTAATGACATCATAATTGTATTGACTTTATTGATCTCACACAGGAGAAATTGTCCTCTGCATTTGACCCATCCTGTTATTAGGACCAGTGGGCAGCACATTACTGCTTAGGCATGGTCAGGATCTAAGATGGAGGATTTTACCTATGGTGCATGTCTTCACTTCTTGCTGTGAAGCATGAGTACTAGCCACTGGAACAGATCACATTTTGAGCTTTGGGGATGTAGACAGACTAATAATACATGGTTACTCAAACATGTGTGAATGAAACAAAACACAACTCCAGGTCTGTTTTTGAGGAGGAAACATTATCAGATAGTTTAAAGCCCACAAGAATCCATTCTGTCTAATAAAGGATCTTTAATAATAGAAGCAGCCTGAAACTCTAACGAGTGCATTCAACAGTAAAATCATGATTGTAATATCCTACACCTATATGTGAATATTTGGAATTTTGCCATTGTGGGACAAATAATGGTTTTCTTAGCTTATCTGTTTGGTTTAGTCACTTTTATTATGTTGTATGGTGTTATCATCATAATACCGTTTAATACTGGCTTATATGACTTTTTAATTCTTAACCAAATATTGACAATAATTGTAGTCTATAATAATAATAATAGGCTATGTAATACAGTATAATAGCCTCAGTGCTGTTCTTATCTCTTGTTGAATTGTTTTAATAAAGATTCGCTGTATCTTATGGGATGTATCTGTATTTGTAGTATCATCTGGCCTAGTTTGTATTTGCAAGTACAGTATCTATGTTTAAAAAGGCTACTGGAGGGTTGAGAGGGAGGGGAGAACTGTGGCCTTTCAGGCAAGGGGAAACTGACAGGACACAACAGTTTGACTATTGTTTTTTACTTTGCCATTGTATAAGGAACATATGAATCAGAGGCCAGATTACAATTCTAATCTTTGCAGTTGCTTTGACCTGAAGGTTAATATCACTGTACTGTCAATCTATTCACATGAAAATAGATTAGAATAACATAACGACCATGACAGTAGACAACATGTGGTGGCACATATTACTTTTATTTCAATAATTAAATCTCATTCAGTTTGTGTTGTAGGCTATAAATTTAAGATTAAGTTCTTTATTTGGTCTCACAAACAGTGACACACGGGAGAAATTTGACTTCTGCATTTGACCCATCCTTTTCAGGAGCAGTGAGCAGCCATCTTTTGGCGCCCAGGGTGGTCTTACCCAAGGACCCACTTGCTCATTGCCAGGGGGATTTGAACCCACATCCCCCCGGAGAAAGTCAGTGACTTACCAGTTGAGCTAACCAGCTTGTCACTTACTAGCTATAATTAAGCTATAATTTGACCAATGTATTCTCTTTTATAAGTTGTTTTTAGACTATGGAGGCCATCGCAGTCTCCTGTATTAATGGAAAATATTGTTTTAATCCCAAATCATTCCCATGTTATTTAAGAATGAGGACGAAATGCCCAGGCTGTAGTGCTGCGCTTGGAGGGGATGGAGGCGGAGCATAGCAAAAGTAATGGCCATCTATTTGGGTCGTACAGAAGGAGCGACGCTTTTTCTCGCTCCGAAGCTGGATTTTTGAACCTTTTGAACAGCTTAACCCGCCCGCTATCGATCCTGTTTTTACCCTACTCCCGTTTACAACCACTTAATCGCTGCTACGCTGAACCAAGCGGGTCAAATGTCCTAAACTTCGCCCCAAAGCAGCGAGCTAGCTTCAGCTAATGCTAGCTCCTTTAGCGCCACTGCTGCTCCGTGCACGTCTGCAGAACGAGAAGGGCGGATTGGGAGTTTTTACACGTTTTTCTGCTAAACTTGTGGCTTTTCACGGGTTTCTATCACTGGTTTTCTACCACTGAAGCTTCTGGAAGTGGAGGGGCGCACAGGGCGGATTTCCTGCGGCCATGAGAGCGACAAAAGCGGATTAAAACCCAGGTGAACTCGGGTCTCTCCATGGAGAAAAGTTGAGCTAAGGTAGGCAACTGGCGGAATGCACAAAGTTTGGAGTTGTCGTAGTTTGTGCAACACGTTTTTCTCTCTTTTTTAAGTCTTGCAAAAGTGCGTTTTTAATCCGCGGATCTCGCATATCCCTCTGATTATGGTAAATAGCTATAGACACAAGTTTTGCACCGATCAACCAGAAAAATGAATGCATTTAAAATAGCATTTGTAACTCAATATATTAATTTCAACAAGCTTATTCAAAACTGCTGATATGATTTCCATATAGAATAAACGAATAACTACTTGCAACTTTGAGCTACAGATTTAAACTTTTTTTTTCTAGAGCAATTTCAGTCATTTTTCACGTAAATGCATCATTGAAATTTCCCCATGTTCTTATTTTTAATGATTGTAATTTTAAATGTATGTAATTAACACATTTACTACACCTATATTCGCCATGCTTATTATTTAAGGCGTTTTGGATGGTTTAATATGTTAACCATAACTATACGCATACTGTAATTGTATACTATTTGGCTATACACTTAATATTTTCACGTTTACGTAACTCAGCAACTATTTATATATATATATATATATATATATATATATATATATATATATATATATATATATATATATATATATATATATATATATTAGAGAATAGTTGCAGAGTTACGTAAACACAGAAGCGCAGAGGTCAGGTAAGTCGTACGTCGGCCGCGCACCCCAGTGAAGTGAACTGATTGCGAAATGGCACTTTTTCTTTTTCTGGTGTTAACAGGATTATCGCGAGGGATAAAGAAGAAAGGTTTTCACGTCTGGCCCGCTGAAAAGAGCATGTTAAACCCGCAGGTAAGCCCCAAATGCGTGTCACTCTGGAGCTATTTATGACCCCCTCCACGCACGCTACACGCCCATGGCTCATGATCAGACAGTGAAATGATGGGACAAGTTGGATTTATTGATAAAATTGACCTGTTTTATGGATTGTTTTCCTCTTCAGAAAACAAATATAAGTCACTGTGTAACTTTTTTGGGAGAAAGGTTAGCTACCTGTTTTATCTCTATGGAGATGTTATTGCTTTGCCTGCTATTATTAATCATGATTTAATCCAAATGCAATTTGTATGGTGTCAGTTAACAAATGATAAAACTGCAATTTTTAAATGCTGACCCATTCTGCAAAATGGACTCAGAGATTTTAACCATGTTATAAAATAGAACTGTGTGTCAAGAAAAGCACTAAGCGCAAAGTGTAACGTATTATTATTATTATTATTAGGCCCGAGCGCTAAAGCGTAGGGCCTATTGTAACTGTTCTGCAGTGTGAAGCGCTCTCCCCTTTTTAAGCACCTGGCACTCATGTCAACGACTGGTGCCCGCTGACATGGCACGGTGGCACCGACCGTGGCCACGACAGCGGTGTGCACGATGTCATGTGCGCCCACAAAACCAAAGCGCGAAGCGCTCTCCCTTTTCCAAACACTCAATGCCACACTATAGTGACACTCATGGCATCCAATAGCACAGACTGGCACTGCCCATTGCCGCGTCAGCGGCATAATTGTAATTGTTAACCATCGTAAACGCCAAAAATGTGTATTGGGCAAGTGAGTAATCGATGAGGTCAACAATGGACCCCACGTGTGTGTTACTGGACGCGAGCCCTTTCCATTGATATATATAGTGCCACCATAGGTGTTATTGTTCTGTTTTGTTTTTTTTCTTTCTTATTCTTAGTATTTTTCCATCCACTTTTTTCCCCATACCATATGGGTGTAGTCAAACCATATGGGGGGTTATTTAAGTATTTTCTTTATTATGTTGAATTGCAGGTGTTTTATCCTGTTTTATCCTATCTATGGGTACCATTATTTGTAGTTAAACAATAATCATGATAATATTGAAAACAAACAGTTTTGGTATCGACCGATATCCAAATTTAGGTATTGGGATCGGATCGGAAGTGAAAAAAATGCGGATCGGTGCATCCCTGTTGGTGGACACCCCGGCCTTAAACAGATTGATATAAGAAAACCTGAAATGGGTGCTATTGTCGTAGACATACAAAATTTGGTACACACATTCGATCAAAAACCTCAATGACACCCCCACGCCATCTCCCATCATGTTGCCATGGCAACAGGCCAAACATTTGTCCTCGCCAATGGGATGCCCAGCAAAAACTTTGTCATAGCCAAACCAAATTTGGTACACAGGTGCATCATGGGAAGAGGAACAAAAATGTATGCTGTTGCTAGGCGACCAACAGGAAGTTGGCCATATTCGATAAACCACGTGACCTGGTGCCGAAGGCACATTTTCCTGTCTTCGTATTTTAACAAACTCGTCCTAGGGGTTTTTGACCCAAACTCACCAGAGTCATTCTTTATCATCTAGACAAGTGGGACAAAAAAAAATTATTAAAAGCTTTTTAAAAGATCAAACGGTGTGACAACGCCACAAATTTCGGATTCATTTTTGAGGCTTGCCATCACATATTTTGGCCGATTTCACTCAAACTTTAATCGTTGGTGGACACCCCGGCCTTGAACAGATTGATGTAAAAAAATCTAAAATGGCCGCAATAGCGCCCCCTATGATAATTGCATTGAACAGAAACATTTTACTTTGCCGTAGACACACCAAATTTGGCACACACAATCGTGACATGGTCTCGATCAAAGAACTCAGTGACACCCCCATGCTATCTCCCATCGTGTTGCCATGGCAACAGGCCAAACATCTGTCCTCCGCATGAGGATGCCTGGCAAAAACTTTGGCATAGTCAAACCAAATTTGGTACACAGGTGCATCATGGGAATAGGAACAAAAAAGTATTACGCCATTGATAGGCAACCAACAGGAAGTCGGCCATATAGGATAGACCATGTGACCGGGCGCCAAAGGCGCCACTTCCTGTCAAACTTCGACAAGTGATAATTCGCACATACTTTGGCCAATTTCACTCAAACTTTAATCGTTGGTGGACACCTCAGCCTTGAACAGATTGATATAAGAAAATCTAAAATGGCCATGATAGCGCCCCCAAGGGTAGTTGCACGGAACTGTTACTTTGTTGTAAACATACAAGATTTGGTACACACATTTGTGGCATGTTGTGAATGAAAAACGTCAATGACGCCCCCATGCCATGTCCCATCCGTACAGACAGAGCAGGTTTACAACCACAGCGGCTGCTCCTGTCCCTCTGCTCCTGTTCCCCTGCTCTTGTCGCCATCGTGTTGCCATGACAACAGGCCAAAACTCTGCCATCCATTGCTAATGTGACATCCTGACAAAAACTTTGGAGTAGCTAAACCAAATTTGGTACACAGATACATCGTGGGAAAAGGACCAAAAAATATATTGTGACCACGCCCCCTCCCAAACCAAAATTCGCCATCTTGGATTAATTATGTGACAAATGTCATAATGTAATTCTTTGTCCACATCTAATTCTGCCATATTTTCATTTATGAAACTTTTAAAACAGCCACAATCACAAATGTGGGCACATCTTCAAAAATGCATGTTAGTGCCCCCAACTTGTTAAAAGTTGAGACGTACATAAAATTATAATGGACAAAATAACGCTGCCCAAAAGGAAAACAGTTTGTGTGCCACAGCGCACCACAGGCCGACTGGCCTAGAAAAAAGGGTGCAAGCAAGGGCCGATCATCACCACTTGCGGCTGTATTTATTATTATTATTATTATTATTATTATTATTATTATTATTATTATTATTATTATTATTGTTGTTGTTGTTGTTGTTGTTGTTGTTGTTGTTGTTTCCCCTCACTATTTACCCAGACCCAGACTTTTTATACAATTTTTAGATTAATATTGTGATTTCAAATGTCCAAATTATTACATATCCAGAGAGGTTCTGGATTATAGCTACACACAAGCACAATAGGTCTGATTTAAAGATGCACTATGTAACGTTTAGGAAGAAGGTTTATCTCTATGGGGATGTTTATCTCTATGGGGATGTTATTGCATTGCCTGGAATAGGATTAAAATATGAATCACAATTTGAAAGGACACAATGACCACCAGTGCAATAGCACTGCAAAGTATCAAGCATAAACTAGAATTAGTTTTACATTTTCTTTTCAGCTTGTTTTTAGACTATGGGGGCCACCTTAGTCCCCTTTAGTACCGGGAGACACTGCCTTATTGATCTTAGAAATGACAATAAACATGCATGTGTGATTTTGTCGTTATATTCATTCAATAATTTTACCTTAGTTTATTTATGATGACAGAGAAGAGGTGGTAAGATAGCCGCTTCACTTTTGATTGAAACAAAAATACTAAATGGATGTGCTACTTTCATAGCCATTTGGCTAAATGGGCAACAGTTTGCAGTGGGGTCAACTTGTTATCAAAGAACCAGTTAGTGTTTTTGTTGATACAATTTGAAATATTATTTAAAACAGTAAGTAGTAAGGTAGCGATAAGATAAGATAAGACTTTATTGATCTCACACAGGAGAAATTCACTTGCCACATTAGCCTGCACCCTCCTTTCAGCCACCTCCTCTACAGAGTCCAGAGGACAGCTCAGGACAGGGCTGGCCCTCCTGGCCAGCTTATAAATACTACTACATTACTACTACCTTATTTAAAATTGTATCAACTACTACTACTTATAAGGAGTAGTGGTGATGGTACTGGTTATAGTAGTAGTCATGATATCTGTTGTAGTATTATTGTTAGTAGTGGTGATAGTAGTATTAAGTAGTAGTAGCAGCAGCAGCAGCAATAGTAGGAGTAGTTGGAGTAGCAGCAGTAGTGGTAGTAAGTAGTAGTAGTAGTCGTAGTCGTAGTAGTAGTTAGTAGTAGTAGTAGTAGTAGTAGTAGTTACCAAACCCTTATTCACACACCCACGTCCTGTCTAATATTTTCTATGATTATTATGTCACGCATGTGTGTAAATGTTTTTGTTTTCAAATGCAACAAGTCAACGTTATGACCTGTTTATTTAGAAGAATTCAACTATTTTTATTGTAATACTAATTCCTGTTCATGCCATATAGTGTCATCATTTCAGATGAAGGGCAAGGGACTATATAAAACTGTATAATGGAGGATTCACAGTTTTTGCAAGAAATATCCAATTGTTTGTTTTGGATTGGATCCACAAACTTATCATATTAATCTTATGTTTTAAAGTCTAAGTCTTTAAAGTGTTTAATTGACAACACTCACATCTATTGGGTTGAATTACCGAAATAAGGCTCAAATTGTAAAAAAACGTTACTTCTCCTTTAAAGGGATATGCCACCCCCAGGTCAAATTTGGGCATCTCCCCACAGTCCAGAGACTAAAATAAGTGGTGGAAAGCGTTTTCCTGCTCACCCAGCCATTGTCCGAGTCTGTCGCCACTGACCGCCGCGGTATCTGGTGCTCCTCTGCCTTAGACTGGAGTCTAACGTCGCCAGAGAAAGATTTCGGCCAAAAGGAATTAATTTGCTCGATGCGTTTCCCAATTACTTTGTGTGTAGTGCGCAATCATATCGAGTGCAAATAAATGTGCAAATCAACACGGAGAGCTTGCCTTGGTCATTTTGGGTGGGAACTATTTTCCAGTGCGTAAGAATACAGCCGTATCACGCAGCACGCTGCCAGGGGAATCCCAGTTACGCACCGGGAAGGGAGTTCCCCTGTTGCACAACGTGGTGCGTGATACGGCTGTATTCTTACGCACTGGAAAATAGTTCCCACCCAAAATGACCAAGGCAAGCTCTCCGTGTTGATTTGCACATTTATTTGCACTCGATATGAATGCACACTACACACAAAGTAATTGGGAAACGCCTCGAGCAAATTAATTCCTTTTGGCCGAAATCTTTCTCTGGCGACGTTAGACTCTAGTCTAAGGCGGAGGAGCACCAGATACCGCGGCGGTCAGTGGCGACAGACTCGGACAATGGCTGGGTGAGCAGGAAAACGCTTTCCACCACTTATTTTAGTCTCTGGACTGTGGGGAGATGCCCAAATTTGACCTGGGGGTGGCATATCCCTTTAATAGTGAAGCATGGGGGGGGGGCAGAAGTACACATTATCTGCTGAAATGACTCCACAAGTGATTCCCGGTCGGCTGCTCTGCTCCTGCTGCAAAATGTAGAATGGATTTCCTGAACGGAGGCATATCTCAATGAGACTACCCCCCGAGAGAGGCGCCGGCCTCTCTCTCTCTCTGGCCCCAGAGTGAGCTTTAGATGGGAGAGCATGCGCGGAGCTCTCCCCCTGGTTTGCAGAGCCAGGCTCCGTTGCAAACTGTTAGCTGCTACTGCTACTTACAAACTGTTTCCTCGCTATCTGGACTCTGTTCCCCTCCCTAGTGCGTGCGAGGGTGCACGGTTCCACATGCTCTCCCTACCTTCCTGATCTTGCGAGAAATAGCGCATAGTGGTGCGCTAAAGGGGGCCACATTGAAGGGGGAACCATTAATGTTAATTTGTGGCCCCAGAGCGCTCCCCCTGGTTTGCGGAGCCAGGCTCCGGTGCAAACCTTTCGCTGCTACTGCAGGACTGCTTACAAACTGTTTCCCCGCTATCTGGACTCTGTTCGCCTTCTTAGTGCTTGCGAGGGTGCACGGATCCACATGCTCTCCCGACTTTCCACTGTCTGTGCGCTGCTTTCTGGTTCAGGGGCCAAACCAGGGCACATCCTGGTCATGCGATAAATAGCGCACAGTGGTGCGCTAAAGGGGGCCACATGAGCCGGACTGAACAATTAATGTTAATTTGTGGGTTTATTTTGTTTTCTTAAGTCTCTTAATTAAGTCATACCATATGGGGGGTTATTTAAAGGGATATGCCACCCCCAGGGCAAATTTGGGCATCTCCCCACAATCCAGAGACTAAAATAAGTGGTGGAAAGCGTTTTCCTGCTCACCCAGCCATTGTCCGAGTCTGTCGCCACTGACCGCCGCGGTATCTGCAGCTCCTCCGCCTTAGACTGGAGTCTAACGTCGCCAGAGAAAGATTTCGGCCAAAAGGAATTAATTTGCTCGATGCGTTTCCCAATTACTTTATGTGTAGTGCGCATTCATATCGAGTGCAAATAAATGTGCAAATCAACACGGAGAGCTTGCCTTGGTCATTTTGGGTGGAAACTATTTTCCAGTGCGGAAGAATACAGTCGAATCACGCAGCACGCTGCCAGGGGAATCCCAGTTACGCACCGGGAAGGGAGTTCCCCTGTTGCACAACGTGGTGCGTGATTCGACTGTATTCTTCCGCACTGGAAAATAGTTCCCACCCAAAATGACCAAGGCAAGCTCTCCGTGTTGATTTGCACATTTATTTGCACTCGATATGAATGCGCACTACACATAAAGTAATTGGGAAACGCATCGAGCAAATTAATTCCTTTTGGCCGAAATCTTTCTCTGGCGACGTTAGACTCCAGTCTAAGGCGGAGTAGCTGCAGATACCGCGGCGGTCAGTGGCGACAGACTCGGACAATGGCTGGGTGAGCAGGAAAACGCTTTCC
This sequence comes from Paratrypauchen microcephalus, assembly GCA_036785185.1. Taxonomy (NCBI): domain Eukaryota; kingdom Metazoa; phylum Chordata; class Actinopteri; order Gobiiformes; family Gobiidae; genus Paratrypauchen; species Paratrypauchen microcephalus. The sequence goes on along the minus strand of JAVJIX010000050.1, from coordinate 3,534,667 downwards.
ACCACTTATTTTAGTCTCTGGACTGTGGGGAGATGCCCAAATTTGACCTGGGGGTGGCATATCCCTTTAATCATAAGTGAATAGATACTGCAATACCAAATACCAAAGTTTGCAGTTATTTGGGTTATAGAATGTCCTATGCAAATAAATAAATAAATATCTTGTCCTTTTAAGATGTTATAGTACTTGTAGTTTAGACAGATGTCCCTCTGTCTCATACCCTCTCTGTGTGTCAGATGACCTCCGTGTCTCCTCTTATTGTGTATAAAACCCTGTAGTTTAGACCTCTACAAACATGTTCTGAAATGCATGTGATTTTTGCATTAGTTTAACAGTTTTGATTTTTTTTGTTTTGTTTATTTCATACATAAAGTATAAAAAGACATCAACAGTCTGATAACATTACAAGAATTGAATGAAAAGGAGCAGAAAGAAGAGTAATCTTATGTTATCTGCCCCCTCTTTCCTTTTCCAGACAATACACCGATAGTGACTATAAAACATTTCATCAATGCATTCCATTTCAATCACAATTATTAATCAATTGTAAACAGAAAGCTTAATTTTTATGCACAACAACTTATACAACAACATACATACACATTACCCTGGATTCTATGTATTTTTTAAATGCCATTATTGTACTTGATCCTTTGATATCTTTGTCTATTCCATAAATAGACTATTCCATAAATTAACTCCTTTCACAGCAATGCTTCGCTCCATAACAATTTAAACATGTAGGTTCCTTTTAAATTGTAGTGGCTTGTAGGGCTGGGTGATATGGATCAGAAAATACATCTTGATATATTTTCTTATATCTCGATATACGATATATATCTCTGTGTCTGTACAGGAACCCTTCAAAAACTACTGCAAAAACAAATATGCCAAAGTGCAGGTCATGTAGGAGCAAAGTGCTTCTGCCACAAAAAATCCTTGTATAGAAAAATAAATTAACTGTAATATAAAGGAGGAAATAATACATGTTGCCTCATTTTCATTCAAAAACTCAACTCGAGCTCATCTTTGCATTAACACTCTTAACCATAGGACAACCATGAGCTCCTTTAGCAGAGGAAGCTTGGAAGGTTCCTTATTTTAATAGATCCATGTTCCTCGCCAGTTGTCAGGAGTTCTGATGTTTCCCACTGCGCAGATCAAACCAAACATTTCCAAATACGACTGTACAAATTTTACACTCCAGCAGATTAATTTAAAATCTTCTGCATAAATAAAGTTTACATTACTAAACTTGGAAACATATAAACAATAACTACTATAGTAGTTTACAATGTGCACTCTGAACTGAATCCTACTTTTTAAACACTGATCACACATTGAATCAGATTTTTTTAAATCAACATGTATAGATACTAGAGTTCGGCGGTATCCAAATTTTGATACCGTTAAACCGTGTCCACATTTTCCCGGGGTATACGGTATTACCGTTGCTAAGGCTTAAAAAAAACAAAAAACAAAAAAAAAACACTTCGTAGCACTACAATGGAGTCTCGCCTCGCCAAATGGCAGCTTGCACCTATACCGTTCAGAAACAGAATAGCAAGCATTACATAGGCTTAATGATACTGAAAACATAACAAAACATGTACAAAATTAGTAACTTTTATTAACAAATGTTTAAAGTGCAAATACAGCAGCCAACCGACGGGACGAAATAACAAATTGTCTGTGGGCTAAAGCTAACAAACCAACAGGAATCAAATAAATAAAATACTTGATCTTATCAAATAAGAAAATCTGAACAATAAATAACAAGACATAACCGAAAATGTGCATATATAACCCTGTCCTGAGAACGCAGTGGAAAATACTGCTCGTTTGTATATTTTTAAAATCTATTAAACTGATATTCCAGGATTTTTGACATGGGGGCTCATTTCCGAGTTAGCCAGAGTGCTGCAGAGATGTGGAGACACTTTTTAGCGAATTTCATGCGGTCCTTCCAGCTGCAGAGTTTTCAGATGCTAGGCTAGCGCAAGTCAATGGTAAATGGTAGCCGGATTTTAATCAGGCTTACCCACTCCATAGTGCACCCAAAACAAGTCAACTATAACGCCAGACTGTCGATGCAAATGTCTGTGTTGATGGAACAATTTTAGAAATATAATCAACCTTGTAATTTAAAGGATTTATGTCCTTATGCAACAGCGCGTTTTTCCCCCGATCTAGCTAGGCATGGGCGGAGTGATATCACCTTGCAGCTAGGTTTCCAGCTGATATTCGTTTACCTTCAGCTGTCGTCGTTAGCCGTAGAGTACAGTAGCCTGCCCTGTTCTACAATCCAGACATGGCCACGTTTGGAGGTCTCCCCGATGCTTGGAATATACAGATGAAGAGTTGAGAGAGATGGATGTTGAAAGGGCAGAACGCGAGAGAGTGTCGGTGAGTTAGAACACCCCCGCTACAGCTACAGAAAACCGGGTTGTTGCATTGTTTGTTGGAATGAACGATCAATGTGGGGCTGTCTTTTCAGTTCCGTGCTCAACATGAATGTTCACGGGCTTGCAACAACTTTATGAGCGTGCATGCCTGTCACGTGACGACGCAACATCCAGGAACTTCATTGAACGTCATCTCTCCGATAGTAATATTAGTTTTAAACTGTAATAGTATTAAATTAACAAACACAACCACACATACATAAGTGCTGGACAAACACTCTTTATTTAGGCATTAAATTAATTATAGTTAATATTATATTAGGGCAAGATTTTTTTTTTTTAAATGACGGTAATGAATCTGATACCGTTGCTATTTTTAGATACCGCAGTATACCGTATTACCGTATTACCGCCCAACCCTAATAGATACAATTTCTCCATATTTTGAAAATGTTCATCTCTTATTTTGAGTTGATTCATTTCTCATTTCCCTGTTGCAGATCATTAGATTGACATAGATCCTTAGAGGCCTGATGCTGCTTTTTACAGTGAGGAGCCGTCTTTGATGCCAGGAGCATAAAAAATAGATGTTTTTATGCACAATATGACCGTGGATCTGTATAAACATGTCTGAAATGTGATTCTTGTATTCGTCAGCTCAGATTATTTTTGTTTTACATCAATTCTGGATTTGTTTAAAACCTATTAAACATGCATTTCAAATGAAATCACAATGACAATGCTTGTCAGAAAAAAATAAGTCATTCAGCCCTACTTCACTTGCATTCTCTCTGTTTTGTGGGGAGGCAGACCGAAGCTGTGGCTAATGCAATTAAATGAACTTAGCATTTACAATCACTGGGTGGGTATTTCTTCTTCTGATTCATGTATGTATGTAGCAGGTTCTGTACAATACACAAAGACGAGGAAATTTAAAAGATTTATTAGTTGAAGCCATTTGTTGTGTCATTTCAGATACACTGTTCTGTGTTCGCTAAGACAGGTTCCTCTCAGCACAAACACATTGCACTGTTGTTGATAGCGCTGGGCCCATTACAGTAAATGCAGAGTGTTGTGAGCAGAGTAAATAATGCATCAGCTGATTATAGCACATGGGCAGAGACACACAGAGAGAGGGGCTGCTCCATCAGTCTCACCTGACACGCACGCACACACACACACACACAGAAAAGAGGGAAATGGAAGCACAAACAAAAGACGACTAAAGACGTGGTTGTGGCATATCACATACCACAGAAGTACACTACTCACAGTAAGTTAGGGATATTGAGAGAGACTCAGCGGATGTCATACATATGGTGTTTGCTTCACTTCAAAGATTTTTGGGATAGGGAGGAAAATGTATTGGAGTGATAGACACACCTCATTTTGTGTTTTCCACATACTGGTCTCACTGTGTACATACTGGGGCTAATGCCAAAAATGTAGCATCAATTTCAACATTCTGTGGGTATAAAAAGCTGGTATTGTCAGTAAGTCATTCCAAGTTCATCATTCAAACAGCCATGAACACGACGTCACTTAAGGGATGAGCAGCGTCACCTGGCCATAGTGCGCCTTTGGATCGGTAGTAGGCAATCAGATGTTGCTCGTGAACTTGGTGTGTCTCAAAGTGTCATCAGCAGACTTGCATCAAGACTAGACCTGGACGATTTATCGATTAAATCGATTAATTCGAATTTACAGTTCAGGACGATGTGTTTATGAAAATCAAATTATTTTATTTATTTATTTTTTACATGCGAGCGGAGCTAATGCACGGCCACGTTCTACACGGGTAAGTTAGCGAGGCGTACCCAAACATTGTACGGCTAACGACTGAGGGAAAGCCGGAGCTTGTACCAAACAAAGATGTTGCTACATCTGTTATATGGAACTGGTTCGGTTTTCTTGCGTCGGACTTAGAACATACGAGTGCTTGCTGTAAGGTCTGTTCAAAATCTGTTGCAGCACGACAAATTTATCCTAGCGCTGAAAGCAGAGACACGCAGCGGAGTGGGAGAAGTGTCCGAACTGAATGAAAATAGCCACCGTCCAGTCCCTAAAACACACAACTGTGTGCAATATGATAAACACGGCCCACGACGGAAGGCAATCACACACGCTGTTGTATGTTTTACCAAAATGTTGTAAAAGACATGGTGCCCATATATACTGTGGAAAAGCCCAGATTCAATAACATGATGAAAGATTTGGACCCGAAGTATGTGCTACCAAGCCGCAAATATTTTTCTGAAGTTGCCTTGCCACAGTTATATACAGACTGCACAATGCTATAGGTAAGGGTCTTCAAGTGATATTTTTTTAAAACGATAACAACTTAATTGATGCAAGGTGTAATGTTTTTGTTGCATTATTTTGAGCCATTTGTCATCTGTTATTTGTTTTTGAGTAGGGCAGAGAAAAATTTATTAAAATCGTAAATCAGATTTTTTTTTTATTTTTTTATCTGAGATTTTATTTTTAGGCCATATTGCCCAGCCCAGTCAAATACCGCGATACCGGTAAAAATTTTGAAAAATATCGTGATATCAATTTTTGGTCATACCGCATACAGCTCTAAGTGTCCATGTACTCCCCCATGTTTTTGCCTCTGTATCTCAAACCAGGGCCCTTCTCTTCCCTCCTTGTTTGTTCAAAGTGTTATTTCCACATTTTCAGAATCAGCAGCTCCGTCCAGCTACACAATGATCAAATGATTCATCAAAACATTTAAAATATTCATGCTGTCGACCTGAGATTTCTACCATTATCGAGTTTCCCATCCAACAGAAGCTGAAAGTGTTCCACAAGCATTGACTATCGATTAGTAATTAGCCATAATGAAAAATGAGAAACTAATTGTACTTGTAAATGCCATAGGGCTAAATCTTTAATCAAGAAAAACACCGCCAAGGCTATGCCAGATAGAAACCAGGAATTAACTTGGAGTAAACCAGGAATAAAAGGAATCCATCCCATGTCTAAACAAGGACTAAACAAGGACTAAACAAGGACTAAACAAGGACTAAACAAGGACTAATATCTGCCGATCCCAGTTGTAAACCTGGCCTAAACTTGAGCCTGTAAACACAGTGTAATCAGAGTCTTGGTGCTCAGAGAAAGTGATTGTAGCGGATCAGAGTCTCATGTTGTTTTCGCTCATATTGCTTCAGAGAATTGGATACGGCACATGTAACTGACCAGGGATAGTGCTATTATATTTTTATATACTGCATTCATCCATTCTAGTATTGTCATGATACTAAAATTTCATACTCTATTTCAGTACCAAGGAAAAGACTCAATACTCGAAACCAGGGGTCGGCAACCTTTACCACTCAAAGAGCCATTTGGACCCGTTTCACACAGTAAAGAAAACACTGGGAGCCGCAAAACCCTTTTGAAATTTAAAATGAAATAACACTGCATATAATGGCTTTTTTTTTTAACCCTTTGTGACATAGAATTACATTTTGAATATGAACGAACTAAAATAAAATACATTTTAATTAAATACAGTGGTCCCTCGCTGATTTTTTTATAGTTTATCAACACGTATTGTGTTCTGCATCCTGATTGGCTAAAGGCTAAAGGACTGTAGACCTTTGTCTTTGTCAGTCATTCTCCTCCGTGTCTCCTGTACAGAATGTGTTCAGTTTGCCAAATTTATTTAAATGTTCGATCACGAGCAGTGTGACTCTGAAGACTGAGTGGTCTGGCATTTGAGCACATGCCAGAAGGGCCGTGGCTGTGCTCTATTACGGATTTGACCGCGCACACACTTCTCCAGGTGGTCAATGCGCATCGGGACGTAGCGGCAATGTTTGCGCATAACGAACTGGTGGAACCTGGAGTCCAGGCAGCAGAACCAGTCCTGAGAGCGCACGGATGCGTTCTCACTACAGTTCTGTGTTTGGTGCAGAGCTGTAGAACCCCTCCCCCCCGTTCCACAGACTACGGGGCCGCTTGTAGGTGTAAATTGCCAGGGCCGATGATCCCAGTCCGTCACTACTCTGAAGTGCTGTATGTTTACAAGTTTTCTCCCCAACAAAACCCGCAACAGCGCAGCGGCGCCAGGCGCCTCGGTCAGAGGTACTGTGAAATAGACACATATTTATACACGCAATATAAAGCTGACTACTTCACGGATTTAGTCTATCGTGAGTTATTTCTACAACGTAACCCCCATGATAAATGAGGGACCACTGTACTGAGCCGCATCAGAGGGATCAATGAGCCGCGGGTTGCCGATCCCTGCTCTAAACAGACTCTTTCTTTAGACAATAGTGTGTGATTTTCAACATTAATGGTAGTACTTTCTTTTCCTATGTGTCCTTATATCTGTGTAATAACTCAGTAGTCCAGCTATAGGTTCCATCGTGGTCTAGGTGCTTAACCTGGCTTAGGGCAGATTGGTATGTAAAGCACTCTAAAGTGATTTCTAAATTAAAGTTGTTTTTTAACAGACTAGGTTTTAAATGCCTGTGTCAATGAACAAATAACATAGTCCTACATGTGTCCTCGCCTTTAACATAGTCATACATGTGTCCAAACTACGGGTGGCACCGTATATGTATTCGTATTGAACCGTCATGGTACGGGGGTCACGGTTCGTTGCGCACATTTTGACGGAGAATATACGGTACACAAGTTTAATATTGAACTGACCACGGGACTTTCATTTTGCAAGGGTTTCCTTGAGGACTCTTTAACCATTGCCATTTGCGAGTCATGAAAAGTCACGGACCCCCTCCCGCACTTAGTCCAGAGAGTTTGGACCACAAACGAGCTATGAAATGCGAGATGCGTTTTTTTATTTGCCTGGAGACACGTGAGGGTGTTTCCGGGCTCGGTTGTCCTTTATCCGACCCTCCTAACCTCTGAAACAGCAGTGGTTTAATTTTATTTTCTGTGGAAATGAGTTTATTTTTCAATGAAAAGCGTCTCATATCTTCCTTCTGCGCTCAAACGCGGAAGTGGAGCCAGAGCAAAGAGGAAAGAGCGGAGAGTTTGCCCCCTCTCTCTATCCTTCTCATTTGCATTAAAGCAACAACGCCCATAATAAAGTGTTTCAGAGTTCAAAGCTGCCTTTGAGGACAGCCTGTATGTTTTTTTTCCTGCACTGTACCGAAAATGTACCGAACCGTGGGGTCTGAACCGAGGTACGTACCGTACCATGAGTTTTGTGTACCGTGCCACCCCTAGTCCAAACAAATCAGTGTGTCGTCTTGGCAGTAAAACAGAAAAGCTGAGGAAATTGTGTGAAACTTATATCCACCTGAAAACACATCAAGTCTCCAGTGTGGGGCCATTACTGTGTCTCAGATGTGTGAAGAATCCCTCAGTCGTACAGGTAGAATCCATGGTAAAAAAGTGTGTCTCAGAGTCAAAGTGTATTTAATAAATTCACATCCACTCACAGTCTGTAGTGTGTGCGTTAAATTGAAGCCAAACAGATAACATGAACCAGACTCCTGTGTGGAGTATGCGTGTGCATAAAAGCAGGTATTGTTAAAGTACTGGTATACAAAAAAATAAAACAGTAACCAGCCTTAATGAGTAGTCACAAGTCAAAGTAAAATAATATAAAGCACTGTAGTGAAGTTAATGGTCATTGTAACCCTTGTTTCCTGTGCCCTCAGTGATGGAGCCTACAGTTGTGAGCACATCCACAGCGGCAGGGGAGGAGTGTGACCGAAACATGCCGCGGATCTGTGGTGTCTGCGGAGACAAGGCCACCGGCTTCCACTTCAATGCCATGACCTGCGAGGGCTGCAAGGGCTTCTTCAGGTAAAATAACATCTATACAAACAATATATGTAACAAAACATACACAAAAGAACACAACAACTGACCTTGGATTAAATGCTTGGGGTTTTTTGGCCCTGATCTGAAATCTACGCCTAGGTCTAAACTTGGACTAGGGTTGTCAAAAGTATTGAAAATCAGATAATAATTGATACTAGTATTGAAACTAAATCCTTACTAAATGTTTTTTTGTTTATTATTGTGATATCACAATTGGCATTGAGTATCGAGTCTATTCTTTAGTATCGAGATTGGCTTTGAAATTTTAGTGTCGTGACTAGGGCTGGACGGTATACCGGTTCATACCGAATACCAGTGTTGTTTTTTTATTTTTTATGCTGATTCTCATCCTAGCCACTTCACACTCGGCTGCGAACTGCCCCAATGCACGCTGGAGGTCCCGGCTCGATGAAGCCATCAGGACATCATCATCTGAAAAACAGCAGAGATGAGATCCTGTGGTCCCCAAACCGGATCCCTTCTGGCCCCTGACTGCACCTAAAAATTAATTCATTCATTAAAGATTTCCATCTAGCATTTATTCATGATAGGTGTTTCTGTTACTCAAAAATGCTACCAAATGCATTGCAGTGGCATGAGAGCGGTGGTAGCGTAAGCCGTGTCCCAATTTGAGGGCTGCAGCCTCCGCTGATTTTTTGGATGCTTTTTTGGCCGCTTTTTCGGCGGCTCCGAAGGTTGCAAAAGCTGCAGCCCTTGAACTTCCCTCTGCGAACCGCATGGCCATTGCCAAAATGGGACAGATCCACAGAGCCGCTCGCAGTGCCCAGACACGCTGCTAACAACATACACCGCGCAAATTATGCACACGGATCAATAACCCTTGAAATGGGACACGGATACAGTGTGTGTTGAGCGGTGAACAACATGGACATTGTTGTTAGAAACAGAGGAACGTATACTTAAAAGAGGAGCCATGTCAGTTATGTGGAAGTACTTCGGCTTTAAAAAAATCTGACGTTGATCAAACAAACATTCTGTAATGTTGGGCTAAAGTTGTAGTGATTCAGACGTCACTCAAAGACGCCTTTGCTAAGGGGACTGCCTACGACAAGAAAAGCAAACAGTGGAATGATATTACCAACACTATTACTATCCATTTAGACATGTACCATTTAGTCCTGTTGAGAAAGGTGCTTCAAGGAGAGGATTAAAGCACTGGACCTGGATATGTTTTACCAAGTCAAATTTACTGCTGTAATTATTCTCTAAATTATTAGGAAAAAAATGTTGTCAAATACCGTGATACCGGTATAATTTTGAAAAATAACGTGATATCAATTTTTGGTCATAACAAATTGCACACTTTTTCCCCTCATGTGAATCTATATAGTTTACATAACTATACAGCCTTTGTAGCTGTAACATTGTGTTCTGCTTCCTGATTGGTTAACGGACCTTTGCTGATTGATTTTATAGATGGGGGGACGCGGTGGGGGACTAGACCAGGACCAGACCGGGACTAGACCAGGACTAAACGTGGACTAAACCAGGTCTAGACCAGGTCTAAACAAGGTCTAAACCTGGACTGGACCAGGACTAAACCTGGACTAAACCAGGACTGGACCAGGTCTAGACCTGGACTAAACCAGGACTAGACCAGGTCTAAACCAGGGTTAAACCACCGCGTGCGGCTCTTTGCCTGGTTTCGTGCGGCTCTTGCGCGCACACTTCTCTTCTAAAATTTTGGCAATATCGGCCGATGCTGATGTTAATGCCAATATATCATGCATCCCTATTTGTAGCATAAACACATGTGGGAGGAGCAGCCTCATCTCCCTGATCCACACTGTGCTGTGTCGTCCTGTTATTACTCCTTTGCTTTTGAATGTGCGTGGAGCCTAATGGAGCTCTAGGAAAATGAACTACAGACTATGCCTCCCACTCACTCACATACGCACATGTCGGTTTCCGTGCTTTTTGCGGACATTGCATTTCCTGGATCCTAATAAGGCTTTGGGAAAAATAAACTACAGGCTTTGCGATTTGCCAATTGCAACCATTCACATAGCGATTTCAATTTGATTGGCATCTAATCTTGTAGCTCTAGATCCTAACCTTAACCGAAATCCTAATTTTAACCTATTTTACCCCATCTGAACTTGAAACTATGTTGTTTAATTATAATTAAAAAAAAAGGTCTTTTTGCATGGTCCTCACTCAGACTAGGCCTGTCACAATAACAAATTCTAAAGTGTGATATAATGATAAAGTAAACAATAATATTGAAACGAATTGATGCCACTGCCGTAATAACCCAAGAGCAGATTTAAACCAAAAAAACTGTTTTTAAATGTAAAATACTGAATGTATAAATAGCAGAATATATATTGTTCCATCATTCATGTATTGAATGATAAGTCCATACAGTAATTATCATGACAGGTCTCACTCAGACTGCACCCAGTCCAGCTGCAGTGTGTGGCTGGTTTTATTGTGGTGACACTCACACGAGGACTGGAGCTCTGCTGTGGTCAGCACCTTTTGAAGGCTGCACAGAGACCACTTGTTCACACCAAAACAATTTCTTTATTAAGAGAAAAGGCTTGTTGTGTGTTGGGAGCTCCGCAACACCTCTGGAAAGCATGTGTGCGCTCTGAATGCCTCTCACTACTTTGAACTATACCGAATGCCACTGGATGCACCGTGTGCAGTCTGAGCCTGGCTTTAGAGTCTGAATAGCCCAGATAAGGAGTACAATTATACAAATTCAGCTGTGATTATTTTTTTGTAGTTGACTTGTTACGATTAATTGTTTAATGGCTGCGGCCATAAACTACAGTAATTAAAAAGGATTTACTTACTTTGGTCCACATAATATAGGCATGAGTGTGAGTGTGTGTACAAAATTTAATCCCACAATGTGATAAATACACATCTGCATACGCACACAAACGCACGCACACACACACACACACCCACGCACACACACACACACACACACACACACATACGCACGCGCACACACACACACACACACACACACAGAAACAGAGCTGTAATGGCCGCCCACAGTTACATAAACAGTGTTTACTCTGAGAATAAAGATGAGATATAGGCCAAAGGTGATGTGTCCATTCACACAAACTCTTAAATACACTGTAATGAGCTGTAGTTCTTTTACAGTGTTGTCTAGATACTAACATTTCAAACTTAATTTCAATACTAAGGAATAGACTCAATACTGAATAGTGATTGTGATAACACGATGATAATGAAAAACACTCTTTCTTTCAATAGAATAGAACAGAATGTGTCATCAAATGGTAGTACTTTATTTTCTATTTCTATTCTCTGTGTGGTCTTATATCTGTGTAATCCAGGGGTGGCCAATGATTTTTCCCCAGGGGCCAAATGTGAAGCAGAAAATATTGTGGAGGGCCGGGCCAAAAGTTTGAAGTCTACTCTGGTTACTAATTTTATTTCTACGTTGAAATCAATAAATGGCATTGTTTACAGAAGCTGGTAAATTATGAGTTATTATGGTTTTACAAAAACTGAATTTGTTCAGTAAAATAATTCAAAACAAATGGTAAACGTGGAACATTTGTAACTCTTTTTCAGTCATATTAACCCCACAATGCTTTCTGAGTTTAACTTTCTTAAAGATCCCATGACATGGTACTTCTTGATGCTTTTATATGGCTCCTAATACTGTAAATGAATCCTTCTTTAAAATCAAGATTCAGTTTCAGAGAAACAGAGATAAGATGAGAAAGAGCAATTTTTCTCTCTCTGAACAGGCCATTATGGGCGTTGTTGCTTGAATGCAAATGAGGAGAAAAGAGATGGCCTATAGTAGAGGGTGGGGGCGTGGCCAAACTCTCAGCTCTCAGCTGTGTGCTCTCTGATCCATTTCCGTGTTTTTGCGGGGAGAAGAGATGAGTAGCGTTCCATTGAAAAATAAACACATTTCCACAGAAAATAAAATCAAACCACTGCTGTTCAAAGGTCCAGAGGCTCAGATAAAGGACTTCTGAGCCTAGAAACACTCGGACGTGCCTCCAGGCAAATAAAAAAACGCATTTCGCATTGCCTAGCGCATTCGCGGTCCAAACTCTCTGGGCGTGATTTACAGAGACGCTGAGTAGACACAGACGAGGGGTGGAGCTGCATTTGCATTTCTTTTTTCGAGCTGACGTCAATAAGGTGCCTTGTTCAAAATCGCCCGTTTGAGCTCTGATTTTTTGTAATGCAGAAAAGGATTGCAAATGCTCAGTTTAGACATTTCGCAACTTTTAACCATGGGGGGGGCTAAACAGGGTAGGGGAGCTCACATTAACGTTCAAAAACCTCATAAAGTGAAAATTTCATGCCATGGGACCTTTAACTTTGTATTAAGACACCACAATGTCTTTGTATGCCGAATATTATAATACAAGATATGTCACAAAATTTGTCCAACTGCCAAACTGTGTAGAAAAAAAGTCAAAGTTAGCATGTTTAGTTTTTTTTCTTGATCAGTGAGAGAAAGGTAGCCTCTGTTGAGCTTTAACAAGTGCATCAAAGTCAGGTTGCATGTTTGAGGTGGAGATGTGAAGCACATCCGACAGATGATCATCAGTACAATTGCATCAGTACAAATGCATTATGTACAATTTTGAAAGTAGGTTTTATTTTCTTAATTCCAAGCAACCTTTCGCGGGCTGTATTTGTCTGGTGTAATCCCTCAGTGGTCCAGGTAGGTTCATAGTGGGTCATGGGAGTATACTAGTCCATCTGCTCTTATAGTTGTTCTAATACAGCTAATAAGATCATTCTAGTTTTGATACTAGTTCTAATATCGATTAGTATCTGAATTTCAATACTTTTGACAACCCTACTATATATGTCCAAAATAAAACTTCAATAAAAAATTGTGTTTGTTCCATTTACACATTTAATCCTTTATCTATGGAGCTACGAATGCATGGTCCCACTGCATGATGTCATGAGTTGGATTCAGTCGTTTGGCAGTGATCTACGTGAGTGTTTATAATCGAGAGGTCTAGAGCGGCAGTAGCTCAGTCGGTAGAGCGTTTGTCCACTGATCCAAAGGTTGGTTCAAATCTCGCTCTTGACATAAGAAACATCAGTGGTTGAGCAGTCAGATCCACTGACCCACAGGTTGGTACGATTCCAGCTCCCACAGATGAATGCTGCCGTTGTGTCCTTGGGCAAGACACTTAAACCCACCTCGCCCCCAGTGTCTACGTACACTGGTGTGTGAATGTGTGTGTGAATGGGTGAGTGGTTTCTTGTTGTAAAGCGCTTTGGGTGCCTTGAAGCTGGAAAAGCGCTATATAAAGATGTGACCATTTACCATTTAGAACCATACTGCAAAAAAGCTTGTCCAAAATCAGAGATATAAACACGTAAAGCTATCAGAAATTGACTTAGAATTAAGCCGTTTCTGAACCTAGTAAGTAGATGATACTGAAAACAAGATTAATAACTTGATAGGAGTTTTAAAATCTTGGCCAGATCAGAGAATTTGCAGTGCGGTCAGTCAGTAAACATGGATTAGTAAATATGGTTTGCCAAATTAAGTTGAAATCCATTTTTATTTGCTATTAAGGTAAACCATTTTTTTTGTCTCCTCTTTGTTTTTAAAGGTCACTTCCTGCATTCATCAGACTCATTCTCATGTTTTTAGCTTCTACTAGAAGAAAACCATGACTTTAACATGCATATGTATAATTTCATTTATTAAAAAACATGAAATGCATAAATGCAGTTGCAACTGGCATAGGGCAAATAATGAAATTACTGGCTTACTGCATTACTAACAGTATACTAATGTGTAAATGCTTCTAACCTGTAGTTCACATGCTCTGAAATACATGTGATTCTTGTATTGGTAGAATGTCTTTAGCATATGCACGGTGAACAAATGACATGTATTCTGATGCTTAGTGTTTTTTTTTGTGCAGGCGCAGTATGAAGAGGAAAGCCTCATTCACCTGTCCCTTTAACGGAAGCTGCACCATCACCAAGGACAACAGGAGACACTGTCAGGCCTGCAGACTCAAGCGCTGTGTGGACATAGGCATGATGAAGGAGTGTGAGTGCAATACAAATATATACATGTGAAAATAAAACAAATGTATATAAAGTGTGAATTGTGTCAGGGGGGGATTGGACCAAATTATTCAAATTAAAGTGGCTGGAGTCCTTGCCCATACACGTGGAGGTTGGTGTTGTTGATCTTGTTCAGACCAATGGAAACTATTGTGTCCTTAGGCAGGACACTTGTCCACCTCGCATCTTATGAATGTAGTATGTGTGTGTTGGTGGTGGTCTGAGGGGCAGGTTGGCAGCATCACTTCTGTCAGTCTGCTGCAGGACAGCTATGGCTATCTTTGCCATCTCTTTCTGTTATTTAAACACGAGTTGGGGCCATGTGCAGAGGGGCTCCTGTAAATATTATGTAATATTTGAGCTCAGGTCGAGTCTCTTTGGGTTTTTGCTCCTTCATCGACTTCATCAGCTTTAGTTTACTACAGTACTGCTAGTTTTACTAACTACTAATGTTATCTAACAACTACTTAGGCTGATTAATATAGGTGACCGACCACAGCAAAACCAGTCATAAATCGTCCCTGAGGCATTTTGAGTTATTCACAGATTGTGAAAGTGTAGTTCCTAAGCTTTTCAATGATGCCTTATATGTACATGGAAATCTGATAATATTTGAAGAATTAATGGCCATTTGAAAGCATGCACATCTGAAAAGACAAAACTCAGAAAACGCCTGTTCAAGATTTGGCAATTGTTACCTCATTGTAGGGCTGGGGGTGCTCAGAATGGTGCTCATTTGCGTGACATAAGCCCTCCCCCATCACTGTGGTGTGGTGTTAGCACCCAGAGTAGATCAAAATTAGAAGGTACTTTGTTAAAATGAAAATGCTTTTATAAAAAAAAGCCCATATAATTATTCAGTAATTCAATAATGCACAGGATAATATGTAAAGTCGAAGTCATAAAGGCATAATAAGAAATACACGAGTCACCTGACTCTGGATGTATTCTGTTCCTCACCCTTATGAAAAAAACCCTGCAGTGTATAACAGGAAAACTGCAGTTTTTTCATGTCCAAAATACTGCATTATGCAGTACAATGCAGTAAAATTAAGTATTTTTGGTAGTCTATTGGAATAATGCTTGTAGTACTGCAGTATCTGCAATCATTATTTAATCACTAGCACTTCACACACTATTCAAGCATTATTCACATTAATAGCCCATCACAAATCAAAACTATGCTGTCATGGGAGGTTTTGGCTAGTAATATGCTAATGTCGACAATTAAACAAGCACCCGCAGGCACCAACGGCACTGCTCAGCAACCCCGGGTGTACCCGCGAGGCGAGATCGAACCGCAGCGCCCAGGAATGCGCTGCAACGTGTCGCTGCTGGTCCCGCGCGGCTGGCCCGCGGCTCGGGCCCCGAGCCACAAACCAGCCGCACGAAACCAGCAGCAGCAGCACGCAGCGGCCCAATCCTGGTTCAGTCCAGGTCCAGACCCGGTCGAGTCCAGGTCCAGTCCAGGTCCAGTCCAGGTCCAGTCCAGGTCCAGACCTGGTCCAGACCTGGTTTAGTTCTGGTCTAGACCTGGTCCAGTCCACGTTTAGTCCTGGTCTAGTCTCTTAGCCAATCAGGACAGAACACAATGTTACACTATAAAAAAATAAAAAATCTGCGAACCGCAATAGAGCGAGGGATTACTGTATTTTGTTATTCAGCATCAATACATTTGTCTGCTTTTTACTAAGGAATAATTGAGGAATATACAATATAATAATACAGTGGTACCTCACCTTACGAAATTAATTCGTTCCAGAAGTGGTTTCGTAACGTGAAAAATTCGTAAGTTGAGTAGCTATTTCAATGGAAAAAGCCTGATTCGTTCCAAGGCCCCGATCCAAGTTTTTTTTTTTTTTTTTTTTATAGTGTAACTTTTTTTTATAGTGTGGTCTGGACCTGCTCTAGACCTGCCAGGCACGGAGCCCCAGACATCCAGGGACCCAGGGGGACACTGCCAGCCCGCCTTAAGAGCTCCCTAAGCGGGCATGGGTCCGGGGATTGTCCCGGTCACCGGCCTGGAGGTCTTGAAGAGGCCGACCTCACGGTTCTATCCAGGCCGCTCTGTGAGCACCTTACTCAGAGGATTGTCCCGGTCACCGGCCTGGAGGTCTTGAAGAGGCCGACCTCACGGTTCTATCCAGGCCGCTCTGTGAGCACCTTACGTGGGCAGGTCTGGAGCGGGTCTGGACCGCCGCGGCTCTTGCGTGCGAGCGGTGGCTGTGGCTCGAGGCGAGGCCAGGGGGTGGACGTGCGCACGGCGCTTTGGTCCACCTGGTCTAGTCCTGGTCTAGTCCTGGTTTAGTCCAGACCACTGCGGCTCCTCCTGGTTTAGTCCAGGTTTAGTCCTGGTTTAGTCCAGACCACCGCGGCTCCTCTAGACCTGGTCAGGTCTAGAGGAGGTCTAGACCACCGCGGATCTTGCATGGGTCTCGTTCATGCGTTCATGCGCTCAGACTGCGTGCTGTCCTACTCGCTGCTCCCCTCAGCTGTGACTCGAAACGAAACCAGGAAATAGACCGCGCGCAGCGCTTTAATCCACCTGGTCTAGTCCTGGTCTAGTCCTGGTTTGGTCCTGGTTTGGTCCAGGTTTAGTCCTGGTCCAGTCCAGGTTTAGACCTTGGTCTGGACCTGCTGGCAGCTCCGCGCCGGGTCATGCTGCGCTATCACACATGTCCGCGTGCAGTCTTCTCCCCCCTCCCGCTTCCCCCCACACTTCACTATTGATACGTTTTGTTGGGAATCTGTGGGGGTTTGGGTGTTTGAACGGGGGACAGGTGTGAGAGGGGTTTAAATCCAGTCTGAGAAAAGCTATAATGTGTGTGTGGCTGAGCGCACATTATTTGAATTTTTGAGGTTTCGCGTTTCGTAACTTGAATTTTCTTTCGTATCTAGAGACCAAAATTTACCGTGAAGGCGTTTCGTAACTTGAAATTTTCGTTTGTTGGGTCATTCGTAAGGTGAGGTACCACTGTACTATGATATATTTATGACTCAGTGTTATGTATACTATAGAGATAGGGTGAGGAGCTCAGTCACACGGGAGGGGCTCGGAGTAGAGTCGCTGCTTCTCAACGTTGAGAGGAGCCAGCTGAGGTGGTTCGGGCATCTGTTCCGGATGCCTCCTGGTCGCCTCCCTGAGGAGGTGTTCCGGGCATGTCCCACCGGGAGGAGGCCCCGGGGAAGACCCAGGACACGCTGGAGGGACTATGTGTCCCGGCTGGCCTGGCAACGCCTTGGGGTCCCCCCGGAGGAGCTGGAGGAAGTGTCCGGGGTGAAGAAAGTCTGGGAGTCCCTGCTTAGACTGTTGCCCCCGCGACCCGGCCCCGGATAAGCGGAAGAAAATGGATGGATGAACAAAATAAACCCACAAATTAACATGAATGGTTCCCCCTTTAATGTGGCCCCCTTTAGGGCACCACTATGCGCTATTTATCGCAAGACCAGGAAGTGCCCCATTTTGTCCCCTGAACCAGAGAGCAGCACGGAGGAGAAGGTCGGGAGAGCATTTGGATCCGCGCACCCTCGCACGCACTAGGGAGGGGAACAGAGTCCAGATAGCAGGAACACAGGTTGTAAGCAGTCCTGCAGTAGCCGGGAACAGTTTGCACCGGAGCGTGGCTCCGCAAACCAGGCGGAGGTTGGATCGGAATTTCCGATCCGTGAATTACGTTGATATCGGAGCCCGATACCGATACTGGATCGGATCCATCCCTAGTCTTGTATAGCACTTTTCTAAATGCTAAAAATCCCTTTACAATTTCATACAAGTGTGGCTGCCAGGGTGTGCCATCAGCCCATCCAACCACCACCAACACTCAGTGCCTTGCCTAAGGACACAACAACAGTTTTCACAAGAGCCACTGCTGCTTCACTGTGAGATCTGGTATTCCCAGCAGTCTCCCATCTGAGTACCAACATGTCCAGCCCTGCTTAGAATCAGGGATGAGATGAGATTTGGCCACAATGTATTGTTAAAAGCAGCTCAAATTCTGTCTTTCTTGCTTCTTTTTCTCTTTAAATATGTGTAAATCTTTCCCCATGTCCTCTCAGTTATCCTGACAGATGAGGAGGTGCAGAGGAAGAAGGACCTGATCCAGAGGAGAAAGGATGAGGAGGCTCAGCGTGAGGCCCAGAAAGAAGCTCGCCGGCCTAGGCTCACGGACGAACAGAGTCAGGTGATCGCCACTCTGGTGGAGGCACACCACAAGACCTACGACGACTCCTACTCCGACTTCAGCAGGTTCAGGGTATGATCAGAATACCATCTGTTTATACAGAGTATTGCCAAGTGCCAGTGGGCTTTACTGCATTATCTGCAACTTTATCCTAAAGTTGCTTTATATTACAATCATCAGTTCTTTTGATGTTCCTCCTTCTACAAATGTCCGCCATAGTTTGATGCGCAAAGCGAGTTTGTGAGTGCGCTGCTTGGAGTTTGTGATCTCCTGTGACTTTAAACCGGTCATTTTCCAAAGGCAGAGCAGCACTTTTTCATGTTGGACATGACAAATAACAAGTCTGAAGAAGAATTAAAGGAACTAGTTTATCTCTACTCCGTATGACCTGAATAAAGATAGTCAGGAGGTGATTTTGGTCACTTCTGTTGCCACTGTCGCCCTGAGACAAACATACAGTAATGGAGCTGACAATCTGCGCCATTGGCCCCTCTGTCCACCATAACTCAGACCACATACTACATTTGTTAAAACTTTCAACCTTGTCCAGTTAGGTTCAGTAGGTCCTCTGGGATAATTATAATTTAGTTTCTTATGTAGAACCCTATGAGTACAGCCCAAACTGTCTGAAATAAACAAGTCTGTACAGAAGAAAGTCAAATGTAATGAGCATTTAGTCTGCTCCTGTCACTGAGTCACTCCCACATGTGTTGGTACATGTGCATTACCTCACTGGGGGCCCCTGATTGTAAATGGACTCATGTTTCCTCATATTAAGGTCACCTGGGCCTCTCCAAACCCTGTACACGAGGAAACATTTTAAAATTCTCTGTCGCTCCTATGCTCATTTGTTTCTATTTTTCTGACAAACATTGCATTTGCAAATAGATTTACAATCTATGTTTTAATAATAGGATTCTGTTCAAAGTCCACATAAACACATCTAGAAGAACTGAGAAAATTTCTGAACATGTCTAGGGTTAGCAGTTTTTTGTGAATAAGAATAAGACAGGAGATTTTAATGTTTATGGAGGAAGTTGTGTTCCTTTCAAAAACTGCAGCCTTTGTGATTTGCTAATTGTGTCATTCAAATTATGATTTTGTTTTGATTATGATTAATATTACAGCCTTAGCCTCCAGCATTTGTTTTGTTCCTGCATTTGTTTTGTGTCACTCTATTTCTCATGTTTTTGTTGTGTTATCTCCGTATTATTGCCACATTTTTCTCATGTTCTTCTCGTGTCTGGTGTGCAGCCTCCGGTCCGTGATGGTCCAGTAACACGCAGTGCCAGTCGGGCCGCCTCGCTCCACTCTCTGTCAGACGCCTCCTCAGACTCCTTCAGTCACTCTCCAGGTAAACACCCTATCATGTCCTAAACGTACTCTCCAGGATGAGATTTTTTTTGTTCTTCTCGTCATTGGTGTTGCATAGAATTTGGCAATGTCATGTCAATATGTGATATTAAATCAAATAAATGGCGGCACGGTGGCTGAGTGGCTAGCGCTCATGCCTCACAGCAAGAAGGTTCTGGGTTCGATCCCCGGGTCGCCCAGGCCTTTCTGTGTGGAGTTTGCATGTTCTCCCCGTGTCTGGGTGGGTTTCCTCCGGGCACTCCGGTTTCCCCCATCAACCCAAAACATGGACCATAGGTAAAATCCTCCAGCTTAGGTCCTGACCAAGCCGAAGCAAGAAGAACATGGAGATAGATCCCCGGGCGCAGTAATGTGCTGCCCACTGCTCCTAATAACAGGATGGGTTAAATGCAGAGGAGAATTTTGCTTCTTTCTTGCTTCTTAAATATATTTTGGCATGAATTAAAATATAAAAAATAAAATGCTGCCACTCGCTAGCATGATCTACAGCTATTCATATGAGGGGCTGACAGCATGCGGCGCTTTGTTGTGATGACATTTATGGTGTCGCCAGCTCCCATTGGGCACAACAGTTTTCTAACATGGACATCAGTGTGTCATAGATTATAACTACAGCAGATAAAAGCATATTTTATTGATAATTGTAATTTCATTGTCTGTTCAAGCCGTGTCTGTGTGAGTGGGTTTTTTTGCACATTACGTGGTAGGGACGTGTATCTCAATAAGACGAACAAACGCCTCACTGCAATGTCATGGCCACGCCCAACAGGAAGTGAGATAATTGGCCTTTTGTGTGATGTTTGTGATATTTGACATACAATGGAATTTGAAACACTTCTCCTACACCGTACCTCAGATGGGCTTAAATTTTGGTGAACATAATCTTAAGACGTTGGAGATGTTAAATTGCGAAGGATTTTCAAATAGGCGGTAATATGGCATTTGTTCGTCTTATTGAGATACACATCCCTACCGAATTTCGTGCGCCTATCTTAAACGGTATGCCAGCCCCGAAAGACAAAGCGCTAGGGGTTGACTGATTGGTTGGTTTTATTGATTGATTTTATTGTATGATCCAGGCAAAGATATAAAATCTCCATGGTGACAGGTAGGAAACAGATTATGCACTGAATGTTGCATAACACCCCTTTAGAGTCTGAACTGCAGGAAGTGAACAGAACCTAAACACTGACAAGAACAATGCACAGGGCCCCACAGCCTCTGCATCACTGAGTATTTTTAACTTTTATTATTGACTGGAGGGGCCTCCTCCTTTAGCCAGACGCATCAGCTGCACTGGGCTCAGAATGCATTGCAACTACAAAAACAGGCTCAACTTAAAGTGCACAGGTTAGACTGCTAATTTCAGATAACATCATTAGATTTAAGATTTCCATTTTTCTGGTTTTGTAGTTTGGTGAAGTTTTACTTCTTGGTTGGACACAGGCAGCAGATGTGACATAGTACATAGATATTTCCAGAACTGTTACCTCTACTTTAAACAGGGTAACAGAAACTCTGTTCCAAATAGGAGCCGACTACAAAGATTCGATAAGGTCTTGTACCGAAAAAAATCTTCTTCTGGTGCCAACGTTTAGTTCTTTGGTTTTTAAATGCCCGCAGCACAGAGGCAATACACCACACTGATTTATCAGCAGCTCAAGTGCTCACACATCACCACTGTACTCTACACAAACCAATGGCACAGCAGCACTGACCTACTAGTCCTACATTGTCCTCATGTTTAACATAGTTCTAAATGTGCCCTCATGTTTAACATAAGCCCTATTCGGACGGGATTAGTTTTACAGGGGGATGTAGAGTAATGTCGGTTTATCACAGGACCTCTGTAATATAAATGACCCATTCACACAGGACAAGAAATATCCATAATAATTATTTGACATGGGAGGAGTTTGTTTACGCTCTGCCGTCACATCACGGGCAGGGCATAAAGCATCAGCTGAAGATAGAGAAGTCATGATTAGCCTATGTTAAATATTAGCGAACTATGCAAATTATTGCCCATAATTAGGACTAATAGAGCATGCATTATCTAAAACAAGCAGAAGTTTCATGCCTCTGATGACTAAGTTATACCTCTTGGTAGGGCTGTGCAATTAATCGAATTTTGATCACGATTTCGATTTTGGTGTCTATCTCAAAAATCTATCTATCTCAAAATTGATATAATCGAGTCCAAACGATTATTTTTTTCATTTGTCTGTCGAGAGGGACGCAGGATTTTTTCTCCCCCCTTCCCCCCACACTTCACTATTAATAATTTTGTTGAAAATCTATGAAAGTTTGAGTGTTTAAACGAGAGACAAATGTGAGAAAAGTTTAAATCCAGTCTGAGAAAAGCGTATAATGTGTGTGGCTGAGCGCGCATTATTTGAATTTTTGAGATTTCGCGTTTCGTAACTTGAATTTTCTTTCGTATCTAGAGACAAAAATTTACCGTGAAGGCGTTTCGTAACTTGAAATTTTCGTTTGTTGGGTCATTCGTAAGGTGAGGTACCACTGTACGCGGCACGGTGGCTGAGTGGCTAGTGCTCTTGCTTCACAGCAAGAAGGTTCTGGGTTCGATCCCCGGGTTGCCCTGGCCTTTCTGTGTGTGTTCTGTGTGGAGTTTGCATGCATGGTCTGAGTTCGATCCCCGGGTCGCCTGGGCCTCTCTGTGTGGAGTTTGCATGTTCTCCCCTTGTCTGGGTGGGTTTCCTCCGGGCACTCCGGTTTCCCCCACCAACCCAAAACATGCACCATAGGTAAATCCTCCAGCTTAGGTCCTGACCAAACCGAAGCAAGAAGATCATGGAGATGGTCCCCGGGCGCAGTAATGTGCTGCTCACTGCTCCTGATAACAGGATGGGTTAAATGCAGAACTGGAATTTCCCCACTGTGGGACTCTTTCTTTCTTTAGCTTTGAATTGGCAAACACTCGTGCCACGGTATCACAATGTCATTGTTTTCCCAAAAGTCGCGTTTTGCCTGCCCACACGACAACGCGACCCCCGGTGTTCTCGGATTTCTCCACTCTGGAACCCGTTTTTAAAAAAACACAGTTTACACCCACCCAAAACGCCGGCGCTGTGTGGACGACAGGCCCAGACGAACACAAACTTCTCAGTTTCCACCAAAAAACGTTGTCGTGAGGACAGGGCCTGTGTCTCAGCTGCAGAAGCGCCGGGAGCGCTGCTGCGCTGTAGCGTGTTGTCGGCATCTGTTTCATTGATTTTTGATGATTTTTTGATGATTTTCGATAATGAAAATTTGCACATCGTTAAAACGACAATCTGTCTCTGTTTCTAGTTTACTCAAATGTATTTTGTTTGCAGATGATACTACTCTATTTTACTCAGGAAAAAGTATAAATGAAGTTTTACACATAGTAGAGAGAGAGTTTCAGAAAATTTTGATATGGTTCAAAGCCAACAAACTATCCATAAATATTAGTAAGACAAAGTTTATGATTTTTAGTTGCAAAAGGAAAGACATAGATGCAAGATTGGTCATACAAGGACTGGAGATTGAAAGGACAAGTGAGATCAAGTTTTTAGGTGTTATAATTGATGAACATTTGACATGGAAATCACACATAGAACAAGTTAAATCAAAAGTATCACAAACAATAGCTGTATTACACAAAGTGAAGGACTGTCTTAGTAGAAATGCCATGTTTCTTTTATATAACTCACTGATTGTTCCATATCTGACTTTTTGTATTGAAGTGTGGGGAAGTGCCTGTAAAACCCTCATTGAACCGGTCTTCCTTTTACAGAAACGCTCTATCCGTGTGGTAAATGGAAGTGGATACAGAGCCCACACAAACCCTATATTTGTTCAATTAAAAACATTAAAATTTAAAGAATTGGTAGAATATAACTTGCTCAAAATTATGTACAAAGCTCATCAAATAATATTACCAATCAACTTGCAAAATAGATTCAAAAAGAGAGAAACTAGTTATAAATTAAGAGGAACTGATATTTTTCTAAACCAGTATTCAGAACTAAACCAAAGGAAAGATGTGTCACAATCCAAGGAGTCAGTCTATGGAACAGTCTTGAAGATGAAATTAAATCATCAAAGTCTATTCAAGTTTTCAAGAAAAATGTGAAAGTGGAATTAATTAAAAGATATAGTAGCACTGCGCAGTAAAAAGATTATGTTGTATTATTGTTATTGTTATTATTGTTATATATATTTTGTTGTAATATTGTCATTTTGAGTTGACATGGGGCAGATATCATGAGCTTAAGCTTCTTTCTGTTTCCTTTTCATTCATGTTTAAGTTATAATTATATAGATGCAATTGTGTTGCATCTGTTATTTTTGTTTTGTTTTAACGAATGAAATAAATAAATAAATGAAAATGAAATGAAACAATCACGATAATATCGCAGACGATATATATCGCCTACCCCTACTCACCGGTCTCCCCGATCATGGCTAACTTATACATGGAGCAATTTGAACAAAGTGCTTTGGCCTCATATCCAGGCACTCCACCCACACCTTGGTATTGTTATGTTGATGATAACCCTTCCTTGAACAGAAATGGAGGGCTCAGACACAATTTGTCCCCCACCTAAAACTCTATTCTCAAACCTAAATCAAAACAAACAAAGAAAACAATAGGCCAGGTCAGGTCCAGAGGTGTGAAAACACCCATTATGGTCCTGAATGACTATGCTAGTAAGACCCCATACAGAAAGTGAAAACAAATAGGTGTGATAGTTTCATAGTAATTTCATTGTAGTTGGCTCCTCCCTGCAGCTAGTTATAAACAGTGTCCACCAGCACTCTAGCCAGAACTGAAGAAGTAGGTTCAATAAGCTGCGAAATGTATTCGACCAAATAAACTTTGTCCAGTTGACAAAGTGAATTTCTCCTTTTGCCATGGATTCTACCTGGATCACTGAGGGATTCTTCACACAGGTCAAATGCAGTGCTCACATGCTGGAAGTCGGGCCTAATCTGTATCTGGGTAGCGATCCTCAAAATCAGTTGTAATGGCAGTTGTTGAGTCAGAGCCACTGTGCATCATTGAGGCCAGAATTCTGTGTTTCAATGGCAGAATCATTGATAGAGTGAGCATCTGATCAGTGCTCATTAGGTTGGTAATTGTTTTCAGTGGTTTGAGAACCTGAACCACATCCTCTGCTAGTTTCACATCAGCATCAGAGAGTGACGATGTCCTTGATATTTTTTTGTGATGCTTCCGTCCCTGAAAGTGGCAAAAACAGCAGCCTGCTGCTGAAAGTAGCGCTCCAGCATATCGTGGCTCAAGTTCCACCTAGTAGCAACATCCTGCACAAGCTTATGTGATGGCAGCTTCAGCATTTTCTGTTTGTCATTTAACAAAGCTGCAGCTGTAGTGCTCTTGTGGAAAAAAGTGACAACTTTTCTGACTCTACCGGGGAGTCGGGACACCTGGTTCATGGCCATTCCTCCCTGCACAGCTTGATTGACAGTGTGGGCAAAGCACCTAATATGCCGAGAAAATTCGGCCGCTTCAACACCATTTGCAACATTTCTTGCATTGTCAGTTGTAATGGTAACGGGGACGTTCGACCTGGTGACTTTCCAATCTGACATAGCCTGTGTAAGGATTTCTGACAAATGCTCACTTGTGTGACTTTCCAACACCGGCCTTGTTTGAAGAACAGGGTTTGCGATTTGCCAGTTATCTGTGATGTAATATGCGGTTATGGTTAAATAACTGTCCGTAGCACGGGACGTCCACTCATCACGATGAAGTCAGTGCTTCTCAATTCTTCCTCTAGCCTAGATTTTGTTTCTTTCAAGAGTTTCGGAAGCACATTCTGAGAGAAATAAGCACAGCTTGGGACCTCATAACAGGGCTCGACAACTATTAACAAATTTCGGAACCCTTCATTCTCAACCACAGAAAAAGGGCGCATATCCATTGCCATAAATATTGCAATTGCCCTTGTTATTTTTTGTGCACGGTTAGAATTAATTGGCAGCTTTGCTTGTAATATATTCGTCAATGTACGCTGATAACTGGGACTGGTAGTATGAAAGGTAGGGATGGGAATCGAGAACCGGTTTCTGTTCAGAACCGGTTCCGTGTGTTTCAATTCCACGGAATCGATTCCAGCCAGCACGAATTACGCACAAAAGTGGTGGGATTGCTATGTGCTTCGCCGCTTCACTGATACAGAGTTTATATACTATTTTCGCATGACGAGTAGAACGTTTGTGAAAATGGACTATTAACTTCCACTTGGACACATGACACGTTCGGGAGACGTTCGGGACAGGTTTGGGAGAGGTCCGTTTCTCCGGAGCTCCTGCACAAAGTGCGATCGGATACTTAGCAGCAGAAAGTCCAGGGATATAACGAATACGCAAATACAGGTGCACGTGTCCGCGCGCACACTCCTCCGGGTGGTCAATGTGCATTGGGAAGTAGCGGCAGTGTTTCCGCAGAACGAACTGGTGGAACCTGGAGTCCAGGCGGTGGAACCAGTCCTGAGAGTGCACAGAAGCGTTCTCACTACAGTTCTGTGTTTGAATGAGAAGCAGTCTGAGCCGCACCAGGCTCCACTTTCAGCCCCAGTGCGTCCTTCTCTGGAGCATGAGGAAGCAAATTAAAAAAGCCGCTTCCCTACGGATCCAGTGACTCATGTCTCCGCTCCCCTCGTGCATCCAGCCGGACTCCCGGAGCCGTGTGACCGGTGCGCACGGTGCAGGGCTGTAGAACCCCTCCCCCCGGTTCCACGGTCTATGGGGCCGCTTGTAGGTGCAAAATGCCAGGGCCGTTTTTTGATCCCAGTCCGTCACTGAATGCAGGACTAGACCAGGACTAGACCTGGACTAGACCTGGACTAGACCTGGACTAGACCAGGACTAAACCAGGACTAAACTAGGACTAGACCAGGACTAGACCAGGACTAAACCAGGTCACGCATGCGCAACATTTGAAAAAGGACAGTCACTGGATTTCTCGTACCTTGGAAAATTCTCTGTAGAACCTTTAAATGTGTGACTTCACGTAGTAAATAAAAATAATAAAGTAATTCAAGGATTGAAAAGTATTTTCTTAATAATATTGGTTATTAATTTAATTTACGTAAAAAAAAAAAGAAAAATTAAAAAAACGTTGAGGAACCGGTATCGAAAAGTAGGTATCGCTAAAGCACTGGTATCAGTACAAATAAAAAACTTAGTGGTTTAAACTTTCAGAAGAAGGCTTTCCTTGTGCGTAAAGTGTCTCGGCATTATGGATGGAATCGATGACAGTTAATGACACAGGTAGAGGGATTCTGTTTTTGAACTCATTGCTACTTCCTGTTTTATTTTGTTTTGTGTGTTGTTGTTTTTTTGTGTTTTTTTTTTCTATCTCTTCACAAACTGCCACCTAACTTATGTCAAATTATGATGAATATTGACAACAGGTACTACCCCTCCGAACCATGTCAAAATATATCTGTCAAATGCACTTTAAATGTAGTTTTAACATGTTAGAATGTTGACAATGTTAAAGGCCCATTCCTATTTCATAAGAAGTTTGATGTTCAGTCAAATGTTGCTACTACTATTCCATAACAAACATGATGAATCAATCATTGAAATAACCAAACACATTTACTTCATCGGTCAATCATTGTTCTGCATCTGGATTAAACTAAAATGTCCCATGCTCTGAGGTAAAATAATAATAATAATACATTGTTTTGGTTGCTGTTTTGATGAAGAAAATGTTGACTCTGTAAATATATGCTCTATTCAGGAGACAGTTTTTGTTTCATGTGGTTCCAATTTAGTGACAATTCTTTTATCTGCTTACCTGATTTAATGACAGACCAATTAATTAGCAATATTATTGTTATTAGCAGACAGGCAAAAAAAAGAGGAAGTTCCCATACTGACCCTTGATTCAGTCCTAGCTGTGCCCCTCATATTTCATGTTTAATATTGTAAATCCTTTCCTGTTCTTCTGTGTTTCAGAGTCGGACACGAAGATGAACTTTAATAACCTCCTGATGATGTACCAGGAGCAGGGCAGCAGCTCTGAGTCCAGTGAAGAAGAGGGCTCCAGCTTCTCTATGCTGCCCCACCTGGCCGACCTGGTGTCCTACAGCATCCAGAAGGTCATCGGATTTGCCAAAATGATCCCCGGCTTCAGGTACAGAGAGCTCCAGGCTGCAGTTCAGTGTGTAAACCTGTGTATTATCAATGAAGGTATAAGTTCTTTTGGTAATAACAGACATCACAACAATAACAACAAAAGTCTTCAGTAATCACTGTCACTTAACACAAAACTTTGAAATAGTTCCTCCGCTAATCATGCATCTGCTTCAGACCACAGTCTTTTCCTGACAGACACTGCAGACACTTTGCACTACTGATCTGTATTTATGATGCTTTTTTTAAAAACTATTTATGATACTTCTTTTAGCTTGTTGTATTTTTATACTTCTGTAGCCGGGAGTCCATCAAAATTTCGTTATGCTTGCATAATGACAATAAAGAATCTTGAATCTTAAATCTTGAATCGCTGTAGGCCTCTCCATTTAAAAACACCCAAGCTGACCACTGATCATTAGAAACGACAGAATCTAAATAAAAATTACATATTTAAAATAAAATATTGTGTATTCTTTGCTTTAAACCTGTTTTCTGCCCTTACTTCCTCAGCATTTGTAGACTTTGAATAGAATAATCTTTGATTAACAGGCTAAAATTAAATATTAAACAGATCATTGCAGTAAACTAAATAACGCTGGTATTTGTGACTTGGTGGAAGTTCTTGCATAAACCCGGTGCATTCCTCTGTTGGGGGCCCTGTAGATTTTCTGCATAGTTTCTGAACAAATAAGACAAAAACAGACTTGAGCATTATATAACTAATCTACTCTAACCTGCCCCAAACCTCGAGATAAAGCCACAGTCAGGATTATTTTTAGTCTCCTAAAAATATATATATATATATATTTTTTCTATTTTATTACTATTGATGAAAATGAGCAACTATAGTCCAGTTGGGATTCTGAATTATTCTATTGTCTAAAAAGTGTGTTTTTATTATCATGTCTCTCTCTCCTCTTGTCTGCTCCTCTTGTATCCTCTGGTTTTCTCTGGTTTTTAGTAAAATCTTGCAAACCTGCTGTGGCCTGTGTTTCCTGATATTTCTGACTTTGATGGACAGAACAGGATTACACTGGAATGTTTGTCCACCTGAAGTCCCCTTAAACACACACGGAGCAGAGCAAGGGTCAGAGCACAGAGTTAAACACATCTCAAGACTAACTTCTTGTTTTTTTTTGTTTTTGTTTTTTTAAACAACAACATGTATTTACCTTGTTGACATGTTTCGGCTGCTTGCTGCAAGCCATCTTCACCGGTGTTGTTGGTGATGTGTCCTATATCAGCTGTTGTTACTTCCTGTAGGCATAGTAAGCCTGATTGACCTGGAAGGTCGCTCAGTCTGATCACACCTCCCATCGCCTGGTGCTTTCTGGAGGAGGGTGTCCCAGGTGTGTGAAAGGAGGAACGTGCCGTTATCACGGTTAATGCTGTCTGTGCCTCATTTCCTGATTTCAATGGCCTCCCTGATCCAGTGTTTGAACTTGTTGTTTTCCGATCCAATTACCCGTGCCCCTTCACAGTCTATACAAAAAGAAATGTGAAAAAGAAACATCAGGGATACTCACTAGAACACAAAAAGACAAAGCATCGCAGGAAAACCTAAAGTCCGCCATATCAGACCACTGTAAAAGAAATAACCACATTATGGATTGAACGGGCCACAGGTCAATGGATCAGAAAACAATAAATTCAAATGCTGGATCAGGGAGGCCACTGAAATCAGGAAACAAGGCACAGACAGCATTAACTGTGATGACAGAGTGTTCCTCCTTTCACACACCAGGTACACCCTCCTCCAGAGAGCACCAGGCGACGGGAGGCGTGGTCAGTCTGAGTGACCTGCCAGGTCCATCAGGTTGACCACGTCTACAGGAAGTAACAACAGCTGATATGCGACACATCACCACCAGAATATGGCTTGCATCTAGCAGCCGAAATATGTCAACAAGGTCACACGTTATTGTATTGTCTTTAAAAAAGAACCTAAGAAGTTAAAGTACATAAGAAAACAAAATGAACATGTTTGGTTTACATCTCAAGACTTTCTTTATTATCCTACCCACAATATGGATGTATATGTCTATATTCTAGACTGATATTTAAAGTTGGGTTTTTTTTAGGTTAAAAATCTAAACCAGTGTTTCCCAACCTTTTTTGTCTTGTGTACCCCCTGAGCCTTTTTGTCATACCTCGAGTACCCCCTGACTCATACGTGTTGATAATTCTCCAAAAGTAGAACGTGACCCAACGGATTATTCAATGAAAATCATTTTATTTCATCTCCTTAATTTGAAAATTTAATTCTCAGGCATTTCTCTCTTTTCTTTAACTCAAATTTACTCAAATTAGGATTCAGAAATAAATAAAAAAATCCTCCTGCATCTGGCAGCGACACCGCCGCGTACCCCCTGCAATGTGCTCGCATACCCCTAGGTGTACTTGTACCCCTGGTTGGGAAACACTGATCTAAACCTTGTAGTTGTAATGTTCATGTTTCATTTTGATTCTGATAGAATGGGAATAAAAACTTGAATGATGAGCGGTGTCTGTAGTGCACCACATTACAGAGGACAGAGCGTGTAAAAACACCCTTTCATTGGAGCTAGTCTTCTCTCTGTCTCTCGCCGAGGTCAGACGTATTTTCCTCCTCTCCCTTATCTCTATCTGCTCTGCTCTATGTGTCTGCGTTCCTCTCTTGTCTTTCGTCTCTGTTCCTCCTGTTGGAGTAGATTTTCAAAATCCTAAATTATGGAATTGATAAGCTGGTCCCTCTACACAAATTGGCACGCAAGAAGAAATGTGGGCTTGGGAGAGCCAACTTTTCCGGACGGAACCTTTTACTTATTGGATTTTTGATGGCTGGACATCTGATTGTCCTGGGGAGGTTTCTGATCCATCAGAGCGAATAAGAATCCCCCAAAGCTGTAAATTTACACCACAGCGGAGCTGTTGCAGACCTAGGGAAGGTACTACATCAGAAGGTGACACAGATTGAGGAACTGTACCATCTCCAATCTTTGGATACCCCCCTGACGTTCGGATACAATCAAAAATAATGTTTGTGGAACTATGCGAAACAAGCGGCTCAGTCTGCAACCAGAGAAAACCAGAGGATACAAGAGGAGCAGACAAGAGGAGAGAGAGACATGATAATAAAAACACACTTTTTAGACAATAGAATAATTCAGAATCCCAAGGAGGAAGAAGAAAATACGTCTGCTCTCCACGGCAGCTAGAATAGTTTTTTTTTTTACAAATATGACAAACAATCTTGAATCTATCTCCTGCTGACTGTCTGCTGCATTTGGACAACCAAGGACACTCACCATAATCAAAGGACATGTTTATCAATTGGCTAACACATATTTATAAAAACACTCTTCATAGCTGCCCCCCCACACCTTATGTAAACAATTCCACTGTATTATGTCTTTGTCTATTGTTATTGATTGTATTGCATTCCTATTCTGTTTATGTTCTTGTATCACTGAAGAGAGATGTGGGACGTTAGTGCCCCCATGTCGGCTTCTTTAAAGGGATAGTGCGGTTTTTTGATGTTAATCTGTATGGGTTTCCTTCTAAAAGTTACGCGTGTTGACATCGGCTTACCTCTGACACTCTCAGCTGATCCCGGTTTGGCTCGCTTTCTGGAACCCACGTAAGTAGGTCCGGTAACTTCCCTGGAACATGAAATAAAGCTTGTTTTTCTTCTTAAAACAAAACATTTGTTAGAAAGGTGATATATTTGCGTCCGAAACAGTTGTCCACGAAACATCCAGCAGCATATTTCGCATTTGCGTATTGTCTCTCTCCACTCGTATCACTACGTCCATGTTAACTCTTATCAGCCTGTTCACCTTCAGCGGAAGTTTACTAGTGAACAGGCTGATAGAGTTAACATGGGCGTAGTGATATGAGTGGAGAGCGACAATACGCGAATGTGAAATACGCTGCTGGATGTTTCGGACGGAAATATATCATCACCTTTCTAACAAATGTTTTGTTTTGAGAAGAAAAACAAGCTTTATTTCATGTTCCTGGAAAGTTACCGGACCTACTTGCGTGGGCTACAGAAAGCGAGCCGAACCGAGCTCAGCTGAGACTGTCAGAGGTAAGCCGGTGTCAACACACGTAACTTTTAGAAGGAAAAAAAAACGCACTATCACTTTAAGGTCCATGGAACCGTCCTTTTCAATCTCATCTCATTGTTTACAATGACAAATAAACGTTTCCATTCCATTTCCATTCCATTAGTGTCATTAGCAGCATTGCAGAGATATCGGTGAATAATAGTTGTAACATGGGGTCATGGTGACTGAGTGGCTAGAGCACTCATGTTTAACAGTTTGCATGTTCTCCCTGTGTCTAAGTAGGTTTCCTCAAGTTTCCCCCATAAACCCATGCACAGACTAGCTCAAGATCTGAAGATGGGTTCCCAAGTGACTAGTTGACGATCAAATGCATGGAATGAAGTTTACTTCATGATAATGTAAACCTTAACAGTAGCAGCAGTATTCCCTTGTGTATTTAAGTTACTTATTATATTTTAGTATATAGTAAGTATATTTACTTGGCAGAGAGCTGACTGGCGTGGTTCATACAGCAGTAGTAGAACCAGCAATATTCACATGCATTATCTTAAGAGAGAGCTGACTGCAGAGGGTACAGTCATAGTCATAATAATAGTAGTAACATTAGCAGTAGCATCACAATTCTCATGTATTGTATTCTCTTCACAGAGAGCTGACAGCAGAGGACCAGATCGCGCTGCTGAAGTCCAGTGCCATTGAGGTGATCATGCTGCGGTCCAACCAGAGCTTTAATCTGGAGGACATGTCCTGGAGTTGTGGAGCACCTGACTTTAAGTACCAGATCAGCGATGTTACGAAAGGTCCAACAACAATCTCTCTATCAAACATTCAGTCAGCATTTACCACCATAAACAATCATATTTTTGGTCTCATTTATTCACATAAAATCTTCTGTTCTCTCTGGTGTAGCTGGCCACACTCTGGAGCTGCTGGAGCCTCTGGTGAAATTTCAGGTCGGACTGAAGAAGCTGAACCTTCACGAAGAAGAACATGTTCTGCTGATGGCCATCTGCCTGCTGTCCCCAGGTAATACTAACTACTAATACTAATACTCACTAATACTAATACTAATACTAATAAAATAAACTCAGACCAGACATGAAACTTGACTTGAGACAGACTGGGAAAACTGTCCTGTCAACTACCATCACTGCAGAAAAAGGAGCTCATTCACATGCCCGGGGGTAAGGCAGCTTCTTTTTTCAGGGATGATATCACCTGCGGTTGAAAAAACCCTCTCAGATGCGACACTGGTCCCAGGGACACAGAGATATTGCTTTGCCATACAAGCCAAAAGAGGATACTCATTCTCCCTCCACCAGGACAGAGGATTGTCCTGCAGTCCCGCTGGTCTCCTTGCCCTGTACCTTTTGATCTCGTCTTCTGCCTCTTCTCAGACCCCCCAGGAATTCGCAGGCATTTTTTGTGATTGTTGCGGGCTAAAATGCCTGAATTTGCGGGAGCTTTTCCAAAAAGTTGCGATGAAAGTTGCGGTGCTTTTAAGGTTTTTGTTGCGATTTTGTTGCGGGAGGAAGTGAAAGTTGCGATAAATAGTTGCGATTTTTGCTTTTTGTAATTAAAATTGAGTAATATTTTGAATACTGAGTTATTACTGACAAAGAATAATACAAAGGCACAGAAATCACAGATATGGTGCTAAAACAACCTTACCAACATCGAAAATAAATTACTACTAGGAGGGGAACTGTTTCGCGCTGTCTTTTGCTGTTATTTTAGTGGGCAAATGGATGGCCGCACATGTTTCTTTGCCATTAGAAGCCGTGTCCCAATTCCCAGAGCGCGCGGCTCGGAGCGTGGCCCGAAGGGCATGTGCGTCACACATTTCGACAGTACATCGGCGCGACGACTGCTGTCCCACTTCTTTTTTGTCCCATGTGCAGTTAACACGCGGTCCAAAGACCGCAGTCGTTAAGCGGTCCGCGGACTGCAGTCTGGACTGAGCAAGTGTGCACCGCCTTGACTGCAGTCTGAGCCCCCGCTCCGAGCTGTGCGCTCTGGGAACTGGGACATGGCCGCAGTTTTGTTTGTCACACAGAAGTAAAGCAGAATGTTGCGGCTTCCAAACTCAAACCTTTTAGCCGCCGAGAATATGAGGTTGGGTCCTATGGCTCGCAGATTTGTGACGTGCAAAGACGAGGCTATGGTGACAGATACGCTGAGATCCAGATATGTTTTGTACATTTATTACAAAAAGAGCGCACACAGCTATGACAGCGCAGCAGGATGAAATGGAACTCATGAAAACCAGCAGGATGAACAGATTAACGTGAAAGATGAATGAATGGTTTGCGTTCAACAAAAAATACGGCTACACCCCAACCCTGACTCTCTCCTCTGTGTGACAAGTGAGCGCGCGCTTTTACACGCACACACTTCTGTACGTGCACACACCCACACTCACGTGAACCACCGCCTCTGCCGCACACACACACAAACGCACCGTGCACCTCATCTCAGTTATGTCTCCTACACAGAAGGAAGTTGGTTGGCGTTCAATACGTCGCCGATGACTGGTCAAAATTAGTAAAAATTGCGGAAAAGTTGTGGTGATTGGTCAAAATTGCAAAATTGCAACACCGCCCTGAATTCGCGGGGATTGGCTGAAGTTGCGTTGAAGTTGCAAATCGCAACATCGCGAATTCCTGGAGGGTCTGTCTTCTGCTCGAGTTTTCTGTGCTCCTCCCTCGGGCTGGGCGATTAATCGAGATTTGCAATATCTCGAGATGTTTTATGAAATCGAGAAAGATTTTGGCATATTGAAAATCTCGAGAATAAGATTTCGCCTCTCTGCTTTTTTTCCTTAACTGTGTTGTGGAGCTGTCCGCCCCGCCTGCTTCTTGTGTTTGCGTTTCACTGCGTCTCGTGGTTCCCCCCTCCCTTCCCCCTCCTCTCGCGTGTAAGCCGCGTGTGTTTGTTGATAACTTATCCAACATGGCGGCGCCCACAGAAGCGTCCACGAGAGAATTCATACCAAAGAAAGAAACGGCTCCATTATATGGCGGTATTTCGGATTTAAACCGTCCGATGAGGAGCAGAAAGAGGCATTTTGCAGAAAATGCAAGAAACTGGTGCCATCAAAATCATCGAGGGCAAACCCACCACCACCACTTCTAAGAAGACACAACAAACAACGCTCCAAACATCTTTACCCCGGTGTCTACCCTATGGAAAAACAAGTGCAAGGTGGGTCAGCATTACGGAGTCCATTGCCTTTCATATCGCAAAAGACATGACGCCCATAGCGGTTGTTGAGCGACCGGGCTTCATACGAATGCTAAAAACGCTTGACCCTAGATACAATCTACCTAGTCGCCACTTTTTTGCGAGACAGAAACCTCAGCAACATTGTCAGTGCTGTACAGAGCAAGCAGTGGCTGAGGATGCAGTGTTTTGGGCACAGGCTGCATTTGGCGATCGGTGAGTTTTAATCTCTCTGTGTGTGTGTGGGTGGCTGTGTGTGGGTGGGTGTGTGTTGCGAGTGTGTGTAATATTTGGGTGGGTCGGGTATGTGGCGTTGATTCTAAAGCACACTTGCGTCTTAATGGTTGTAACAACTTTATAGTATTTCTAGAAAGCAAAATTGATGCAAAATAATGTGCTAAGTTAAATCAAATACACACACAAATATAAAATGTACTGCAGTCACAAAACACTCGAGAATTCATGGATTGAGGGTCTATTAATCTATATTTAAAAACAATTAATTTAATATTTGCTTTTTCACTTGGCTACGAAATGAGGGATTTTTTTGTCTTTTATCTTAAATGTTAAAGAAGCACTTCATAAGAACTGTCTACCCTCAGATTTTATGTTTACAATTAAAATAAGGCAATATACTACTTCCTTGGTTTGGTAATGTTAAAAATGGTGCACAAGCACTTTGTTACTAGTACCTGTCTACCTTTAGGCACTTGGCTGCCTGTTTGCACTTCAATAAAATAAAATAAAACTTGCTGAATTTGGCGCTTTTTTGTTTTTGTTTTTTTTGTTTTTCCCTGCATAGATATCGAGATGTATATCGAGATATAGCAAAAACATATCGAGATTTTTTTTTTTCTCCATATCGCCCAGCCCTACTCCTCCCCCCTCTCTTGGTCTGTAGGCTTCCCCAAGGAGACACTCCAAGGCGCTGGATTGCTTGGGGTTGGGTGCAGGGGGTTGAGGTTCCTCCTCCTCCACTCCATCAGCTCCATCATCAGCATCATCTTGCTGCGTGAGAGAGTAGAGAGAGAAAATGTGTATTGTATACAGAGGTGTACGTGTGTGTAACAGAGAGGATTTGGTTATTTTTTTTCCACAGGACTTCTTATTAGATCAAAGTCAAAGATCAAAGTCAGCTTTATTGTCAATTCTGCCATATGTGTTCAACATACAGTGAATCGAAATTTCGTTTCTCTCTGGCCAGGTAGTGCAAAAAGACAGTGTACAAGATACAATATGAAGACAAAACACAACAAAAACTATCTAAGACAGAGATCTAAGGTTAAACTAAAGTCTAAGATCTAAAATCTTAAAACAGTGCAACATAATAAATAAATACCTATATACAGATTTCCAATTATTACTTACATTAGATGCTGTTTCCTCCATCTTACTGACTACTTCAGTCTGGAGTCTGGAAAAGGTGCTGACTTGCTCCTCCTCACTGAGGAATGGGAGGGCTTTGAAGCGTGGATCGACAGCTAGGCTTGGTCAGGACCCAAGCTGGAGGATTTTACCTATGGCACATTTTTTGAAACTGGCTAGTTTTTGGGAAAGAAACGGGGCGTGTATAAATGACCATATTTACCATACTGGAGCAACTGGACAATCACGTGACGATTAGCGCTCTTTTGTTTCCTTTTTTGGCCAATCATGAATATTTACACTGCAGAGCTGTATGTAAAGATGTAATGTTTCGTGGATGAGCTGGAAGAAGGAAGGAGAACTCTCTCCTTGGGACCCATTCACATCACCAGAAATTTTCTCTGGAGCTCATGTACAGAATGCGATCGGATTCTTTAGCTACCGAAAGACCATGGATACGCGAATAATCGGACAACGAGGCAAACAGTGGTTACATCGGAGGTGACCGCATCCAGTAGAAAGACCCCTGCGTCGTCGATGATGTTTGCAGGAACACATTTCTCTTTCTTATGGTTTGAGTAAAGTGCCTCTTTGACACTACAGACTTCAGGACATGTTTAAATACTAGTTCAGCTTTTGTCTGGTCATATTCTTTCTGCAGCAAAGGGAGATATATAGCTGAAAGCAGGGGGCATGTGTAATTGTCAACATTAGCATCATATTACTAGCCAAAGTGCCCATTACAGCTACTTTTGATTTGTGATGGGCGATTAACATGAATAACGTGACTTGCTACTGCATTGTACTGCATAAAGCAGTATTTTGGAAATATCAGTTTTCCTGTTATACACTGTAGTTTTTTTTTCATAAGAGCGAGGAACAGAAAACACCCAGAGTGTGTGTGTGTGTGTGTGTGCGCGCGTGTGTGTAGTGTCCTATACTATATTTACCTATATACTGCTAAATTTTTTAATGTATTTTTTCTTTTATCTTTATTCTTTCTCTCTTTTTTCATTTTACATTGTATAATACATTTCATTTAATACATTTCATATTGTATTTTATTAAATTGACAATACAGGTGACTTCGACTTAGCATATTATTCTGTGTATTACTGAATGATTGAATGATTATGGACTTTTTGTTATAAAAGCATTTCCATTTTAACAATGTACCTTCTAATTCTGACCTGCCCTGAAACACCACACCGCAGTGATAATGATGATCTGCAGGGGGAAGGCTTATCTTTATGTCATGCAAATGAGCTCTTTTCTGCCCCACAGCTCTATCTTCAACGCGGCATTTCTCAGCTCGTTGTTTTGTTATGTGCATGCTTTCAAATGGCCACGAATTCTTCAAATGTTCTCAGATTTCCATATGTAATGCATGGTTGGAAAGCTTGGAATCTACACTTTCTGAATCTGTGAATAACTCAAAACTCCTCCTTGTTACTGATTTTTCCATGGCTGGTCACATATTTGCCATTGGCCTCTCACAAGGTAAGAAGTGTCTTGCTAAACGATCACATGGAATGGTCAAAGCTGCAACTGAACCACTGACCTTCCGATTATAAGACTGGACATTACACTAGCAACAAGATTACTAGAAGTGATATTGTGGAACCATTTGTGTATCTTTATGGGATATTTCCATTAAATGGCCCATATTAATCTATTCTCTGATCTAGTTTCCTCATCACAAACATACCTGGAGTTGTGTTTTGTTTCATTCACACTTTAACACACAAATCCTGCATATTTAGGCTGACTCTCAAACAGAAAACACTCCCTTGTGTTCCACCTTCACCTTACACCTTCACTAGAATAGTTTGTGTAATTTTAGCCATGGAATTGCCTATCTCGACTGAACTAAAGGTATAATAGCTGTTAACTTGAACACTACCACTGAATGGCATCACAAGGTGGAACAGGGCATAATGAGCTTTTTATTTGATTTATTTTTATTGGTTTATTTGACAGGGACAGTGTACATTAATTACATATCTGTAAATGTACCAGAATTAACCAAAAGGCTATTTTTCATCTGTTGTCCCTGGACAGATCTTAAACCGGTCTCCCTAAAAACAATAACAAAATAAAATTACACAGTGAACAATATACAATTATTACAAGTAGTAAAATTTTAGCTAAACTATAATCCAATTGATAAATACAGTGTACATAAAACTTTAAAATTATCGACAGTTAAAAAATCCCACACACATCACAACAAGACACACCAAGACAGCAGAGACACAACAGGCAGCACAGTGGAGTTTGAGGAAAGAAAATTAGTGATGACAGGTCTGATGTGTTATGAACCAGTTTTTTAGATGTTTTTTTATACAGGTTGTGGACAGTTCTCTGATGTTTGAGGGGACAGAGTTCCACTCCTGGGCGGCTGTAACGGAAAAGGCGCTCTGACTGAGTGCAGTTTTCCGCAAGGGAACAATACAGTCTCCTCGGGCCGCCCCTCTGGTCACTCTGTGTGTGGTGGTCCTGATATTTATGAACTGAGTGAGTGGAGGAGATGACAGACCATGAATGATTTTGTATATTAGACAGAGATTGGAATATTTTATGACATTCTCCCATCTTAACAGTTTATGTTTTTGTAAAATGGTGCAGTGGTGATGTCTTAAAGGTTTTTTATCCAGTATTTTGATTGTCTGTTTGTATAGTGACTCTATGGGTTTTAGTGTTGTTTTATTTGCCTGTGACCAGATTGTAAGACAGTATGTTGTATATGATAGGACCATAGCATGCATGAACATTTTAGCTGCCGGTAATGATAGATGTGATCTTATGAACCAGAAATTTGAAATATTAAATTTGACACGATTGCAGACCTTTTTTGTGTGAGATTTGAATGTTAGTTTTGAGTCTATAAGGATCCCGAGATATTTGAATTCTGATACGACTTGAATTTTTTTCCCCACAAACATGAATATCTGGCAGATTATTTGCAAGGTTGGATTTGGGGAAGAACATTGCAACTGTTTACATTGAGTTTTAAGCAGGAGTGGTTTAGCCATTCTGAAACATGAGCCATAGTATCCGTAAGTTTATTAGCTACTTGTGCTGAGTTTTGACCGTGTGTATAAATGACTGTATCGTCTGCATACATCTGTATGAGTACATTGAAACAAACTGAAGGGAGATCGTTTATACAAAGAGAAAATAGCAGGGGTCCCAGGATGGAACCTTGTGGGACTCCAGTGGTCAAAGGGAGATGAGGTGACTGGTAGTCTCTGATTGACTGATTGTGATCGATTTGATAAATATTATTCTATCCATTTTATTGCATCTGAGGAAAAGTTGAAAGGGCTTAGTTTGGACAATAATATTCTGTGATTTACTGTGTCGA
This sequence comes from Paratrypauchen microcephalus, assembly GCA_036785185.1. Classification (NCBI taxonomy): domain Eukaryota; kingdom Metazoa; phylum Chordata; class Actinopteri; order Gobiiformes; family Gobiidae; genus Paratrypauchen; species Paratrypauchen microcephalus. The sequence goes on along the minus strand of JAVJIX010000050.1, from coordinate 3,494,652 downwards.
ATGCTTTTTTGAGGTTGAGAAAGACGGCACCAACCACACCACCTTTATCTAACAATTGCTTGATGTTTTCTGTAAAAAAAACAAGTAGCAGTCTCTGTGGAGTGTTGAGCTCTGAAACCAAATTGCATTGGATGGAGGGAGAATGAAGAGCTGTTTAGATGTGTAATTATTTGTTGAGCAATGAGTTTTTCCGCAACTTTAGAAACTGTTGGTATAATACTGATTGGTCTGTAATTGGAAACTGACAAGGGATCTCAATTTTTATAATAGGAACAACAGCTGATAGCTTCCATGCACTTGGAAATACTGCTTCAGAAGTGGAGAGATTAACAATTTTGGTTAATGGAGTGATAAATGTAAAAATGAGTTCTTTTAACATAAATGTATCTAAGCCAAATATGTCTTTTGTTTTAGAAGGTTTTAGTGATTTTATTTGGAGATATAGACAGACTAATAATTAAAAGGGTTACTCAAACGTGTGAATGAAACAAAACACAACTTGGGTATGTTTTGGAGGAGGTAACAAGATTATAGCGTGGCTTAAAGCTCACAAGAGTCGGCCTGTAAAGGACAATTAACGTTTTTACAATCTGGACCTTATTTTGGTGATAAAACAATGTCCTTTACTCACCCATTGTACTTTGGTGTAATTTGGAGTATTTCCAGAGATTTCGGATTTGGGCTATATCCATTTAACGTGAGTGGTTGGGGCACGCTGTTGCAGTCACCAAATAACACAAACTTTATCACTTTTCAAATGAGAAAAGTTCAATGGGTGGGGAGGGTTGAGATTTTTTTTAGATGTAATTTCTTGCATTCTAGTCCATTTTAGAATGCCCTGTTAGACATGGCAATTATGGGCTTTTGGAGTGAGATTCAATCCAATTATTCAAACAGGAATTTGAAACAGAGTAACACTGTAACATAAATTTAGATTAGTTTTAGCTTTGCACTTAGTGTTGCACTTCTAATCAGAGCACATTGAGGAGGACACAGGAGCAGGGAGGAGCGAGAGCGTGAAAAGGCAGGTAGGATGTTTTATAAAGTTTAACCTGCCCTGTGATATACGCTGGTATGCAAAGGTACACGCTATTGCGAACAAGTTCTGTGCGCTGGGGGCGCGCGTGGTGACGTTCCGCGCGGTGTCCGCGGCTCCAGACGAGCGCACAGGCTGCAGTGAGAAGCCCCGCGCATAGTTAATTGCTGACGGCAGTGGCCGTAATGAAATATGATCGCACTCATCTCGAGACCAATACCGGTGTCGAGTACTACGACACTGCGATATACCCACAATACCTTGGCGATCGACTGGTAGATTGCGATCAACGTTTTGAGCACCCCGGTCTACACTTTCGTTTGAGTCAAAAGTGGCCTGTAACCAGACATCCAGTCATGGTTCCGATTGGATAACGTCATCAACGAGGGCCGCACGTATTCATACCTGATTTGCAGATAAGATGACGCTCTCAAGTCTCGTTTACAGTCATAAAGAAGCTAAGAAATAATAATAAGAAAACATCTCCACTTGAGAAAACCCAAAACGGTACAAACATGCATTTATCCTGGTTGTGAAAACAAAATGACAGCTTGGACGAAGTTGAGTTTTCACAGGCTTCCTCATCACAATCCGGAGTTATTGAAGCAGTGGCTAGTTGCCTTGAGAATGGACCCAAACATGAAAGGCAAAGCTGTAAGACGTTTGGACCATTGTGTTTGCAGTACCCCCTTCAGTACGGACGATTTTTTACCAGCAAAGGAAAAGAAAGAAGGCCAGTGGATTCAGCGCACGATTCTGAGAAGTAATGCGATACCGATAGCTGTTCTCTGGTGTGCTGCTCCTCAAACTGTCGCTGCTTCCTTCTTTCTAATATTTCATCCGTATACTCAGGCTCAAAACGATAGGGACCCCCATCATACTCAAATAAGTCCTCTTCAATCTCGAAGTCCGAATCTACAGCCATGTCTCGCTCGCAACAGAAAAATTCTGAGTGTGTTCTACGCAAAGTAGCGGAATGAATGCCTGCGCGCGGCCCTCGTTGATGACTTCATCCAATCGGAAGCATGACTGGATCTCTGGTTACTTTTGACTCAAACAAAAGTGTAAACTAACACATTGAACTTACCTCATTTGAAAAGTGATAAAGCTTGTGTTATTTGGTGACTGCAACAGCGTGCCCCGACCACTCACGTTAAATGGCTATAGCCCAACTCCGAAATCTCCGGAAATACTCCAAATTACACCAAAGTACAATGGGTGAGTAAATGACGTTGTTTTATCACTGAAATAAGGTCCAGATTGTAAAAATGTTACTTGTCCTTTACATGTATATCTGAGCTTATGTTTTAATCATGAGCTGCATTGGATCCACTTGGTTAGTTTCAGTGGAAGTCATACTGTTGAAACATGGTGATTCCTCATTTGAATGTGATGGAAGAGTGTTTGTTTCATGTGAGAGCATTTGGAGAGAGTCCATGTTTTATACATGCTCCTCCACCTGTGACTAACGAGGCGCTCGCATTCATCTGCAGTTCGCTTCATTAACAATGCAGAGAGGCCAAAAGGTGAGGACGCAGATATGCATGTCATTAGAACAGCAAATGTGATTTGAGATTACATTAAACCACATGAGTTTAACACACAAACACAATTCATTCTAACTCAAAGGGAATGAAATTAACTCATGTAGCTGTCAGGGATCAAATAAGTGAGAGAAGGTATGGTGGGAGTTTTGGAGTGACTAATCCAACCTTTTTATATGTGAAAAGGTACCAGTGATACATACTGGTCTGGTGTGTTTGACTCAGATGCTTGGTCAGATCATAGAGATACTCAATACATTTGAGCCACACCACTTCACCTTTTAGCCGATTATTTCATGATGATGCCTCACACTTGTAATGCGTTTTACAGGCTTGGCTAAGTATCTCAAAGCGCTGCACTGTAGTCATTCTTTATTCACGCCACATTCAGTGGTGCTAAGTGACTACTGGAACCACAGCTCCTCTGGGTCAGACTGAGAGGAGTGAGCCCCCTCCAACCACTAACACTCACGCACCACTTTGACCACACAAGGCAAGGTGGTTGACATTTCTTGCCAACAGCAGAAGTTGGTCACAGCTGAAATCAGTTCCTTATTCTTCGGGTTTGCTGCACTGGGCCTGTTTTTAATGCAGTTGCTCTACAAACACTTTCACTAGCTTCCCCTCCTCACCTCCTTTTTCTCTCGCTCCCTTTCTCTTCAGACCGACCCGGAGTCCAGGATCACGCCCGTATTGAGGCCCTCCAGGACCGCCTGTCTGAGACCTTACAGGCCTACATCCAGCTGCACCACCCCGGAGGCAGACTGCTCTACGCCAAGATGATCCAGAAGCTAGCGGATCTGCGCAGTCTGAACGAGGAGCACTCAAAGCAGTACCGCTCGCTGTCCTTTCAGCCAGAGCACAGCATGCAGCTAACCCCACTCGTGCTCGAGGTGTTCGGCAGCGAAGTCTCCTAAAACTACCTCCAGTCTCAAGATGGTTGCCCTTACAGGCAGGTGACACACGGTTCACTGCAGAGAAGGAGACAAGCTGTGTGGAAAGTGAAAGTGAAAAATATAAATATATGATTCAAAAAGATGCAAGATTCAAATATAATGAAATGTTGACGATAATTAAATGTGTTATTGGTGGTTTTCAGATGACGTCATTCTCACAGATGAGGGGGACTATTCATGGTTTTGTGACAAAATGGAATTGTTAAGTCTTAAAAAATGGCTTCTATAACAAACAACGGAAGTGACGGAAACCCATGTTTTTTTTTTTTTATGTGGTATTTTCTTTTCATTAATATAACTCTGCATATCGACAATTGTCATTTTACCTGCCCTCATCACAATTAAATATCAAAATACATTAAGATGTTATCTGAAAACCACAATTTCTTTAAAAGAGGAATTACATATTACAGTTTAAACACAAAAATCTGCTCAAAACTTCTTATTTTCAACAAATTAAATCACAAATTTGAGTTCATTTTGTTAAAAAGTTCAACTTTGAATTATGTTGATTGAAAAAAAACAAGTTAATCTCAAAGTTTTTCTTTCACTCAAAGTTTGACAAAGATGACATCATGCATTTACTTATCATCAACTTTTCATTTTGAGAGAAGGAGAGATATAGGAATAGAGTCTTTATGTTTGTCTTGTCTGAGATTTTTATTGGAAATCAGGTTAAAGTTGGAAAAAGAGTTGATGATATGTTAGATTAAAACCAGTGGTTCTCATCTGGTGGACTCGAAACCAAATTCACAAATCGGTTGAAAATAGTTAACAATTTCAGCACAAAAAATGTTCATGAAATGATAATATGGTGACATATATTGTATATAAAAATGTATTAGTTCAACTTAAAGCACTTATGTGAATGTTACAGTTGTGTGCTGTAATTTCAGTTTTCGAATCAGTAATTTGTTTCTTTCCCCTTTTCAGAATTAGGATTGTCTACCCACAGCATATTGAGTTATGTTGAGAACTAGCAAAAACTTTAAAATCTTGTTAAAAATTCTAGATTTTTGTACCCAATAGTATTTTTTCCCCCAAAATCATTATGAAGCCCAACGTTAGCTGTCTTGATAGCAAACTTTGAGGGGGTTTTATGCAAATAGCAGTCTCTCCTGGACACTATCCAACCCCTCTTTACTGTAGCTGTAAATATACAGCCCTTTCATGCTCCCTAAGGCAGAGGTCTTCAACAGGGGGTCACGAAATCTTTTGATTTCACTTTAAAATAATATAATTTTATATTTTATAGTGTAAAATACAGTATTAACCTGTGTATTATTTCCTTATATTGGATCATAACAGAGTAGCAATGTTTATACATGACACTAAGCTCAATTTAATATAAAACACGATTCTATGCCGTATATATAGTAGGGGGTCCCTGGCCCAGTTTGCCATCTGTTTGGGGGTCCCTGGCCTGAAAAACATTGAAGACCCCTGCCCTAAGGCAATGTATCATAAATATACAAAAGTGTAATTCAAAACAATACACTACAACTTCACAAACCTGCAGTAGTTTGATTAGTGGGATGCACAATGATTGTGTTGTGATGTCTCTCTGAAGTGGGAGTGACTTGGCGCAGAGAGGCAGGGGAGATTCAGATCATCAAAAATGAAACTGAAACTTCAAAGTAAAGTCTCAGAAGGACAAGTTTTAGTCAAGATGTTTTGACCTGGTTTATTCCCTTGAAATTGCATATTTTTTTTTTTTAACTTCTGGCCCAAATTTGGTGTTAACTGACTTTTGATACAATTTGCCTAAAAATCTGCCCATACTTTTTTTTTTTCTTTTTTAAAAAATTCCAAAATTGCCAAAAAGACATAGTTGTCAAATGTTTGCTGGGGAAAAAAAAAAAAAAAGATTAAATGGAAGGCCATTTGAGGACCACTGGAAACAAGGGAGCGTCTTATAAGATACTATTATTATTATTATTATTATTATTGTTATTATTATTATTATATCAATATTATACATTTTCTGCCTACTTATATTTTAATGTATTTAAAATCCAACTTCTGCTGCTTAAAATGCCTGGACATCAAAAACATATGGATTTGGTACAAGTCCATATTTCAACACACAACCTACATAGCTCAGTTCATTCAGCCATTCTGTTATCCTACCTCTTTGGGTTGTTTTTTAATGAGAGTGCCGCTGTGTGAGACATTATTTTACAGTGAGACTACACAGTCCCGATGACACTCGTCTGGGATTTCAGTGCCTGCACAACTGTTCTGATGTTATTTTGACATGTTATTCTCAAGGCAGCATTTGTATACAGTTTAATACAGCGATCGGACACAGCATTATGACCACAGACAGGTGAAGAAAGGCTCCTCTTAAATGTGATATTATGGAAAAACTATTCAAAAGTCATTTGAATTAATCTAGGCAATGTGTAAAACAGTGAGTAAATTTGTCCAAAATTACATATCTAGAAAAATGGGTCAAAACATCTCCAAAACTGTTTGGTTTAGTCCTGTGCTAGAACTAGTTTTAGTCCAGGTTTAGTCCTGGGTTAAACCTGGTTTAAACCTCGATCAATCCTGTTTTGGAAGGTTAGACCTGTTCTTAGTTCTGGTTTTAGTCCTGGTTTAAACTTGATTTAGCCTTGGTTTAGCCTTGGTTTAGCCTTGGTTTAGCCCTGGTTTAGCCCTGGTTTAGCCCTGGTTTAGCCCTGGTTTAGTCCAGGTTTAGCCCTGGTTTAGCCCTGGTTTAGTCCAGGTTTAGCCCTGGTTTCGCCCTGGTTTCAATGCATATTCAGTCTTGTGGTCATACTGTTTTGCCCAATGGCTGTGTGGCTCAAATACCTGTCGCCAAAGGATCACTCGCTTCCATTTTCTCCTATGCTCTCCAGTATGATGTGATGAAGGAACGGGAATTTTATTTTTACATTTAACCTTCACAAAATCTGTGGCCTTGGTGACCACTAACTTTTAGACTACAACTTCTCATCTGTCACTCAAATCAAACCTGCATTATCATTTCTTTGTACTTTATTTTCTTTATCCGAAATGAGTGTAAATAGGTTCATTGCTTCCACTATTAACTCTAAGCACTGTTAACCACCTTCATGTATTGACATAGACCGTGAATCTATCTGTAAACATTATGAAATAGTAAGGGCTAAAACACCAACTCGAACTGGAAATTTTTGCATATTTTACAGGCCGAATGCAACAGGTCTGACTTGTGAAACATAATTTGCAAATAACAGGCGCATGTCACAAAATCTAGAATTTTGTGGAGAAGAATTTCGTTGTCAAATTTAAAATGTCAAATGTCAAAGTGCATACATATTCTACTTTGCCATATCCTTTTTAGGGTAATTGTTACTAATCATGTGGTTTGGATTAACTGCATTTGAATTTAGCAGCTGTTTTTTAAGATAGATGCCCTTCCTAGCATCATTTTTTAATTGGACTGTTTTAAGCATGGCCAAATCAGGTTCTAACAGGGACTAAAAGTGGACTAAACCATGCAGAGACAGCTGTCAGACTGGTACTAAACCAGTCATGCATAATTGGGACAAAATTAGGACTCAGTCAGAACTGAACCAGGATCATAACCAGGTCTAAAGGGGAACTGAAGGGAAACCAGCACTAGCAGTCGTCCACACATTTTTAAAATTCATAATACATTGCCCTAAATTTCAAAAAATCACACTGGACTTCCACACTTCGCCAAAGGATTCTTGATTTATCTAATGGAATTTGAAAACCACAAGATTTGTCATCATTTTTATTTTAATTCAGATCCCAAGCAAGTGTACTGGCTTTAGCTGTAACTCTGTGAGGGTTACATGATATTGTAAAGTATTGCTGAAACCAAAACTAAATAAGGTTAAGATATTGATTATTGTGCTTGCCAATATTGTGTTACGGATACTTTAATAATACAATATATATATTGGGACTCTTTAAGTCGTCAGTCAAACGATGAATTCTATAGTACAAAGGGATTCTTAAAACTCTAAAGATTGAAATGTGGTGAGTGAAGGCTTCTAGAGTCTGAACAGTCCAGATAAGAACTACAATTATTTTAATAGGCAATTGGTCATTGTTGCAGCCCTAATATTGTTCAGGTTATACATCTGACATTTTAAATCTTAACTTCTAAAATTCCCCATCATTCCCCACTCTCTTCTCTGCGTGTGACGTGCGCCTGGAAAAAACTGATGCAAAAGCTCTTATTGTTTTTCTACATATATGACGTTTTTAATAATGATGCAATTCCATGAATTGTTGCAGTTCCGTATACAGTATACAAACCTCCTCAGATCACGCAGCCCTTTCGTTTTGACTGGGAACAATGTTGAGGTGTACCGCCCTCTGCTGGCTCTTCTGTAAATACCAGGTATAAATATATAAGGCAGTATGCTCAATCCGCCGCTGTAAATAGGGCTACATAGATTATTATTATGATTTCTCGTCTTTATTTTCAGGAAAAGTAAATATATGCAAGTACAATATTGAATCATCACTATTATTATTATGTTGTATGTAAAAGTGTGTTGTTTTGATGGAGTTTCTATTTTCATTTTAATGACAAGGACAAGCTAACATGTTAAACGTGCTGCTCTCTTAAAAAAAAGAAAGAAAAAAAAGCCATAGATCATCTATTTTTGCTGTCCATCGAAAAGGCAGACCACGAACGGCCAGTAACGTGGAGGTCATTTTATTAGGGGAAGCTGCTGCAGGCAGATATCGGGGCGCAGACCTAGGACTAGAACAGAACTGTACTAAATTAGGACTAGACCAGAACTGTGGTAAATTAGGACTTTCTCCAAATCGAGAAATTTGTCTCGACTGGGACTAGATCACATCCAAGACTAATGCATTTTATCTAAATTGATCCAGGTCTAAGGCAGGACTAAGTAGGACTGAAAATGTTTTAAAAAAGGACTTTATAAGAGCTGACGAAGCCTCTCGGATGAGCGGCGAAACGTTTTCGACCAAACAAACTTTGTCCAGTTGACAAATTGAATTTCTTCTTTTATCATGACTTTATAAATTGTAAGATCCAATCAGGACTTAAACCAGGACTAAACCAGGGTTGAACCAGCATTAAACCAGGACTGAACCAACACTAATACAGGACTAAACCAGGATTTCCTGAACCTTGGTAATCTTTGTACCATTTTCAACTGAACATAACGTACCTAATAAAGTGGCCTCTGCAGCTTGGATTATTTGGGATTTCTCGTTAAAGTTGAAACTAGGAAATTCATATATTTGTGGCTGATCTGAGATGGTAATATTCGATGAGAGCTTTGTCTATAGTTTTCAATGGGAGTGTATTTAGATTTATTCTAATCATGAAATCACTGTGATATTGGATAGAAGCAGTTAAAATTTATATCATTTATCATTGAAATTTGAAATATTTTGCATAAATTTGTATTAAACTTTGGTTAAAATTTTTATTTTAGGCCCTGGTTTGTTCTAAATGAGGCTGAATGAGCAGAGAGGTAGGATAAGTTGCTTTAAATTCAATTCTATCAAGGCTGTAGTTCTTTAATTTAAAAAAAAGAGTGTAATGGAGCTTTCTACCATGCTATAATATTGTTCCCTCTTCAGAAACATGCCTGAAGAGGTTTTAGATGACATCCATACATGTTTGAGTAATCTAGCGAGCTCTCCCAGGCACTATTGGAACCCTCCTTATGGTTAGCAGTACTAGCCTGTACAAGGCTCCGCCCACAAGCCTGTGTCATTCATGCTCTCACATGACAGTTCTCCATAAATATACAGAAACGTGATACAAAACTTTACACAGCAACTTGACAAAGCTGATGTGATGATGATGCGCTCTGAATGTGTCGTGATAGCGCTCTGAAGGGGGAGAGACTTGATGACAAGAGCAAAGGGAGGGGGCAGAGCATCCAAAATCCTAGTTGCTGTTAGTATTAACTTGATGGCAAAAGCAAACCATTACTTCAGTTATAATGGTATAAAAATATAACAACAAAAAACACTCAAAATATAATAAACTTTGCCCATACAATCTTGGAAACACATGCTACTTATCCACAGCATATTCAGTGACAAGAACTGTAAAATTAGCGTGTAGCATCCTTGCACTAACCCCATCCTCATCATTCTTCAGCCTCTTCAGAACATTTAATTATTTTGGGGCTTTTTCAATTTTTGCTTCTAAAAATTATCTGTAGATTTGTTCTTTCTTTAGTCGCGGTTTGAAAATTTTGAAATTACTGGGACGAAATTCTCTGTCCTTGCTGTGAAGAAGTAGAAACGTTTGGAGGCAGTACCACTCATTGGTCAGATGGGGCAGTTGTGCGATGTGCTTGGTTACTGATCATTTTGAAGTTTGTCCATGTTTGGGATTACTTATGGTGAATACTTTTTCTGATTTTTTTTTTTTTTTGAGCGGTTTATGTCGTATGTTTAAAAATATAGTCTGAGAATTTGTGGATTTCTTAAGAAAGTGCCAGATGGGGACAAATCCCAACACTTAAGAACAGGGTAAGAGATTTTTACAACAAGAAATGCAGAGTATATAGGCCAGAGAGCTCAAATTTGACAATACATGTCCAAAAAAAAAAAAAAAAAAGTCCAAAACCAGTTCTGAAAAAATGTGCATGTTGAGAAAAATGTCCAAAAAAAACAGTTCAATTCCCGCCACTATTGACAAATTTGAGGAGAGTTACTGTATTAAAATTTGGCAAAAAAATTAAGTAAAAGCAAAATCTCAAAAGTCAGTCATATTGTTCTGATGTGCATGTAAAGGAAAATTGGAAATCTTGGTGTATTTCCAAATTTCCTTCACAGGACTTTTGGGATATTTAGGCCTGGTTTAGACCTGGTTTAGACCTGGTTTAGACCTGATTTAGACCTGATTTAGACCTGGTTTAGACCTGGTTTAGACCTGGTTTAGACCTGGTTTAGACCTGGTTTAGACCTGATTTAGACCTGGTTTAGACCTGATTTAGACCTGGTTTAGACCTGGTTTAGACCTGATTTAGACTTGGTTTAGACCTGGTTTAGACCTGGTTTAGACCTGGTTTAGACCTGGTTTAGACCTGGTTTAGACCTGGTTTAGACCTGGTTTAGACCTGATTTAGACCTGGCTTAGACCTGGTTTAGACCTGGTTTAGACCTGATTTAGACCTGGTTTAGACCTGATTTAGACCTGGTTTAGACCTGGTTTAGACCTGGTTTAGACCTGGTTTAGACCTGATTTAGACCTGTTTTTGACCTGATTTAGAACCGGTTTAGCCCATGTATCATAGCTGGTGAAGTGACATGCAAGTTGTATCTTTGAATCACAAAATCTTCAAAATTACAACATTTCAAAGTTACTTTCACCACCACAAATAAAAACAATAATATGAAACTGAAATGATCTGTGGACATTTAGACGTGGTTTATCTAAAAATCACATTTTGATTGAAGCCACTGGCCACATCCTCTGCCTCCTCAGTTGGTTGCTGCTCTGAATGTTTTGTGTTGCGGTTTTAACATTGGAACTTGAGCCAAAAAGTTACAAAAATCAAAAAATTGCAATATATCTATCTACAGTTTCAGTCTTGATTTTTTTTTTTGTAATTTTTGGATTTTTGTGGATTATGTGGAAATAACTCAATGCCTGCAATATCTGAATTTGAACTGACTTAAGGTACACGATCACCAGCAAGCTTTCTGTTGTCATGCTTTTATATTATCATTACAAAATCTGTCTGGATCAACAACTGCAAAAATAATACTGCATTTTGAATTTTATATCCAGTATATTTTTAGAAGCACCGATGTTGTTCTAATGGGAGTGATCCTCAAATTTCCCATTGTCAAAATAATTTGTATCATGAAAGAGTGTGAAATTTGACACAGTGACTCGAGTCCCTGTCAAAGCAAAAAATGATGGCACGAAAAAGTGCTCATGTTACTGTATAGTCATTCTGAAGGGTCGCATTAAAGGAGAATTAACGTTTTTTACAATCTGAGCCTTATTTCGGTAATAAAACAAGTTGTTTTACTCACCCATAGCACTTTGGTGTCATATGGAGCACTTCCAGAGATGTTTTAGATTAGCGATAGCCGTAGCTACGTAGCTGTAGCATGAAATATATGCCCCGAGCGGTCTCCAAATAACACAAACTTTAGCACTTTTCAAATCATAGAAGCTCAATGTCTTAGTCTACGCTTTCGTTTGAATCAAAAGTGGCCTGTAATCCGAGATTTATCCATAATTTACAGCTTTGCCTTTCATGTTTGCATCTCGGGAGCTGAGATAAATAAGATGTGACTCCGCACATGCGCACTGGCGTCCTCATCTACTCGAAACTATGGATAAATCTCGGATTACAGGCCACTTTTGACTCAAACGAAAGCGTAGACTAAGACATGGAGCTTCTATGATTTGAAAAATTCTAAAGTTTGTGTTATTTGGAGACCGCACGGGGTAGGGATGTCAACAATTAATCGATTAACGGTTAATTGTCGATTAAGACGTTGGTCGATCAAAATGCATTAATTGTAATTAACCGCGGACACGCGCACCCGAAACAAGGCAACCGCGCTGCGCCAAGCTCGACTCACAGCCGACCGCAGGCGCCAACGGCACTGCTCAGCAGCCCAGATCGAACCCGGAATGCGTGCTGCTGCTGCTGGTTTCGCCTGGGCTCGGGGCGCGGGCCGCGGCGAAACCAGCAGCGGCACGTGGTGGTTTAATCCTGGTCTAGTCCAGGTCTAGACCCGGTCGAGTCCCGGTCCAGTCCAGGTCCAGTCCAGGTCCAGTCCAGGTCCAGACCTGGTTCAGACCTGGTTCAGACCTGGTCCAGTCCACGTTCAGTCCTGGTCTAGTCTCTTAGCCAATCAGGACAGAACACAATGTTACACTATAAAAAAATGTTACACTATTAAAAAAAAAAAAAATTGGATAGAGCGAGGGATTACTGTATTTTGTTATTCAGCATCAATACATTTGTCTGCTTTTTACTAAGGAATAATTAATTGAGGAATATACAATATAATAATACTATGATATATTTATGACTCAGTGTTATGTTACTATAGCTTATATTCTTAAAGACCCTATTGAAACACTAAAATTCAGGTGAAAAACGCCGCTTATCAGTTAATCGTTAATCGATCGATAAGGTCAATCAACTATCAGTTAATGAATTAACCGATAATTTGCATCCCTAGCACGGGGCATATATTACATGCTCACGCTACGGCTATCGCAAATCTAAAACATCTCTGGAAGTGCTCCATATGACACCAAAGTGCTATGGGTAAGTAAAACAACTTGTTTTATTACCGAAATAAGGCTCAGATTGTAAAAAACGTTAATTCTCCTTTAATTGAAAAATAATTTATGGAAGAAGGTGAAATCATGAATAAGTCAATGGGCCCTGGGCATAGTGTTGCCATGGTGATGAAGCTTTGCCTGAATTTTCCACAGTATAACACTTATCGCTGTAGAAACAAGCTTCCCACCCATTGCAGGTCAGATATGTGTTTTGGCCAGTCCGCTCACAGTAAGATGCAGGTTTGTCAAGGTTTTTCCTAACAATGCGTTTAATGCCATACTGTGCAACATTCCAGGCAAAGCAATAACATCTCCATGGAGACCAGCACTACAAAAGTTCCACAGTGAACCTTTAACTGCATATCTTATCCCATATTAAAACAATTTGAAATCCAGAAACGATTAAAGGACGCGCTCAAAAAAAAAAAAGGCCATTTCAAAGGTGCGTGTTATTTTTGCTTTTCGTCTGCCAGCTTCCACACAGTTCATAGACAGGGATTGTAATGCGTTTCAATGTAGTTCTAATGAAATGGATGTACCACCATTATCTACCTAAGTACAGGACTGACTACCTCTTTTAGCCGAGTTTTGCTTTAGCATCGAGCATTGCCTCTTTTGTAATAAGTATTTGTATCGTGTTGTATTTATTATCGAATGAAAACTGCAATGAATACCTCAGATTTCTCACAAACATTTGGGAGAGTCCAGTTCAAATGAAGTAATTCACTTTTTTTTTTTTGTACAGTTATAAACTTTTTTTGTTTGTTTGTTTTGTTTTGTTTTCTCAGATTTAACATTGCCTTTTTAACGCACAATGGAACAAAACCAGGAGTGTATCTTCAAAAATAGTGCCTGCACATTGGACAACCGGAGTTTGAAACTGGGCAGTAAGGACATTTTAGAATTGAAATAAAAAATCAGATACTAATTGATGTTAAAACTAATTATCGAAAGTAGATACTCATTATTAAGAGCATAGACTAGTATACACCCATGGACCAGGACCTGAACCACTGAGGGATTACACACATATAAGGACACATGGGAATAGAAAAGTACTACCCTTTAATGTGGAAAATCACACTCTTTTGTCTAAAGGAAGAGGGTTTTTATCATCGTGGGATCAGAATCAGTATTGAGTATCGAGTCAAATTGGTTATATTAAAGGCTGACCATAAGGCTGTGACTAAACTAAAGTGAAAATACAAACAATAGTAACAGTAATAGTATTTTAATGGTACTTTTTGCCCAGTTTTTGCTCCCTTGTCTCTTCTCCTGTCTTCACCTTTTTACTCTTTTACTATCTTTTATTTTTTTCTTCTTCTGTCCCTCTTTCTCTTCCTCCATTTTCCATCAGTGCTTCTCTTTCTTTGACAATAGCACCACATACACGACCATTCAAGAGTTTGGACACACTTTTTTATTTTCGGCACTGAAAGCATCAAAACTATGAATGGACACACATGGAATGCAAAGCAAAACTAATCTCAAATAACTAAAAGGTTTTTGTTGTTTTTTTGGTTTTTTATTATTGAGTTGTTTCACTTTTTTTCTTTCTATAGAATTCCATGCATTTTGCTTCATATATATGATCTCCTGTGTGTATCGAACATAAAGAAAAATAACACTGAATGAGATGGTGTGCCCAAACTTTTGACCGGTATCTGTCCCCACCCTCCATCATTCAAACTGTTCCCTCCCCTCATTTTCAGATTTAGTTTTAAACGCTGCTTTTCCGGTAAAATTCCATCAAATTCAAGTTTTATTTTCATTATAATTGAGCAACTACTTTTTATTATTATATACATTTTGGATTTCTATATTTTGTTTCTCTCATGTCAAACTGCTTCAGGTTAACACTGAAAGAATCCACTTTGAAATCAGTTTCCGGGGAAATTTTCAAGCCAAGCGCTGTGCCATTTTTGTTTTTTTAGAAAAAGTCTGTTCTAAAATCGGCTTCAAAATTTCCAAGGAAAACTTAAGGATTGTCCCAAAACGCGAGATTCGATTGGATGTTCGATTTGTATCACGGTTTCCCATAGAAAGATGTAAAGATCCTGCGGAATTCAACACAAGCTGCACACGCACACTGGTGAAAGTGAAAGTTTGCTCATTTCTAATTAATAACTAGCAAAAGATATATTGTTAGCATGTTGTTCCTCTAGTAACTCCAACACTGTGATTTTTGTCCCAAAGACGACAAGCAGGGGGAGAAGTTGGATGTTTTATCCCCTTAACAGTTAATTTTAATACTAGTTGACCATTTAAAGGAAAAGTAACGTTTTTTTTTACAATCTGAGCCTTCTTTCGGCAATAAAACAAGTAGTTTTACTCACCCATAGCAGTTTGGTGTCAATTGGAGTGGTATCGCAGAAGTTATGTTGTAGCCGTTCTGTTCTACTAATGATCCCGTATCCGTTAGCGTGAGTGCTCGGGGCATTACTTTGCGCTCTCCAAATAACACAAACTTTAGCACTTTTCAAATCACAGAAGATCGCTGTGTCAGGGTAGACTTTTAGTGGATTCCAAAACGGCCTGAAACTCGATATCCAGCTATAGTTTCATTTGATGACGTCATCAGAGAGGACAGTGCGCATGCGTGAACTCAGCTGTTTTGTAAACACCGCGAGTCCGAAAGAAGCTAACACCGCTCTGAACTTTACTTTTCTGTTGCGATATCGGGTTTCAGGCCGTTTTGGAATCTACTAAAAGTCTACCCTGACACAGCGATCTTCTGTGATTTGAAAAGTGCTAAAGTTTGTGTTATTTGGACACCGCAAATCAGTGCCCTGAGCACTCACGCTAACGGATACGGGACCATTAGCAGAACAGAACGGCTCAACATAAGTTCTGCGATACTGCTCCAATTGACACCAAACTGCTATGGGTGAGTAAAACTACTTGTTTTATTGCCGAAAGAAGGCTCAGATTGCAAAAAAACGTTAATTTTCCTTTAAGTTTACACCGTGATTTAGTTATGCTTTAAATCTTAACTGCAACCAATTTGTAGAAGAGTGGTTTGCATTTGAAACCAATATTTTTAAAGAAGAAGCACTTAAAAGAATGCAAATCCTCTTTCAAATGAATTTCCCTTTCTCACAATGGTAAATGTACAGTCCCAGACTTAAACCCGGAATTTCTGGTTAGGGGTCAATTGCTTGCTGTAACCACACAACTTACCTATAAGCACTTCTTGTATAGTAGTATTGTCCTATGGTAACAAATCAAGCATTAATTAGCGTAACAAAAACACAAAATTTCCTTAAATTTTTACCATTTAGCCTTTCGCTTTAATGCCAAGTGCTACAGGAAATAACAGGCTAGTAGCTAACTTTTTTTTTTATTTTGGCATCATATCACCAAAGTAAATTCTTAGTTTTTGAAATTTCAAAACTTTTACTGATTCTGAAAATACTTATCACTCTCTTGTCACCTAATCGCGTGTGCAGCCTTGTTGAGTTACACTGGGGTCTATAATACGATATTGGATTTCAAATGTTAAACTATGCACTGTGAACCAAAATGTCACTTATTAATTAGTAAAAGGAAAATTTCCCTGAACCAACAAAAGCACTTATTGTACAAAAGTAATAATTAGATTATTAATAGCCACAATTTGCCACTAGAGTGGCCTTGAATATTAGTAAGGAAAAAAAAAAAATAGTCACCTGAAATTCTAAAATAAATTAAAATCTTTTGTCTCTAATTTTCTCAAAGATTATTTTTCCATTTTATAAATTTGGTGTTAATGTAATGTTATTTTTGTCAAATGTTTTGCAAATCAAAAATAAACACTTGTACATAGCAGCATTTTTTTGTTGTGTTCATTATTCAAATAAAGTTGTGTTGGGACTGAATGCACTTTTAACAAAAAAAAATGTCATAAAGATGTTATTGTTTATTGCTTTGGTAAAATTGTGTAAGACAACAATTGGTTTATAGTTGTACATTTAGTCTTTGACCATTCAAAGGATATAAAACTCATTTATTCACGTGTTCATTGTTAAAGGTCCCATGGCATTAAATTTTTACTTTCTGAGGTTTTTGAACGGTTAAAAGTTGCGAAATGTCTAAACTGAGCATTTACGAGCATTTGCGATCCTTTTCTGTGTTAGAAAAAATCAGAGCTCAAACGGGCGATTTTGAACAAGGCACCTTATTGACGTCAGATCGAAAAAAGAAATGCAAATGCAGTTCCACCCCCGTCTGTCTGTACTCAGCGTCTCTGTAAATCACGCCCAGAGTTTGGACCGTGAATGCGCTAGGCAATGCGAAATGCGTTTTTTTATTTGCCTGGAGGCACGTCCGAGTGTTTCTAGGCTCGGAAGTCCTTTATCTGAGCCTCTGGACCTTTGAACAGCAGTGGTTTAATTTTATTTTCTGTGGAAATGTGTTTATTTTTCAATGGAACGCTTCTCATCTCTCCCCCCGTGCAAAAATGCGGAAATGGATCAGAGCGGACAGCTGAGAGCGGAGAGTTTGGCCACGCCCCCATCCTCTACTATAGGCCATCTCTTTTCTCCTCATTTGCATTCAAGCAACAACGCCCATAATGGCCTGTTCAGAGAGAGAAAAATTACTCTTTCTCATCTTATCTCTGTTTCTCATGCACTGAGTGTTGATTTTGAAGAAGGATTCATTTACAGTATTAGGGAACCATTAAGGAGCCATATAAAAGCATCAAGAAGTACCATGTCATGGGATCTTTAATATCATAATTACAACTGGTTTTGTTCAGTACACATTTATAGCATGTTAAGTCCAGACTGCTATCTGTCTGTATCTTTTCTTCAGAGGGACATCAATCTGGTCCCCTCTCCATCGGTCACGTCTCCAGCCAACATGATCCTCCAATCAGATTTGTTTATTTCAGAGACACACCCCTCTCACATGTCTCTCTTCAGATGAACAGGGTTTAGTGTTTCATTCATCGATTCTGAAGAAATCCTCCATGTTTTTCAGTCCCCTGTCATATTTTTGTCCTTTCTTTTTTCCTCATAAGCAGCCATATTTGTTTTGGACCATGCATGTCCCTGATTGGCTAATCCACCTGTCAATCACACCCATCTGAACTCTGGGAGATTCACCAGTGACCAGACTCACATCTTCAGAAAATATTAAAGAAGTGTATTCTGATCCCAGGTAAACGCATTTCTTTATGGTGGAGAAGAAGCCTAAATAGACATCCACATGGAGAACCCACACAGACCGGGAGAAGATCGCGAACTCCGCAAAGACACAGAAAGACACAGAAAGAACATGTTTACGAACACTAACACAAATAGAGCATGAAACTGCACACAGACAGATCGAGCATGCAAACTGTACACAGATACAAGGACCAGACTAACCCTAACCCTAACCCAGAGAAACAGAGAACATGCAAACTCCACACAGAAATACTTTTCATGGCCTGAGGATCAAACTTGGGAACTTCCAGTTGTGAGGCAGGAGTGCTAACCACTGTGTCACCCAAATACATTAGGTAAGAAGTTTATTTGTATTTTTAGACCTTTATTTAACCAGGAAGTCCCATTGAGTCTTATTAAGTCTTGTTTGCAAAAGAGAAATGGCCAAAGTAGTAGCCTTTTTTTTCCCCATCATGGTATGTGTAATGAGTATCCATCCATCCATCCATTTTCTTCCGCTTATCCGGGGCCGGGTCGCGGGGGCAACAGTCTAAGCAGGGACTCCCAGACTTCCCTCACCCCGGACACTTCCTCCAGCTCCTCCGGGGGGACCCCAAGGCGTTCCCAGGCCAGCCGGGAGACATAGTCCCTCCAGCGGGTCCTGGGTCTTCCCCGGGGCCTCCTCCCGGTGGGACATGCCCGGAACACCTCCCGAGGGAGGCGTCCAGGAGGCATCCGGAACAGATGCCCGAGCCACCTCAGCTGGCTCCTCTCCACGTGGAGAAGCAGCGGCTCTACTCCGAGCTCCTCCCGTGTGACCAAGCTCCTCACCCTATCTCTAAGGGTGCGCCCAGCCACTCTGCGGAGGAAACTCATTTCGGCCGCTTGTATCCGCGATCTCGTCCTTTCGGTCATTACCCAAAGCTCATGACCATAGGTGAGGGTAGGAACGTAGATTGACCGGTAAATTGAGAGCTTCGCCTTTTGGCTCAGCTCCCTCTTCACCACAACGGCCCGGTACAACGACCGCATCACTGCCGACGCTGCACCGATCCGCCTGTCAATCTCACGCTACGATACGTAATGAGTATCGACTTTATTAATATCATGACAACACTACACCATACTCAACATTTTCTAGAACTCTGCGATTTCTTATATCTCATTCATCGTATATCCTCCTGAGACCTGCCCATTTATTTGTGTCCTTTATAGTGGACATCTTTTAAGTTTTGAGATAGACTCTAGTTTGTGGCTGCACTATGATAAAAAAAAGAAAATAATAATAATAATAAAATACATAAATAGATTATTATTATTAATAATAATAAAAATAGTAATAATAATAATTTAAAAAAAATATATAAATAAAATATATAAATAAGTAAATAAATAAATAATACATAAACAATTTAAAAACTAAAAATAAATAAATACAACTAAATAAATAATAAATTAAAAAGGAGTCTAAAAAGTTTTTGAGGCGACTGTAAAACCGACTGAAAAATTTTTTTTGTTAGGTTTAGGTTAGGTTAACTTGACATGGATTTAACACTATTACAGTCCATTACAGAGGACATGTTACAAAAATATGAATAAAAATAAAATTAGCAAAATGTAAATGCTAAGGTCTTCATTTACTTGAATTTTTTTTTTTTAAATTTTTTCAGAAAATTTAAATAATAATAATGATGCGTGAAGAGTCCCTCAGTCGTCCAGGTAGAATCCTTGATAAAAGAAATTCAATTTGTCAACTGGACAAAGTTTGTTTGGTCGAAAACGTTTCGCCGCTCATCCGAGAGGCTTCTTCAGCTCTGGTTCTAGTGCTGGTTAGACAATCCAGGGCAGAGGGGTGGAGAGGGTCGTTAGGCTTGAATAGGGAGGCTAAACTAGTCGCCAGAGAAATTTGAAAAACAAAGAGACAGATTAGTGGAGATAGTTTCAGAGCTATTTCAGTGTAGGGAGCTCCTCCCTGCAGCTAGATATAAACAGGGTCTAACCAGCACTAGAACCAGAACTGACGAAGCCTCTCGGATGAGCGGCGAAACGTTTTCGACCAAACAAACTTTGTCCAGTTGACAAATTGAATTTCTCCTTTTATCAATAATAATGATAATTTAGATACACTTTTTTTCTTCGGTCCCAGGAGGATATATTGCTTTATTGTAAGCCTCCACCAGAGGGCAGTGTTTTCTGCAATAATTTTGGGAAGGGGGGTGGGGGTCTGACCTGTAAATTGGTCATCTACTTCCAGGTAAAGCGATAGCATCACAATGGAGACAAGCAGGTGATGTACTCTATACCAGATATGTTACATAGTGGACCTTTAAAAAGTAACATGTGCAGGAAGCCCTCTCTGTTTGTGGATATCCTAAATGGGCTGTTAACAAAACCAAGAGAGACAAGGGCAAGAAACAAGACAACAGAGAATCTGAACCCAGGAGGAAAGGGGTAGTGATTCCGTACCTGGCTGGCGTTTCGGAAAAACTACAGAGGATTTTCAGACAATATGAAATTCCAGTCTATTTCAAACCCACAAACACTTTAAGACAGAAACTCGTCCACCCAAAGGACAAAACACCGAGCCACAAACAAAGCAATGTGGTCTATTCCATTCAGTGTAGTGAAGACTGCAGTGAGCGCTACACTAGAGAAACAAAACAGCCACTTCACAAGAGGATGTACCAACACAGGCGGGCGTGCCAGAGTGGACCGTCATCTGCCGTACATCACCACCTAGAAGCCACGGGCCATTCATTTGAGGACAGTGAGGTTCAGATCTTAGTCAGGGAAAAGAACTGGTTTGAGAGGGGAGTTAAAGAGGCTATTTTTGTCAAAAAAGAGAATCCGTCGTTAAACAGAAATGGGGGAGTTAGACATAACTTGTCTCCCATTTATAATTCGATTCTTAAACCAAGTCAAAACAGACAAAGAAACATTAGGGCAGACGATCCAGGGCAGAGGGGTGGAGAGGGTCGTTAGACGTTGAATAGGGAGGCGAAACTAGTTGCCAGAGTAATTTGAAAAACAAAGAAACAGATTAGTGGGGATCGTTTTCAGAGCTTTTTCAGTGTAGGGAGCGCCTCCCGGCAGCTAGATATAAGCAGTGTCTAACCAGCACAATAACCAGAGCTGACGAAGCCTCTCGGATGAGCGGCGAAACGTTTTCAACCAAACAAACTTTGTCCAGTTGACAAATTGAACCTCTCCTTTTATCATTTAAAAAGTAAATACGTAACTCCGTACTACCCACATATGACCAACGACTAAACCAGAACTGAGCCAGGGTTTACTCTAAATCAGTCCTGAACAAGGTGTGAACCGGGACTGAACCATAACTAAACAAGGATTAAACCAGGACCATATTAGGACTGAACCAGGACTAAACCAGGACCATATTAGGACTGAACCAGGACTAAACCAGGACCATATAAGAAGGACTGAACCAGGATTAAACCAGGACCATATAAGAAGGACTGAATCAGGATTAAACCAGGACCATACAAGAAAGACTAAACCAGGCTAGACCAGGACTAAACCAGACTAAACCAGGACCATACAAAAAGGACTGAACCAGGACTAAACCAGATTAAACCAGGACTGAACCCTATGTAACCCAGGATTGCACCAGGTCTGTCGGCCCCTCTATCTGTCCACATGTGTCCTGCTGGAGTCTGCTCTCTCCAGATTTTCTCCTCTTTTCTCTGGACGTGAGATAAGTTTGTGATGCTCTGCCGTGAGTCCGCCGTCGTGGTTTTTATCAGACAGATCCAGGGCTCAGGCAGTTACCCAGCAGCCCAGAGCCAACAGCTCCCCCACAGATAACAGCACACACAAGGAGAGCACACAACGTTACAGAGGTCACACTGAGCACCGACACGACTGAGAGTTCTGCTTAATATTCACTTTAAAGGGTCCATTTTACACTAGTTTCTGATCTCTGTTCAAATGTCGTTTCCTCATGACAAACAGACCTGGAGTTGTGTTTTGTTTCATTCACACATTATCACTAACACACAAACCCTGCAGATTTAGGCTCAAAAACAGCTCTGTTTTGTCCATCTCTACTAAACTAAAGGTAAAAGGAGCTGTTAACTTGAAAACTGTCACTTCATGACATCACAAGGTGAAACAGAGCATTTTGAGTTTTGGAGATGTAGACAAACTTATAATAAAGAGTTACTCAAACATGTGTGAATGAAACAAAACACAACTTCAGGTCTGTTTTTGAGGCAGGAACAGACAGTTTTAAAACTCACAAGAGTCCATTTTGTGAAGAACGTTCTGTACTTTGACATTTTCCTGTGCACAATTACACCAAGATGAGACAAGGACTAAGGTCAGAACCAGACCAGGACTATACAGAGACTAAACCACTGTGACCTAGTCTAGACCAGGATGAAATCAGAACTATCATCACTAGTCCCGAAATAAACCAGAACTAAACTGGGACTAAGACTAGATTAGTTTCAGTTTAGTCCTGAATACCACAGTAGACCAGACCAGGAGCAGACCAGGAATAGATCTGAAAGACTACCTCCGAACTTTGAATATTTTGGTTTGTTTTAACTGTGTTGTTTTTCCTATTTATACTTGACATCAATGGCATCATGCTGAGGGGTGTTCTACATGTATCTATGGTGGAATGTTCAGCAGTTTCCAATGTAAAACAGCCTGATACATTTTTTAAAAATGCACAATTTCAAGAATGATCAGTCCGACTGTTTAGGAGTTTGATTTTCAACAAAAAGGTGAGAGTGACTCACTGAAAAACTGTTGGCTAATGCTAGCTAGGTTGTGACTGTAATGTTATTTGAAAGGGACTTGTTTAACAGCACAAATCAGATCACCTGTTGTAGTTCAGCTATGTCAGTTCTTTCTGGCCAGACTGTGTTGAAACAGAGCTCAGATTACAGTCTAACAAAAGCCTTAGACACAGCATGCCTACAGTTAGCATCACAACCCCAGGGAATGTCACTGACATTAGCTGCAAAGTCTATTACTTACAGTAATACAGAAATCAAGTTTGAAATGTTAGTATCGTGACAACACTACAAAGCAATAACATTTGTACAGAGACCAGAGGTAGCTCCCCTTCTACTAGAAAAGTTCCTGAGTGCATCTTTAAATCCAGCCATTCGTGCAGAGCTCGGGGTGTCTTCAGGTCATGTTCTTAGATGCAGGACTTTGGTTTTGGGTGCGGCTTGAATCTTAGAGCAGATAAAAGTGGTCTAGCCCCGGTCTCAGGGTGGTTCCAGGACTCGGAGGGTATTTTAGTCTCAGCAGGACCATCTCTGCAACTGAGACTGGTTTAGTTGATTGTGGGTTAGTCCTGATAAATTCACTATTTTGTTTGGCATTTGTTATTGGGTTAAGGGCTGCACAATTATTAACATTGAACCCTGTAGTCTAGACCTATATAATCTAGTGCTGTCAGGTGATTCAATAAATTAATCTAGTTAATTACAGGATTTGTAATTAATTAATCTAATTAATCGCATTTTAATACATTTTAGGTGGTTTATTGTGCTCTCCCACAGTGCAAAAAAGGTCAAATGTGCGTGAAAAAATATTTACAGTGGTACAGTGAAAAGACTGCAGACTTCCCCTTTAAGTCTTTAAGTCTTTAAGTCTTTGGCTCGCTCTCTTTCTCTCAGCGCACGTTACCTCCACTGTAACCAAGACAAGACTGCTGGCAGACCTGCAGAGTGCACCTATATACCCCCATTCCCCCTCCCACATTACGTAACATTCATTTGAAAGCTCATTTACACCATTCCACTATTAAATGGCGAATATTTCTGGTGCCAAAAGGTGAGCACGTACAGTAGCTTTCATGCATCGTCAATAAATAATATACAAAGCTTCAAATATACAGAGAATACAAATAATTACCCGTGCAAATTACTCATGGCTCACATGACCCTCAGAACCTGTAGGATTTAAGATCGCACCAGATCGCACCACGGGAGGAGGCGGCCCCACGCGGGTGAGTAACCTCGTAGCGCGATTTGGATGGGCAAAACTGGTGCTTCTAAGTGTGCACCCTGAGTCGCGGCAGAACACGCTGGAGAGGTTATGAGAATTAGTTTATGGTTGATAATGAAAAGGCGCGTGGAGCGCAGCAGATACGGAAATGGGCGCGCGTCTTCACATGCTCTCACCGGGAACAATGCTCTTAGGGACGGGTCTGCTCCGTCACATTTTTATAAATAAACTTGCCGTTCAAAGGCCCCGCACGCCAAATTTAAAATGCGCGTCCATTGAATTGCCGCTCATAATTAATTGCGTTAATTTTTAGATAAGATAAGATAAGACTTTATTGATCTCACACTGGAGAAATTTACTTGCCACAGTAGCTCCAGGACAGTTTGAACAAGAAAGAAAAATGCATGCAGACAATGATGGAAAAAAGTAATTAATAATAAAAATACGTAGTAATAATAATAATAATCATAATCATAATAATAATAATACAAGCATCAACAAGGAGAGCAGGGAAAAGAGGATATTGCACGTCTGGCCTATATAGTAGAGTTATACAGTCTGATGGCGGTGGGGATGAAGGATCTGCGGTAGCGCTCCTCCTTGCACTGGGGGTGCCTCAGTCGGCTGCTGAAGGAGCTGCTCAGCTCCTCTACAGTCCGGTGCAGAGGGGGAGAGGTGTTGTCCATGATGGACGTGAATTTGGCCAGCACCCTCCTCTCAGCCACCTCCTCTACACAGTCCAGAGGACAGCCCAGGACAGAGCTGGCCCTCCTGACCAGCTTATTGAGTCTCTTCCTGTCCTGCTCTGTGCTGCTCGGGGCCCAGCAGACGACAGCGTAGAGGAGAGCAGAGGCCATCACAGAGTCATAAAAAGTCTTGAGCAGAGGCCTGCACACTCCAAAGGACCTCAGTCTCCTCAGGAGGTGGAGGCGACGTTGGCCCTTCTTGTACAGGGCGTCGGTGTTGTGGGACCAGTCCAGTTTATTGTTGAGGTGAACATCCAGGTACTTGAAACTGTCCACAGTCTCTATGTCCTGCCCCTGGATGTTCACCGGTGAGTGAGGTAGTGGTCTCCTCCTGAAGTCCATCACCATGTCCTTTGTCTTGCTGGTGTTAAGGCACAGGTGGTTGCGCCCACACCAGTCCACAAAGTCTCTGATACCCGAGCGGTACTCCAGCTCGGTCCCCTCAAACACACAGCCCACAATGGTCGAGTCGTCGAAGAACTTCTGGAGATGGCAGCTGTCTGTGTTGTATGTGAAGTCCGAGGTGTAGATGGTGAAGAGGAAGGATGAGAGGACAGTTCCCTGGGGGGCCCCAGTGCTGCAGACTACCACCTCTGACTCACAGCCGCACGTACTGTGGACGGTCAGTGAGGTAGTCGATGGTCCAGGCAGCGAGATGTCCATCAACTCCCGCATCCTCCAGCTTCCCCCGGCCTGATGGTGTTGAAGGCGCTGGAGAAGTCAAAGAACATGACTCTCACAGCACTCCTGGCGGTCTTCAGGTGGGTGAGCGCCCGCTGCAGCAAGTAGATGACGGCGTCCTCTACTCCTATGTTTGGCTTGTAGGCAAACTGCAGCAGGTCCAGGGTGGGGCTCACCACAGAGCGGAGGTGGCTGAGGATCACCCTCTCCATAGTCTTCATGAGGTGGGAGGTGAAGGCGACTGGTCTGTAGCAGGCCGGTTCCCTGGTGTTTGTTGTTTTGGGAACCGGGACCACACAGGAGGTCTTCCACAGGATTATTTGTTGTATTAAATTTCTTGTGACACATTTCCATTTGGAGAACAGAGTTATGTTGAAAATAAAAAGATGCTTAGGCCATGAAGTTTAATAATGTGGACATTAACAACCATGCTAAATATCCAGTGTGACTTTCGGAGAGTAGCCTAAAATTCTATTGAGGTTCTGGGCCTGTCTGGTAGCGAAATCATCACAGATCCATTGATTTTGGTTGGATTTTTATCATTTCTTCTGTGGAATGAGTATACTGTTTGGTGAAAAGAATGGCATATTGGTTGATGTCATAATTTGGGGGAATAGTTGATTGCCAGTGAGGTAAAGATGAAAATATTGGAAAAAACGCCTTATTTTTTCCATTAAATTGAGCCAAAAATCATGTAGAAATGTGTTTTAAGAATTATTTTTTTCACTGAATGTGTTCTTTGCATCTGGAATACATTTATTGAAAGCTTACCCAATCCACTGAGAATTTCAAGAATTTTTTCAAAATTTTTCAAAATTTTCTATTGAAAAATGAAGGGTTCATACACTAAAATGGCCCCAAAAAAATTGTGATATTTCTGGCAGAGCAGACCCTCCATTTATTGGTCCGTAGGGTCAAAGTTAACAAAAAAACAAAAAAAAACAAATAAAAAGTATAGCAGACCATGCCAGGTTCAACCCATTTTATTGTGCTTTTGAGTCTTTGGCTCCCTGACTAATATGTCTCTCCCTTTCCTCTCCTTCCCCCTTCTCACCCCCTCCCTCTTCTCTCCCCCTCTCCCTCTCTAGCTCCCTCTCAACCCTCTCTCCCTTTTTCTCCCCCTCTATCTCTCTCCCCCTCTCCCTCTCTCCTCCTCTCTACCCCCCCCCCCTTTTCCTTTCTTTTTTCCTCTCAACTCTCTCAGTCGGTAGAGGGTTTGTCCACTAATCCAAAGGTTGGTGGTTCAAATCCCGCTCTTGACATAAGAAACATCAGTGGTTGAACGGTCAGATCCATTGACCCACAGGTTGGTGGTACGATTCCAGCTCCCACAGATGAATGCTGCTGTTGTGTCCTTGGGCAAGACACTTAACCCACCTCGCCCCCAGTGTCTGTGTGTGAATGTGTGTGTGAATGGATGAGTGGTTCCTTGTTGTAAAGCGCTTTGGTGCCTTGAAGGTGGAAAACCGCTATATAAAGATGTGACCATTTCCAATTTACTCTCTCCCTCTCTCTCTCCCCCTCTCCCTTTCGCTCTTCCTCTCAACTCTCTCCCCCTCTTCCCCTCCCTCAGTCCATCAGACTTTAGAGGAAGTCTTGGTGGAAACTCTGTAAGACAAACATTTCCTCAGTTTCCTCCAGGAACAGAATCAAACATTAAAGTTTCCCTCTGTTCATAGCTCACTCAGGTTAGTCACTATAAAACTATGTCATACTAATACATACATACATACATACCTAATATGGGACGAAACCTTCTCTGACCGATGGCTCGTATCTTGTCCATGAAATAAAAACAAGTTGCAATGAAGTTCACAAATCTACTTTTGCCTTTTGTAAAAGTGATTACCGAATATATTTAAATTATACGTTCTATTTTCATTTTGATGTTTATTGTGTAAATGTAGAGCCTCCACTTTAGCTCCTTTGCTCTTTTCCTACACCTTTCACTACACCACCACAATGTAGTCACAATGACTGTAGTGACTTTTATCCACACTAAAGGGTTGTTTTTGTTTTTAGTTGTTTTTAACACTATAGGAGTTAAAAGTAAGTCTAGATCAGGGGTCGGCAACCTTTACCACTCAAAGAGCCATTTGGACCCGTTTCACACAGTAAAGAAAACACTGGGAGCCACAAAACCCTTTTGAAATTTAAAATGAACTAACACTGCATATAAGGTTGGTTTTTTTTTACCTTTGTGCCATAGAATTACATTTTGAAAATGAACGAAATACATTTTAAAATACATTTTAATTAAATACAGTGGTCCCTCGCTGTTTCACTGATTTTTTTTATAGCGTATCAACACGCATTGTGTTCTGTATCCTGATTGGCTAAGGGACTGTAGACCTTTGTCTTTGTCAGTCATTCTCCTCCGTGCCGTGTCTCCTGTACAGTACAGAATGTGTTCAGTTTGCCAAATTTATTTAAATGTTCAATCAGGAGCAGTGTGACTCTGAAGCAGTGACGGACTGAGCGGTCTGGCATTTGGGCACATGCCAGAAGGGCCGCGGCCGTGCGTCTCACCTGGGGCCGATCGCGCCGGTCATGCTGTTCTATCACGGATTTGACCACGATGAGCAGGTGCACGTGTCCGCGCGCACACTTTTCCAGGTGGTTAATGCACATCGGGAAGTAGCGGCAGTGTTTCCGCAGAACGAACAGGTAGAACCTGGAGTCCAGGCGGTGGAACGAGTCCTGAGAGCGCACGGATGCGTTCTCACTACAGTTCTGTGTTTGAATGAGAAGCAGCCTGAGCCGCACCAGGCTCCGCTTTCAGCCCCAGTGCATCTTTCTCTGGAGCATGAGGAAGGATGCGAAGACCAGGGACAGACTCAGCGCTGGCTTTGATAGACCTAAAAAGAGCTGCTTCCTACAGATCCAGTGACTCATGTCTCAGCGTCCCTCGCACATCCAGCTGGACTCCCGGAGCTGTGTGACCGGTGTGCACGGTGCAGAGCTGTAGAACCCCCCCCCCCCCGTTCCACGGTCTACAGGGCCACTTGTAGGTGCAAAATACCAGGGCCATTTTTTTATCTCAGTCCGTCACTGCTTTGAAGTGTTGTATGTTTGCAAGTTTTTTCCCCCAAAAAACCCCGCAACAGCACAGCGGCGCCAGGCGCCTCGGTCAGAGGAACTGTGAAATACATGTATATTTATACAGGCAATATAAAGCTGACTACTTCACGGATTTCGCTTATCGCGGGTTATTCTTACAATGTAACTTCCACGATAAATGAGGGACCACTGTACTGAGCCGCATCAGAGGGATCAAAAACCGCTGCGGGTTGCCAACCCCTGTTCTAGCCCTTGTAATGTGAAAGCTGCACACGTCTTTGGCATTAGCGGGTCAGATTTGACCCGTGATTTAACTAAATACTTAAAAACACTAGTTATCATCCAATATTTCTTTTTTCCCTCATAAATAACTTAGTATGTATTCATATACATGGAAACACTGTTTTAATTTTTCATTTTTTTGCTCCAACGTCCTTTTATCTTACAATATACCACTCATTTTTGATTTTAAAAAACTGTTTAAATTCATTCATTATATTTCCTATAGTGATAAAATGAGTAATTATATTATCCATGTCTTATAAACTAATATCAGGGTACACCTACCTAAAAAAAAATTAAAGATCCCATGACATGGTACTTCTTGATGCTTTTATATGGCGCCTTAGTGGTTCCCTAATACTGTAAATGAATCCTTCTTCAAAATCAAGACAAGTGCATGAGAAAGCCCCATGAACACAGTCAGAGTCCAAAATATCTCTCTGAAACACTTTATTTTGGGCGTTGTTGCTTGAATGCAAATGAGGAGGACAGAGACAGGCCAGTGCAGCGGGCGGGCCGTGGCCAAACTCTCCGCTCTTTCCTCTTTAGCGGTGCGGGGGGTTCAAAAACCTCAGAAAGTGAAAATTTCATGCCATGGGACCTTTAACAATAATGACATTTGGATTTGTACACCCCAGCAAGAAGCAACGGTCCCATGTAGGCATCCAACTGCGTTTTGTCAATCTCCATCCAGCTATTACCAAACACTCTTCTCCCCTCCATGTTGGTCATCTCAGGCAGGATCTTCTGAAGAGGTTGTGGAAAGAACAGCTCAAATGTTGTCTTGATGTCTTGGGCATGCAACACAGCGTATCTAGTAGGCCCTGGAGTCACCCTGCATTGGGTGTCCAGAGGGCTTGATAACAATGAAATGTCACCTTTCCGTGACATGAAGACCTCTCCTTCAGCATGTGTGACATCTGGGTTCTCCTCATCAGATGTGTGGTCTTCAAAGTCATACTGAACCTCATCCTCAGACACATCCTCCTCAGTTTCACTTCCTCTCTCTTCAGGATCACTGTCATGACCAAAGATATGGTCCAGCGCCTCATGAACAGTATACCTCTGGCTCATGTTGACTGATGCTTTAACAGAATGCACCCAAACCCTGTATATATGTGCCATTTTTTATTCAAAATGTATCAATATGCTGCAAGAAAGTTTGAGTTCACGTGGGGTGAAGAGGGCCTTTCTGTATGTGTGTGTATGTGTGTGTGCTTGTATCAGTATTCTAACGAGAAAGTTTGAGTCCACGTGGGGAAGTGTG
Source organism: Paratrypauchen microcephalus (assembly GCA_036785185.1). NCBI lineage: Eukaryota > Metazoa > Chordata > Actinopteri > Gobiiformes > Gobiidae > Paratrypauchen > Paratrypauchen microcephalus. The sequence goes on along the minus strand of JAVJIX010000050.1, from coordinate 3,464,683 downwards.
GTGAAGGGGGCCTGTGTGTGTGTGTGTGTGTGTTGTGGGACACATTGAGCCATATTTGATCCACAGAGCAACCCACAGCTTTTAAGTGATGTACACAACAGTCAGTATTCTCTGGCGGGTCATATTTGACCCGTAACACCACAAAGGTCACTTTTTTTTTGAGACGTTTAGAATTTACTAAAATGGTGAAAATTAATTTTATTGCGTTAAAATAGTTGTGTCTTAGGATTAGATGAAGCCTCATTCCAGTACAAAAAAGCAAATGGTACTTTTTACATGCCTAAACTTGAAAACGGGTCAATTTCGACCCAAACACAATATAAGGGCTAGATCAATGTAAAATACTTCATACATTCAAAAGTTAATGTAACACTAAAAAGAGTGAATGCATTATACATATCTTTAAAGTGTTAAAATTACACTCATTTTCATAGTCATAATCTCAGATGGAGGACAGGTCTTTATAACTCTGAAAGATTCTGAAATATTCTAACCCCTGATCCACAAATGCTGACCCTTCTCAGAGATTGTTTCATCTTAAAGTCCTGTAGTGTTTGCTTGTGGAATGGCTCTGCTCATGTTTCTCCACAGAAGGCCTACAGCAGACTTCACTCTGCTGCTTGAGGTGAATGTTCAGGAAACCACAGTGTTTAGTGTGACATTTAGAACAGAGCACTGACTCCTACACTCTCTCTAGGTGTATGTGCAGCTCTCACCACTCTGTGCGAGGGGGAAATGCCACGGCAACAAGGATGTCATTAAAGGGGCACTATAGAACTTTTCTCATGTCATTGCTTTAACTGTTATGTTCCACACATGACATTACCCTTAATGATCTTTCATATATTCAGTTACTGGTTATGTCCAGGGTTGTCTCTGCACAGATCTGACCTGTAACTTGGTGACCTCACATGGGGTGTTCTACATGTATCTCTGTGGTGGAATGTTCAGCAGTGCATTGGCATTGTGTTATCATGGTAACACAATGCACACATCAAAAACGTCCAAAAAAGAAAAAATAGAATGGATTTAAACAACACCTTTTCAGGAGCCTGTGATCAGTCCGAGCGTTCATGGTCCTGTTTAAGAGTTTGATTTTCAACTAAAAGGTGAGAGTGACTCACAGAAAAACTGTTGGCTAATGCTAGCTATCTTGAAATGTTATTTGAGATTATTATTTTGTCATAATCCAATACATCCAAAACTCTGCTGCTCGCCTCCTCACCCACACCCGCTCCCGAGACCACATCACTCCTGTCCTCCAAAATCTCCACTGGCTCCCCATCCCTCAGCGCATCCAATTCAAAGTCCTCCTCATGACCTACAAAGCCCTCCATAACCTGGCCCCATCATACCTCTCTGACCTCCTGCACCGCCACACCCCATCCCGCTCCCTCCGTTCCTCCGACACCAACCTCCTGTCCCTCCCCTACAGGACCAAGCTCCGAACCTGCCCCCACCCTCTGGAACTCACTCCCACAACCTATCCGTGACTGCTCTGACCTCCCCACCTTCAAAAAACTGCTCAAGACTCACCTTTTTAAAACTGCTTTTAATGTTTCTTAATGTTGAATGTTTTGTCTGATTGTTAATTGTTTTATTACTTGTTTTATTTTATTTTACCTTCTGTACAGTGTCTTTGAGTGTCTTGAAAAGCGCTTTATAAATAAAATGTATTATTATTATTATTATTATTATTATTATTATTATTATTATTATTATTATTATTATTATTATTATTATTATTAATTTTGTCATCTGTTGTGTTGTGGGGCACCTTTACCTTGGCTACTCACATCAATGTCAGTATGGCAGAGCTTACAGAAGGCATATTATAGTCTGGTTAACACCTGACCATATCACAAGTGAGATATGGGTCTGGAAACTCGCTTCGAAAAATCCCGTAGCGGAGGTGTGGTTAGCGATTGCCAACGGCCGTTTATTGGGCGCTATGAATGTCTATCATTGAGCGTATACGTAAGTCCATAGCCAATCATGTCAGTTGTCAGTTCAAACTACAAGCTTCCGTTTGTCATGTAGTACGCGTCACCGTCTTGCCACACCTCCCCCGCTCTCTGATTGGGGCCCTAAATCTGGGACTCTCGCTTGGACGAGTTTCCGTTCGTTTCGAACTGGAAGGCGGCCTGGGAATTCCCAGGCTAGGCATATTATTCTCCTTTGGTGTGGGGAGGGATTGTGCTGATGCAGTGTGCAACTGGTGGCTGAGGGTCCGAAATGAGGACAGAATGTCAAAAATGAAGAAGCATAACAAAAGTCCGGACAGAAGGCTGACAGTCCGGTGACTGGCCAAAATCCAGACGAACGGTTACCCTAAGTGCATCACAGCCCCAGAGAATGGAGATGACATCAGCTGCAAAGTATCAATTGCAGAACATTCCAGGCAAAGCAATAACATCTCCATGGAGACAAGCAAGTGGCAACCCTCACACACACACACACACGCACGCACACACATACACACACACTCACACATTGTATGTGTGAAAAACTGTCTGACACGCATTAAAAGTGTATGGAGAAATATATCACATGAGTAAAAGTTGTGCTTCCTCTTCCCACTGTGAGGAAGTTTACGTGACAATATTTGTGTTTCTTGCAGCTCCTTCACGTAGGATTTAGTCAGTGTTGTATAGTAACGAAGTAATAATACTTCACTACTGTACTTAAGTACATTTTGGGAGACTTTGTACTTTACTTGAGTTTTTAAAAAAAATGATAACTTTTACTTTTACTTCACTACATTTCCGAATTTAATTGCATACTTTTACTCCACTACATTTTCAATGTGCCGTTTAGTTACTCATTACAAAAAAAAACCTCTACTGACTGAAGGAAGTCAGGACGTGCCTGGGCTTGTTCGGTACTTGCGCATGACAATCAGCCTACACCTGCTGGTTTCATGCAGCTAGTTTAATCAATCAACATCCCTGATGGAAGAGGAGACAGCATCCATCGAGGTAAGTTCCAGATTAATGAAATTGTTAGCGTCTATATTCCAATTTCAGTAACCATGGACATACTAGACACCGTTGTGAAACCTTGAGCATAACATGTAGAAATTAACTTTGTGTGACATTGTTTCGGTTACACAAAGCGTATTTGACGATGTTGGAGCTAACAGGCTACCTAGCTTTTTCGGCTCAACGGAAGGCATAGCTGTAGGCTAAGTGTAACGTATGAGAAAGGGCACACAAGTTAAAAAAGGACAAAAAATAACATTAACATGTGCCTACTTTTAAAAATGTAAACAAGCACTGTGTGTTTGTGCTATCTAAGTAACAAAGCGAGGGTTAGCTTCAGACTGCCTTTGCTTCATACTTTTACTTGTACTTTTAATTACATTACTTGAGTACATTTATTTTTACATTACTTGTCATACTTAAGTACAAGAAGTTCCAGATACTTTAAGACTTTTACTCAAGTAACATTTCAGTCAGTGACTTCGACTTTTACCAAAGTCATTTTTGGGAGGGGTACCTATACTTTTACTTGAGTTTGATTTTCCACTACTTTATACAACACTGGATTTAGTTTGTCACATTTTTGTATATCCTTTGAAAATACCTGATTTTGTGACTTAGTTCATGTTTTGTCCTTCAAATTATATTCACTTTCTGATGTCCCAACGGTTACTTTTTTATTTACTCTTAAATTACTCTTGCTCAAGTCACTGCATACCATTACTTTGTACTAGTAATATCTGAAAGTCTTAAATCAGACCTATTCTACAAAATGGACTATTCAGAGCTTTTAGCCATGTTATAGTAGTTTCTTCTCACTGCCCCTCTGAAGTTGTATTTGGAATGATTTGTGCATGTTTGAGGAATCTTTAACTTACACGCCTTACACGCCCACTGTGATGTACGCACTTCCTTCTCCAGTCTCTTAATCTGTGATATAGGATTGTGCAGCGTTGCGTAGTCTCATTTTGGTACAAATTTTTAAAACGCTCTAGTGTGATGTGCTGCTATCCATAGGAGGGGCCCACACCCAAATTTGTTTTAGATCAATACTGTGATTTAAACTGTGCAGATGAAGCGGTGTCATAGATTATAAGTATAGAGCAAACACAAGCACGATATATGTGTTTTAGAGTCTTACATGAGTCCAGTTTTTGCCTCATCTGCAGGTTCACACACATGCACCACACACACAGGCTTGTGTGCAGAGGAGACCTGCCTGTGTTTGAGTCTTGGGGCATTTCTGAGTAAAACCGCAGTTTCACCGCTGAACGGGGGACACCTGCTGCGGCTGACCTACTTCAAAACAGTGCTACTGCAATACATGTAATATACATCCAAACACCTGCACTCACTCACACTCCACTTCATATTAGGCAATGTGACTGAAGAGTCTTGCCTAAGGACACAATGGCACAACTGCACCATTGACTATACATGAATGGGCATAGCTAATGAACTAGCTGCATTCCAGATAGGAAGTGCGCATGGGCACAAAGTGGTTTCTTTGAACTCTGGTTGCAGTTGACCCCTCTCTCTGTAACTGCTGGATCAGACTCCTCATTTTGGTCTTAACATGTTGGTTTGGACCCACTCTACTTGGTCCTGGGCTTTTTATTTTGATATTTTGTCTGTAAATCAAGATATGATCATAATAACAGACCTTTTATTATTATTCTTTGTGAGCCCAGCCCTTTGGGGCTACAGGTTGAAATGAGCCTTAGGTTATAATTTGGTGTGTTTACATCCATGTCAAACCATGTCAAACATGCGCTGTCCCATTCAAAATACACACAAAAAAGACAATCAGGGGCCTTCTTTCCCTGAGGTCGCTCTGCTAACATTAGCAACAGGTTTAATTGACAGCGATGCTAAGCAGCCACTCCCAGCCAAACCAGCGGCGTGAGTGGGAAGGGGTGTTACTTTCAGCAGCTTTGCTTCTGATTGGTTCCTTGGTTTTTGATCTCAGATTTCCAAGGCAAATTAGTTGGAGGCTAATTAGCTGCTATATCTGCAAGCCTCAATGAGCTTCATTTGGCTGGAGCTGAATGTTATGGGTGATGTCACACTCACTTACTCCACTTCTTAATAAAAAAGTGGACTCTAGAGCCACTGGCACCCCATTATGACTTCTGATATTCCTAGCAGTTTCCCATCCACATCCTGACCAGGCCCGGTCCTGCTTAGCAAAAGAGACCGCCAGACATTTTCAAAAAAGAAGTATAAAGTGTAACATGGTGATCTAAATATATTATTTGTTACAGTTAATACCCCACAGAAGTCAAATAACCTTCATTAAGCACCTTAATGAAGGTTATTTTATGAGGGGTATAACACGGCTGTTCTTAAACATGCCATTGTTCAGACTCTGATCAAGAAGAACCATCTTGACCCCAGTGTGTTGTCAATTTTAGAACAATCTCAGAACTTTCCTTTTTATCAAAGCCTTTAGATAAAGATGTGTACAATCAGCTCCAGTCAATGACCTGCTTTTATCTGTTGATTCTTGTAAATCTCCAGTTCTTGTACTTGACCTCAGAGCAATATGGACCAGGACTTTTTTCCTCACGTCTAGAGCAGTGTGAGTGCATCAGAGGCACAGTCCTACTGGTTTCGCTCGTATCTTACAGGTCGAATCCTCTCTGTGCAGATGGGCCAGTTCTCTGCCATTGTGGCTCCTTTAAAAGGAGCTTTGTTCCAGCTGCTATTGTACTAATGAATAAACTGTAATCTATTTATCTATTGATTTTAGTACCCTGTCTTGGAAAATCATATTTTTTATATGTTTAATATTTATTGTGTTTTTTTTTTTTAGTCAAGCGTGATGAATGAATGAATTATTTATGGAACAAAACCATTCTGCACTGGAGCATTGAATGAAATGTGAAATGTGGGACCAGCCTCTCAAATCTGCAAAACAAATTTACCTGCAGGCACGAATAAAGCGACCTAACCTAAAGCTGTGGAGTCTCTCAGGGGTCCATTCTTGGTCCAATCCTTTTTGCTTTAATGATAATAACAATACTGCATCAGTTTTATATAGCGCATTTCTGGACCCTCAAAGATGCTTTACAGGGCATTATTCATTCCACACCAACTACTATAGCCACAGCTGCCCTGGGGCAGTCTGACAGAAGCACCACCAACACTCACTCACCACTTTCATACTAGGCAACGTGCCTGAAGTGCCTCGCCTAAGGACACAACAACAGTTTTTGCGACTGGCACCCCCCTGTGGCACCTGCATTTCCCAGTGGTCTCCCATCCAAGTACTAACCAGGCCCAGCTTGACTTAGCTTCTGAGATCTGACGGGATCAGGCTTTGACAAGCCATATGATAACGTACTGTATATAAGCCAGCCATCCCATTGGGATCCATTTCAACCAAGCACAATGTCTCCTTCCACTGCTTTGCAGAGGATATACACATTTATTTACCAATACCATTTCGTAACAGCATGGCATCATTAAAAACACTTCCACTGCCTGAGTGACATACTGTCTTGGATGAAAATACATTTTTTCTATTTCATCCAAGACCTATGGTAGTAGTTTAGATTGCCAGCCTATTGTAACACATTTTAAATTATGGACTAAACCAAAAGACTCAGGGAGAAAATGCAAACTCCACACAGACCCACATGATACAGGAACTGAAGCAGGGACCTTGTGGTGTGAGGTAATATGGTGATTTTTTCATCCTTAGTCTTATTTAGGTGGCACCAACCACATAGAGCTGTGCTTCTCAAACTGCGGTACATGTACTACCCCTCTGGGAAAGTATTGTAACACTTCGGGGTAGCTGTGTGAGGCGGTGTACCTCTGTGTAGTTGCTGTATTTGTAGTAGTAGTAGTATTTGTGTAGGTTTGTGGTATTGACAGGTGCTTCTTGTCTTCTACAACTCTGAAAAACTTCAAAAGCAAAAAACGGCTAGTGAACAGGCAGAGATAGAGAGATAGAGAGAGGAGAGAGTAAGAAGAAAGGAGAGAGGAAAGGAGGAGAGAGAGAAGAAAGAGAGGAAGGGATGAGAGAAAGAGTGATAGAAGAGAGAGGAGATAGAAGTAAGGATGAAGGGCAGAGAGGAGAGAGAAAGTGACAGGAGAGGAGAGAGCAGAGAAAGAGAAGGAGAGAGATGGGGAGAGAACGAGAGGGAAAAGAGTAGAAAGAGTAACAATAAAGGAGAGACAGACAGCAGAAAGAATGATAGTAAGACAAGAGAGAGAGGGTTGAGAGCGGGGTGGGTGTGTGGAAAAAGACGTGCAGGGTTTAACGGTTCTTCCTTTATTAAACATACAAAAAGTGGAATTAAGACAGCAGTTATTAAAATGCAAAGTTAAAATTGCATGTTCATGTGACTGTTGGAAAGTTTCTCTAGCCCCCTGCACCCCCCCTCTCATCCCTGTGTTCTCAGGAGCTTCTTGAATTCACTCATTGTGTTCAAATGAGAGACACAGTCAGAAGGATTCAACACAGTGAACCTCCTAGTAGCCAGAGTGAGACATGACATCTGCATGATGGCAGCACTGGGCAGGGTCCAATCAGGAAACACAGGTGGCTCACCATACATTAGAGACCCCTTTACAGTTAGTAAACAGACGTGACGTCACCGGCATGTGCGCGCATTGTTGACACAGAATCAACCATGGCGGACCATAGCGGAGTATCTGAACGAAAAAAAGCTACATTCAAGAGCTCACGTTGAGCAACGGGGTTCGTCTACCAGATCCTTATGCGATCACGGAGTGGCAGTACGACCGCAGAAAGTGGCCAGATTTACAGTGGCCAGATATCCACTGTTATTTAGTGGAGAAGCCCAGCGTGTATACAAGAGAGAAAGTGCGCGCATACAAATCCATGGATGCCTACCAGTTTGCCGTATGTGGCCATGTACAGGAGGTAAAATACCACGATATCGATGGGGAGTTTTGCGTGTTGGCATCTGATGTTCTCCCCAGTCAAAGACAAGGCCACAAGACGACCATGTACAGTGCTTGGGCTATCATCAACAAGCGCCATAACTACGTTCTGACCGCCAACTGCACTTGCATTGCGGGCTAAGTAACATACTACCACTTAATTCACGAGTCACAGATGTGATCTCAGTCATGTCAAATGCCATTTATGATGGTCATGCGAAAATTCTCATGCATTTTAACAAAGTTATTCGTGTTCGTTTACATGTGTCTGTCGTAGAGGTTACCCGGTTAATATGTCTGTGAGCTTTGCGGTGTCCTGCGCTTGCTAGTTAATCAGCATGATTAAACACCATTGAACACCTAAACCCTAAAATTACCCTAAACAAGCAGCAGGTGTTCACTTGTGTGTATGTCAGTTGAATGATAGGAACTATCATTTATTCCATCTGTTTCTCTTTATTCGAGTTCTTCTCTTCTATATCTTTGCTGAGGGTTTTATGTCAGCGGTGGCTTTGTTTTGAGTCAGCCCTGCGCGCGCATTCAGTGATGACGTAGCTTTGAAACTGGTCTATAAGACAGGACTTTCCGTGTGGGCTGGTATCGTCCCAGAGCTGTGGCACAATTTAAATGAAAAAAATGCAAGTGCAGAATTGGTTTGCAGTGTGGTCAAAGGTGTTGTATAATGCCCCGGTGTTATGTGGGAACAGTGTGTCAGGTGGAGAATGCTGCACATGCTCTGCAGAGTCTGGAGGCAGTTCACCAGAGTCATACCTGCACCACAGATAATCACTGAGCAGAAATGTAGCAAAGGTCATGTAAATGCATAGTAGAAGTTCATTCCTTTGTTTGAAGTCATCTCAGCTTTGCACACATGGGACTCAAACTCTTCATTTTGTGCAGAACTATAATGACTTGTGCATTTTCAGCTCCTCTGCTTCGGGTTTGGACCTGCCATGTTTTATGAGCTTACAAATGCCCACAGTGCCAGCAGAGGGTGCACGGGCTCAACGTATGCAGTCTATATGGCTCAAGCTGTTCAAATCAGACTTAAAACAATAGCTGCAATCTTGAGATGTATTTTAGTCATTTGAATTTTTAAAGATGAACTGTGATTTCATTCTTAAAGGGTCCATATATCCAACATACCTGGAGTTGTGTTTTGTCACAAACCTTTTTAGGCTGAGTTCTTCTCTCAAACTGAAAAAACGTGTTATTTCATAGTACAGGATGTGCTCCATTGTGTTTTTAAACTCCATACACCTTCACTAGAATCATTTGGATAATTTCATCCCTGGAATTGCCCGTCTCAACTGAACTAAAGGTAAAAGAAGAGTTGATTTTTCATAACAAAGGACCTTTAATATTTCAATATTTATTTTAAGTTCCATTTATTTGTTGCTTTAATAGAAAACCTTGAAAAAAATTATCAGAAAAAGCATGAAATAATGAGATAACAAATCAAAGTCTAAACTATATTTGAATCTGATGGTTTCGTTTTTTAACAGTACAACTTTCAGTCTGCCGCACTACTTTCTTTTTCACTTTTGATTGAGCTTCACTTCCTGTCTTTGTCTCTCTCTTTTTCTATCACGGCCCCCTCCTCTCTCTCTCTCTCACTGCCCCCCGTTTCTCTCTCTCTCTCTCTTTTTCTCACACTCGTCTGTCTCTCTCTGTCTCTCTCTCTGTCTTAAAGTACCACACTGGAGGAGTAGGCGAGCAGTGTGAAATGGTCTGTGCTTGACTCTGAGCCTCTTGGTGTCTCTGTCTCAGCGCTTCGTCAAAATAAACCTGCATATTTTAAACTTAACTCACCATTTTGGATGCAGACTTTCACTCAAAAAGGTAAGAGCAATTGTTTATGTTTTTGGAAAAATATCTACTTCAGAGCATTACGGTTTATGTGGAAATAGTAGGATGCTTTTGTTCAAAGTTCACATTTCAGACATGTCATGGAGTATTCATCCGTCCATCCATCCATCTTCTTCTGCTTTCTCCTTTTCTGTGTCGCGGGGGCAGCAGTCCAAGCAGATCTGCCACCCAGAACACATGAATCCTTCCGCGGGTGGTGGGCCTACGGGAGCATTCATATTTGAGACAAAACTGAAATAATGGCGTGCATTTCAGAACATAAGTATGAGAGGACAGTTTGTTGTGTATGGGGACTCAGGCCATTGCAGCCTTGTGTTGTTACATATCACATTGGTGCACACACTGGACACTGGACAGTTATTGTACTGTTGTGTGTGCTGTGCGTGTTGAGGGACCTGGTCAGCTCACCAGTGGATGTTGCTGGAGGTTTGAAGGACTCTGTAGATAGTGTTTTGAAGTAATCCTAGTGCAGAGCTGCCCTGGGGCCGACTGACCCTGCATGTGGCTGCACCTGTGTGACCTTTGACCAGAAACCCTTTCACATAGGCACAAGTGTGTGAGGAGTTTTCATGTCTCTGGAGTGTGTGGTTTAGTTTGTGTCTGTGAGAAAGGCTCAGAGGAGTCAGGACTTCAAATATAGACTGAAAATTAAAAAAACATGTGGTGGAAATGATTCAAATATGTGCTCAAAATTACAATTCTATTAATCAAATGGCTCAGCTTAGTCGCCTATAATCACTTTAGTGTTTAAATAAGGATGAATGAATAAAATACAACCACTACTGCTACTACTGACCCGGAGGGGAAATGCTTTTGTTACAGCCATGCAGCCAACCCGCACAAAGGGCCCATATTACACTACTCACTGATCCATGTTTTAATGTAGTTTCCTCGTCACAAATATACATGTTTGTGATGACGGCAAGGTAAAATTTGGGTCGCCCGGGCCTTTCTGTGTGGAGTTTGCATGTTCTCCCCGTGTCTGCGTGGGTTTCCTCCAGGCACTCCGATTTCCCCCATTGACCCAAAATGCTCCAGGTAAAATCCTCCAGCTTAGGTCCTGACCAAGCCTAAGCAAGAAGATCATGGAGATGGTCCCCGGGCGCAGTCATGTGTGCCCACTGCTCCTAACAACAGGATGGGTCAAATGCAGAGGACAATTTCTCCTGTGTGAGATCAATAAAGTCAATCAATGTTTAAAACACAAACCCTGCAAACAGAAAACACTCTGCTTTTCCTTGTGATGCCATCTATTACAAGAAGTGCTCTACTGTGTGTCCATACACCTTCATTAGAATCATTTGAATAATTTCAGACCTGGAATTATCAATCTCTACTGAATTAAAGGTAAAAGGAGCTGTTCATTTGGAAACTACCACTACTGACATCACAAGGTGGACCAGAGCATTGGAGATGTAGACAGACTAATAATAAAGGATTACTGAAACATGTGTGAATGAAACAAAACACAACTCCAGGTCTGTTTGAGGAAGGAACAAGATTATAACATGGCTAAAAGCTCACAAGCGTCACTTTTGTTAGTCGCTCTACATCACAATGATGTGAGCTGTGTGCAGGGGACCGATGTAGGGCGACTAGATTAGGGACACCCTCGGGTTAGGATGGTTAGGATGGTTGGTATAAATAAAATGATTATGTGTCTGTCAGTGCGTGTATTTGCCTTATACTCATTTTCAAGCAGTTTTCTGTATTTTAGCTAAGCAAATTACAATATTTTCCCCTTTTACTGTTTGGAAGGGATCAAATTGTGGTCCAAAATAGGGATGCCTGGAACATGTTTTGAATAAACCTGGAACAAATCAGTGGTTTTGTATAAATATGCTGGGACAGAGGACACTGGGCTCAAAGCTGGGACTGACCGGGTAAGAGATGTCTGGTCGCACTGGACTTGTGAAGAAACTCACATTTCTGCTCTTTGTCAAAGTTGAACATTTCCTCCTTCAGTTTTGTCTTTACCATGAGTTTGTCTTTTTTATATAATGGTCCTTGTACACACCAGCACAGGTGTGTCAGAAATCAGATTACTCTGATCAGATCTTTGGTGTGTGCGTGTGAGCATCATTGAAAGGTCTATTTTCCTCCTATATCCTTCTGGGACCTGAAGAAAAAAAGTGTATCTAAATTATTATTATTATTATTTTAATTTTCTATTTGGAGGTAAATTAACACTTTAGCATTTACATTTTGTTAATTTTATTTTTATTCATAATGTTGTAACATGTCCTCTGTAATGGACTGTAATAGTGTTAAATCCATGTCAAGTTAACAACCTGACAAAAACATTTTTTCGGTCGGTTCTACAGTCGCCTCAGAAAGTTTTTAGACTCCCTTTTATTTATTTATTTATTTATTTATTTTATTAATATATTTGTATTTATTAGGGGGCCAAGCACCGAAGGTGCTTAGGCACCCTATAGGAATTGCTTTGCATTGCCTAGGCAAGTTGCCTAGTAACCCTTTGATCTTTCCTTTGATGTTCTGGTCTGATTCTTATTCTTATTATATATGGTAGCTGAGTGGCTAGCGCTCTTGCTTCACAGCAAGAAGGTTCCGGGTTCGATCCCCGGGTCGCCCAGGCCTTTCTGTGTGTGTTTTGTGTGGAGTTTGCATGCATGGTCTGGGTTCGATCCCTGGGTCGCCTGGGCCTTTCTGTGTGGAGTTTGCATGTTCTCCCCGTGTCTGGGTGGGTTTCCTCCGGGCACTCCGATTTCCCCCACTGACCCAAAATGCTCCAGGTAAAATCCTCCAGCTTAGGTCCTGACCAAGCCTTCTTCTTCTTCTTTCTTCAATGGGAGTCTATGGCAGCCCATAGAACCGTCTGGTAAAAAGTTGTGAAATTTGGCATGCACATTTTAGCCAGTCTCCTCATTACTCACAGCAATTTATAGGCCCCCAGTACCAACCGTCTAGTGGCAGCAGCAGGTCAAATTTGCAGAAATTTGTCAATTGCCTAGCAACACACCTAGCAACCTTTGATCTGTCTTTGATGTGTCTGTTCTGACAGGGTTAGACCCTGACCCTGTCAGACCCTGTCAGACTCTGTTAGATCCTGTCAGACCTTGTTAGACCCTGTCAAATGGTGCTTGACCCCCGCATTGCTGCTTGCAGCTATATTTATTATTATTATTATTATTATTATTATTATTATTATTATTATTATTATTATCATTATTATTATTATTCTCATTATTATTATTATTTATTCTTTTTTTAATCATAGTGCAGCCACAAACTAGAGTCTATCTCAAAACTTTAAAGATGTCCACTATAAAGGACACAAATGAATGGGGGGGGTCTCAGGAGGATATTTACCCAACACCACATCTGTAATACTTCGTTACCACTCAGCAGGGGGCGCCCTTTCTCCACCTCCAGCCCCGGCCTTCCGCTCTCCCTCCGCGGGCTCAGAGCTCCTTTTCCCCGCGGTGTACCTCTCTCTCTCTCTCTCTCTCTCTCTCTCTCTCTCTCTCCTCTCTCTCTCTGTCTCTCTTTCTCTCTCTCTCTCTCTCTCTCTCTCTCTCTCTCTCTCTCTCTCTGCGCTCTCACACGCGCGTGTCCGTGTCGGCTCCTCCAATCAGAACACAGGTCTGCGCGGCCTACCTGCGTGACGCGCGTATTACGTCCTCACTGTGTTATCTTTATTTTCGGATTCGCGTTTAGTTTGAGTCGAGTCTGAACAGGCGCAAGATCATGAGAGACACAAGGGACACTTAAACTGCAACTTCACCAGGTAAGAGCTGTGTACTACTGCTACTGTATCTGATACTACAAATAATACTAGCTACTGCAGCTACTAGAATACACTCTTCTTACCATTGTGTACATTTTTCATAAATATTTTTGTCTCTACTTCTACTACTATACTTCTACTTCTTCTACTACTATAATTTTATGACAACCACTACTGCTTCAGCTACTGTTACTACTACTAAATTAGTATTAGTAGTACTAACACTACTACTACTTTTACTATAGTAGTATTGTATATAGTGTATTAATATATAGACGTATGTAATGTCCATGCAGCTTTCAGCACTCTTGCACTTTACAAATTGCACCTTCACTTTTGCACCTTACATATTGCACATCTCATTCTATCTCGAACTTTCCTTCTTGTTGGAAGAGTATATGTTTACCTGTATGTGTATTGTTGATGCCTGTATACACTTCATGTCCATGAGTGTAGCTGTGTGTGTGTACGTGTGTGTGTGCTTGTGTGTGTGTGTTTAGTTAGATTGCACATTTGGTGTCTGGTGAAACGCAATTTCAGTCCTCTGTGTAATGCCTGTTACATAGTGAATTGACAATAAAGTACACTTTGACTTTGACTTCTATACTACTACTAGCCCTATACTACAGTGCTACTACTATCTCTGCTGCTTTTGCTACTACTAGAATACTTTTATCACCATTGACATAAACATCGCCACTTACAAGTGAACAGGCTAATAATAATAATAGGTGTGCAGTGATAGGACTTGAGAGAAAATAGCACCAAGCGATTATGCCATCCATCCATCCATCCATTTTCTTCCTCTTATCCGGGGCCGGTTCACGGGGGCAACAGTCTAAGCAGGGACGCCCAGACCTCCTTCACCCCGGACACTTCCTCCAGCTCCTCCGGGGGGACCTCAAGGCGTTCTCAGGTCAGCCGGGAGACATAGTCCCTCCAGCGTGTCCTGGGTCTTCCCCGGGGCCTCCTTCCGCTGGGACATGCCCGGAACACCTCCCGAGGGAGACATCCAGGAGGGATCCGAAACAGATGCCCGAGCCACCTCAGCTGGCTCCTCTCGACGTGGAGAAGCAGCAGCTCTACTCCGAGCTCCTCTCGTTTGACTGAGCTCCTCACCCTATCTCTAAGGGTGCGCCCAGCCACTCTGCGGAGAAAACTCATTTCGGCTGCTTGTATCCACGACCTTGTCCTTCCGGTCATTATCCAGAGCTCATGACCATAGGTGAGGGTAGGAACGTAGTTTGACCGATAAATTGACCACAACGGTCCGGTACAGCAACCGCATCACTGCCGATGCTGCACCGATCCGCCTGTCAATCTCATGCTCCATCCTCCCCTCACTCGTGAACAAGACCCCAAGATACTGGAACTCCTCCACTTGAGGCAAGGACTCCCCACCCACCCAGAGAGGGCAAGCCACCTTTTTCCGGTCGAGAACCATGACCTTAGATTTTGAAGAGCTGATCCTCATCCCAGCCGCTTCACACTCGGCTGCACACCGCCCCAATGCACATTGGAGGTCTCGGTTCGATGAAGCCATCAGGATAACATCATCTGCAAACAGCAGAAATGAGATCCTGTGGTTCCCAAACCAGATCCCCTCCGGCTCCTGACTGCGCCTACAAATTCTGTCCATAAATATAATGAACAGAACCAGTGACAAAGGGCAGCCCTGGCGGAGTCCAACATGCACCGGAAACAGGTCCGACTTACTCCGGTCATACAGGGACTGAACAGCCCTTAGCAAAGGGCCCTGGACCCCATACTCCCAGAGCACTCTCCACAGGACCCCCCGAGGGACACGGTTGAATACCTTCTCCAGATCTACAAAGCACATGTGGACTGGTTGGGCAAACTCCCATGCACCCTCAAGCACCGATGGAGAGTATAGAGCTGGTCCAGTGTTCCCCGGCCAGGACGAAAACCACACTGCTCCTCCTGAATCCGAGGTTCGACTATCGGTCGAATTCTCCTCTCCAGCACCCTGAAATAGACCTTACCGGGAAGGCTGAGGAGTGTGATTCCCCGATAGTTGGAACACACCCTCCGGTCCCCCTTCTTAAACAGAGGGACCACCACCCCCGGCCAGTCCAGAGGTACTATCCCCGACCGCCACGCGATGTTGCAGAGACGTATCAACCAAGACAGCCCTACAACATCCAGAGACTTAGATACTCAGGACGGATCTCATCCACCCCCGGGGCCTTGCCACCGAGGAGCTTTCCAACCACCTCAGTAACTTCAGCCAGGGTGATGAATGAGTCCGTCTCCGAGTCCCCAGCTTCTCCTTCCTCCTCGGAAGACATGACGGCGGGATTGAGGAGATTCTCAAAGTATTCCTTCCACCATCCGATAACATCCCCAGTCAAGGTCAACAGCTCCCCACCCGCACTGTAAACAGTGTTGGGTTAGTGTTAGGGTTAGGTAACCCAACCCTAACCCTAACCCCTCCTGAGGCGCCGAACGGTTTGCCAGAATTTCTTTGAGGCCGTCCAATAGTCCTTCTCCATGGCCTCTCTGAACTCCTCCCAAACCAGAGTTTTTTCCTCTGCCACCACCCAGGCTGCAGCACGCTTGGCCTGCCAGTACCCGTCAGCTGCCTCAGGAATCCCATGAGCCAACAAAGCCCGATAGGACTCCTTCGTCAGCCTGACGGCATCCCTTACTTCCGGAGTCCACCGCCGGGTTCGGGGATTGCCGCCACGACAGGCACCACAGACCTTGCGACCACAGCTACGGGCGGCCGCATCGACAATAGAGGCCGAGAACAAAGCCCACTCAGACTCTATGTCCCCATCCTCCCCCGGAATTCGGGAGAAGCTCTCCCGGAGTTGAAGGTGCCCCTGACAGAGGGCTCTGCCAGACGTTCCCAACAGACCTTCACGATACACTTGGGCCTGCCAGGTCTCTCCGGCTTCCTCCCCTGCCAGCGGACCCAACTCACAACCAGGTGGTGATCAGTTGACAGCTCTGCCCCTCTCTTCACCCGAGACACACGGCCGGAGGTCAGATGACACGACAACAAAGTCGATCATTGCCCTCCGTCCTAGGGTGTCCTGGTGCCACGTGCACTGATGGACACCCTTGTGCTCGAACATGGTGTTTGTTATGGACAAACTGTGGCAAGCACAGAAGTCCAATAACAGAACACTGCTCGGGTTCAGATCAGAGAGGCCGTTCTCCCAATCACCCCTTTTCCAGGTGTCATTGCCCACGTGGGCGTTGAAGTCCCCCAGTAGAACAACGGAGTCCCCGGTTGGTGCACTATCCAGTACAGCTCCCAGGCACTCCAAGAAGGCCGGGTACTCTACACTGTGAGAGACCTGTCCCCGACCCGAAGGTGCAGGGACACGACCCTCTCGTTCACCGGCGTGAACTCCAACACACGGCGGCTGAGCTGTGGGGCAATGAGCAGGCCCCGTTCCCCGCGGGCAACGCCAGATAAATGGAAGGTCCAGCCGCCCTCAAGGAGTTGGTTTTCAGAGCCCAAGCTGTGCGTGGAGGTGAGGCCGACTATATCTAGTCGATAGCGCTCAACCTCCCGCACGAGCTTAGGCTCCTTCCCCCCCAGCGAGTTGACATTCCATGTCCCCAGAGCTAGTCTCCATGTCCGGAGATCCGGCCGTCGAGGCCCCTGCCTTCGACTGCCGCCCAGATCTCTTTGCACCCAGCCCTTATGGATCCTCCTGCGGGTGGTGGGTCCACAGGAGGACGGCCCCATGTCGCTCCTTTGGGCTTCGCCGGCCTGGCACCGTGGGGAAAGGCCCAGCCACCAGACGCTCGCTGGCGAGCCAGTCCGGGCAACATAACTGACCTCAATGTAAGACTCAACATAAGGGCTTCTGAACCGCTCTTAGTCTGACCCGTCCCTGTTTGCCTTGGGTGACCCTACCATGGGCATAAAGTCCCCGACAACATAGCTCCCGGGATCATTCAGGCACTCAAACCCCTCCACCACGTTAAGGTGGCGGCTCAGGGAGAGGCCAAGCGATTATGACTTCTGACTTTTTCGTGGGCAACTGTTTTGTGATGCAGATATATCACTTTTTGGACAAATATTGTTTTGAGAAGAAAAAGAAGCTTTATTAACTGTCCTGGCTAACTTGCCGGACTTGCTTTCATCAGCTCCAGAACCGGGGCAGAAACTCGGCTCACAGGACACTGTCAGTGATAAGTCAGTGTTAATGCACGACACTGCTGAAGGGGATGCCATACAGATTCACATTAAAAAACCCGAACTATCCCTTTAAAGTAGTTTCTTCTCATTGACCCTCTGAAATTGTATTTGGAGTGATTTGTGTATGTTTGAGTAATCTTTAATCTCTTATTTTCAAGAAGCCATTTTGCCAATTATGTTTATGTTATTTATGTTCATACTAGGCAATGTGGGTGAAGTGCCTTACCCAAGGACACAACAACAGTTTTTGCCACTGGCGCTCCGCTGTGGCTCCTGGTATTTCTAGTGGTCTCCCATCTAAGTCCTGACCAGGCCCAGTCCTGCTTAGCAAAAGTACATCTGTCTTTGACAATTCTCACTTGCATGCATCCTGAGCATCCTAATTCACAACATTCAGAGACCAACAACTTGCATGCTAACATGAAGTTTCTGATTATCAGATAATAAAGCATTTTATAATGAAATGCAGACAGTACACAATGGACTTATTTTGCCCTCACGAGCTGCTTATACAATAGATCTGTACTGGTGAAAGACACATTTTGCACAAATGCATGGAAAAAGTCAAGTACAGCCCCTTTATGGCCCCAAACCTAGCTCTTGTGAGACTCATGCCTGTGCAGCAGTCTTCTGGTCAATGCAGGTTACTAGTAATATAAAGTTACTGCATGTGTGAATTATGTGTAGTACTATGAAGTTTAAAGTTACTGCATGTATGAAATGTCTATAGTATTCTGTGTAGTGAAACCTCCTGAGGCTCAGACCCCAAATACACAGTGAGTCCAATGTGTGGAGCTGTAACACGAGACAAGACTTCAATCTACGTAAATACATCAAGTCATCTACATGTCCAACTATTATAGAGTTCAGTCCTGGTTTACACCTAGTTTAGACTTGGTTTAGTACTGGTTTAATTCTGCTTTAATCTTGGTTTTGTCATAGTTTCGCCCTGTTTAGTGTTGGTTAAACTCTAGCCTAGATACATTAAGTACTGATTTTATTTTTGTTAAGTCCTGGGTCATTTCATTTAGTTCAAGGTTAGTCTCTAACAGTGTTGGGCACGTTACTTTGAAAAAGTAATTAGTTACAGTTACTAGTTACTAACCCAAAAAAGTAACTGAGTTAGTAACTGAGTTACTACACTATAAAAGTAACTAGTTACCTAGGAAAGTAACTAATGTGTTACTTTTTTTTTAGTTAAAAAATGTCAAATAATTTGGATTTTTTTTTACAGTGCATTATACAGCTTTTGCTGCTTGGCTGGCGTGGCTCTGTCACCGTGGCCTTCATTGTTAATAACGGCACCGAGCATGAGATTATCATCATGGAGCCTGCTTCTTCTGCCCCTTCCTCTCCTCTTCCTCCTCCTTTCCTCTTCCTCCTCTCCACCTACTCCTCTCTCCTTCATTGTTAACAGCACCGAGCATGCGATTATCATCATGGGGCCTGCTGGTAGCCACTAGTTTAACAGAAGCGCGCGCCGTCCAGAGATGCTTCATTAAATTCGAGTTGCTTATATTGGACGTGGACAAAGTCTTTGGTCTTTGACACAATGTGCACGTAACATGTACGTTTTTACCTTTTACCTCGACGAGGTTAAAATACTGCCGATACTTCTGTCTTCGACTCGGGACTCGCCATCTGACACGGGGGGTGTGTATTGTGTGTGTGCGCTACTACTGTGTGCTGGGATTGTGTGTAGAACCCGCCCACCGCCCACTGGGTGTCTCTGGTTGGCTCAACATGAAATCTTACTCTGCTTTAGCCAATCATCATTACTTATCCCGCCCTTACTAAAGGGAGAAAAAAAATTCCCCTGTGCCTATGCGAGTCGCGCACATGATGCCAGTTTCAAAATGAGTAGGTTCAGTAACGCGGTAACGCGCCGTTTAGTAACGGTAATTGAGTTCCTTTATTTTAAAAGTAATGCGTTACAGTATTAGTTACTGTCAACAGTAACGGTGTTACAGTAACGCGTTATTAGTAACGCGTTACTGCACAACACTGGTCTCTAAAGGCTAGGCCCATCCTAGTTTAATCTTGGTTTAGTCCTGTTTTAGACCCGATTTTGTCCTGGTTTATTTTATAGATACAGTACGTGCTGTTAGGTCATGGGTTAGTAATTTGAGTTGATCCTAATCCTATTTTAGTATTAATTATTTCCTGGTTTCTTCCTGTTTACTTGTGGTTTATATCTGCTTTAGTCTGGTTTATCCATCTCTACCAACTGAGCTACTGCCACTCCTAGTCTGGTTAAGTCCTGGATTATATTTGCACTGAATTGATTAGATTGTCTGGTATCTATGGTAACTAAAACTAAAATAAACAATTTAACACTATTGTCCCCTCTGCCCATTGGTCTTCTGCTCCTGGTTCAGACATACACTGTAAAATTACCCCTTGGACTCTGCTCACTTTTACTCCTGTCATTGTAGTACTTTTGTGTATTATTGTGTACTTTTACCACAAAAACACAGTATATTTACACAGAAGTGACACAGTTTCTCACAGCAAATCCAAGTGAAAACAGTTCAATAGGTATTTCATCAAAATAGTTTTGTCACAATGTAAAAATGTCAAACTCCATTTTGATACAAAGGAACAGACTCAATGTTCAACACTGATTCAGATACCATAATGATAATTAAAAAAACATTTTTTCTTTAGCATGAAACACCTTGCAACTGAACCAGGAATTGTGTCGACTCTGGGAGGAGGAGCTGGCTAAGAACTCAATCCAACGTGCCGGTCAAAACCAGCTCCAATCAGACCTGAAGCGTAGAGTGGAAGAGATTGTGAGCTTGAAAACTCAGTTAAAGAGAGAGAGAAACCACAATCTCAGACTTCTCCAGGACCTCCAGAAGAACAGTGAAATTAACTTTGCACTGAACAAACAAGCTAAAGTCCACAAAGCTTCTGGTTCAGAAGGAGACTGCACTTCCTGAGGCAAAAACACTGATGCAGTGCCTCTCTCCAGGGGGCACTACAGTAGAACAAGACACTTCAGAATGAGGTTGTCCAAATGGAAGAGAAGATTTTATGTCAGTGTCCTTTAAGTGTCATTTAAGCAGCAGTGTTAGTGTCCTTTAAGTGATATTTAAGCAACAGTGTCATTGGGGGAGGGAGGGCAGGGCACCTGTAATCCCTTCCTGAGGGCAGAAAGTCAACGAACTGAGAACCAGGGTGGAAGCTGCCCTTGATAATGTTGTTGGCACTGCTGATGCAGTGGGAGGTGTAGATGTCCTTCAGGGAGGGGAGAGGGCAGCTTATGATCTTCTGTGCTGTCTTGATTACCCTCTGAAGCCTCTCCCTGTCCACCATGGTGCAGCTGCCATACCACACTGTGATACAGTACGTCAGCAGGCTCTCAATGGATGCACTGTAGAAGGACAGTAGCAGGCTGGGGTCCAGTTCGTACTTCCTGAGCACCCTCAGGAAGTGTAGACGCTGCTGGGCCTTCTTAGTGATTGCTCATGTTCTCAGTTTCAGGAGATGTTATCGGAGATGAGAACACCAAGGAACCGGAAAGTGTTGACCCTCTTCACACACTCACCGTTGATGTAGAGGGGGCTAGGTCTGTGGGGTGCCTCCTGAAGTCAACGATGATCTCTTAGGTTTTCTTGGCATTCAGAGCAAGATTGTTCTCTGTACACCAGGTGGCCAACTTCAGTACCTCCTCTGTGTAGGCTGACTCATCACCCTTTGAGATGAGCCCAACCACTGTGGTGTCATCAGCAAACTTCACTATGAGGTTGCTGTCGCTGGTTGGACTGCAGTCGTGGGTGTAGAGACAGTACAGGAGGGGGCTCAGCACACAGCCTTGTGGGGAGCTGGTGCTGAGTGTGCGGATGGGGGAGAGGTGGTGGCAGAGTCAGAGTCTGGGGTCGGTTGGTTAGAAAGTCTTTAATCCAGGTGCATGTTGGAGGAGGGAGGCCAAGGGTGTTCAGTTTGGATATGAGAATATCCAAATATCCATATGTCTGGGATGATTGTGTTGAAGGCTAAACTGTAATCCACAAAGAGTATCCGAGCGTAGCTCTGCTGTTTCTCCAGGTGGCTCAGCACAGAGTGGAGGGCTATGGCAGTGGTGTCATCTGTGGATCTGTTCACACGGTATGCGAACTGGTAGGGGTCTAGGTCTGGTGGAAGGTGGTCCTTGATGTGCTGGAGGACTAATCTTTCGAAACACTTCATGATTACTGGTGTGAGTGCCACAGAATGGTAGTCGTTGAGGCTGGTGATGGGAGAATATTTTGGTACTGGAATTATGGTGGCTGATTTCAGGCAGGATGGGATGGCTGCCTGGGCCAGGGATTGATTGAATAAACTGGTGGGCACACTCTCTGAGCACTCTTCCAGGAACCCCGTCTGGGCCAGCAGCCTTTCTAGGGTTCAGCAAAACACCGGCTTTGCAGCTCCGCTTTTGCTTTTTATTTTATTTATTCTTTATTTAATAGGGATAGTGCATATTAATGAACATCTGCAACATTGCAGTGTAAATACGCCAGATTATAGGCGTAATTAGCAAAAATGCTAATTTCCATCTGTAGTCCCTAGGCAGGTGACACCACAGCAAAAACAATAAAAACAATGATAACTGACAATAACACTAACATTAAAACATTAACGATCCCATGACATGGTACTTCTTGATGCTTTTATATGGCGCCTTAGTGGTTCCCTAATACTGTAAATTAATCCTTCTCCAAAATCAAGCCTCAGTGCATGAGAGAGCCTCTTGAAGGCAGCCCTATTCAGAAACATGGTTCTGAACACTTTATTCTGGGTGTGTTGCTTGAATGCAAATGAGGAGGACAGAGACAGGCCAGTGCAGGTGGGTGGGGGTGTGGCCAAATACGCCACGTTTTCTGGTTTAGCCGTGCTACGTGCGCTGTCCCTACTTCCGTGTTTTAAGCGCGGCGGACGATAGGACAAGCGTTCCATGAAAAAAACACTCTTAGACACATTTTCACAGAAAATAAAATTAAACCACTGCTGTTTCAGAGGCTTGGAGGCTCGCATAAAGGACATCCGAGCCTGGAGAGACTCTCACGTCTCTCCAGGCAAAAAAAAAGCTAGCTCGTTTGCGGTCCAAATTCTCTGGCCGTGATTTCCAGAGACAGGTGGTGGACATCCACACGGGGGGTGGAAACCTTTCCCGAGTGTGACGTCAGAAAATTCCCTTGTCCAAAATTGCCCGTTTGGGCTGTCTTTTTTTCAAACACGGAAAAGGATCGCAATTGCTCGATTTACATATTTCGCAACTTTTAACCATGGGGGGGGGGGGGGGGGGGGCCTAAACAGGGTAGGGGAGCTCACATTAACGTTCAAAAACCTCTTTAAAACATTAAAAGTGTGAAAGTGGCCAGTGTTGGAGTCTGTTATTGATAATGGGAGTGTGTTCCAAAACTTAGTGCCTCTGACTGTGTGGGACCTCACAGTTCCCGTGGGCCGTGGCCCTAGTTTCCATCCCACTAACAGTCTTTGTTTTAATAAAATCACTGAATTTTCACTTTTACCGTTCAAATACTGGTGCAGAGGGGCACCATGGACTCACTGTGCTGTACGCTCAGCAGTGACAGCTACCTGCAACACTAAAGCAAAGCGGCTGTGAAAAGGCGCCGGGTGAGGCGCATAGTTACCTGGCCTCATGGTAGAGGCACTCGTGAGCCCAGGGGTTCTTCTTGCAACTTCTGGGCCAGCGGATTAGAATAAGTGACAGCAAGCTACAATTTAGAGTTAGCAAGTCAACTTTAATAATAAGTTCAACTTCACTTTTTTCTTCTTGTCTGGCCCTACTTTTTAAATGGAGGAAGATTACCTATTAAAGCTCAAGTAGTTTTCTAACCTGGACTTTCGGTCGAAGCAGGAGTTTAAAGAAGACCAGCGCCGAAGCTTAAAGGTTTGCTTCAGACTACGGGACGAAAGACTCGCTCTTTTCAAACAGCAGTGTTGGGCAAGTTACTCAAAAACTGTAATGCACTACTTATTACTTGTTACTGTCATTTTAAAGTAATGCCTTACATTACAATATTACTCTAAATAAAAAGTAAGGCATTACACTACTTTTGCATTACTTTAGTTACTCTCGCCAAAATGACTGGAAATAAGGATTTGGCAATCTACAGTGCAAATCTCTCACGTGTCATGACTTTCACCTGCCATCCAGGAGGTTTTGGGAGCTCTGGTCGGGTCAACATCAGTTTCGGCTGCTTTGTTGGGGTTGTATCGTTCCCTGTCCCATCCCCACCTTTCCTGACTAATTTCGTGGTGCTATGGCACCTCTGCAAGTGCTTCGTCAAATTGCTTGTACTGCATTTCGACGTGGAAAGAGGTTTGGGATTCACACACAGTGTGCATTTAACTAAAATGTTCTTGGAGTCCTTATTTTGAACGAAGTGAAAGTAGTGGGCGTATGCCCATCTTGAGCTAGCACTATCCGATTCTTCTGGTTCTGTCATCCTTTGTCAGTCTGCCAGTTCGAGACGAAGTAAAAGGAAATGGAATGGTCTGTGCGGACTTTTATATCACTAGCTGATCTTGTGGAACTTTGTATGAAATGTAATGTTCTGCACGGACTTATCAGATTCAGTAGCTGATCTCACGGTGATCCGCAAACTTTGTATGAAGAAAACGCAAAACCCACAAAAACGAAGCAGGTTAAAAATGCATTGTAATGTGCGCATTACTGGCATTGTAACGAGTAATATATTACCGATTTTCTTCCCTGTAATGCGTTACATTACTGCGTTACACCAAAAAGTAATGCATTACAGTAATTAATTACTTTTGTAACGAGTTACTCCCAACACTGTCAAACAGTGTGGTAAGAAATCGTCTTTTCTGTTTTCCTGCCTTCTTTTCTCAACCTGCTGTTACAATGTCTGTACTCAGATGGAATATTGTGACCTGAAAAATTTGCAAAGAAGCCTCGTTAAACATGAGCGGTCTACCGCTCACATTCAAAGCCAGATTGCGCTAAAAACGTCGCTATTTTAATTTATGATGCTACTCGGTGCATTTTGGAAAATGCACTGAACATAAATAATTTTCAGCTTCTCATCAAAAATATTATGAACTACCAGTCACTTATACTTGCCTACACATGATGACATCACTGATGACATCAGTGCCCAACTAGGATATCACTGGTTTAGACCTGGTTCAAAGACAGTCTGCATTATGATGTAATACTGTCCTTTAATTAAAATAGAATAAACTTAAAATCTATAAATCTATAAATGAAATCTTATAAATTCATCTTTTTGTAATGTGTGCTTTAGATTTGCATTATTCTATTAATCCTTAATCTTAAGATTTTCCATTTCATGTCTAATTAAATAAAATTGTGCAATTTAAGCAGGCTATGTAGACTTTTTAATATTGTAGTGCACAATACTGTACTGTACAATCTTATTAAAGGGCCCATACCAGGCTATTTTCTGATCTACATATGTTTTATTTCCTCATCATAAACAGACCTGGAGTCTTTTCTGGAGTTCTCTCAAACAGAAAACACTCTCTTCCACCTTGTGATGTCATATAGTGATACAGGAAGTGCCCCACTGTGTTATTAAATATATATTTTAAATGATGTAGACAGACTTATATTAAAGGGTTACTCAAACATGTGTGAATGCAACAAAACACAACTCTGGTTATGTTTTTGAGGAGGGAACAACATTGTAACATGGCGGAGGACCTTTAAGAATCAATTCAAAACATCAAAGTCACATAATGACAAAACAGACAAAATAGTGAAATAAAAACGCCAGGATCATGTAGATGGTAAATATGAACATTTTAAGACCAAAATGATGAGGCTCACTGCAGCAGTTACAGAGAGAGGGGCCACAATATTCCAGTGTAAGTCAATAGGAGCCAGGGTCAGTAGGAGCCAGAAGAGCCACATCTGAACTTACTATTTGTAATGCAGCGGCTAGCGCGCTAGCTACGTCCATTTATATATACACTGTCTGTCATGATTCTAAATTGTAAATTCAAACATTCTTACTTCTTGGAAATTTGGACAATATCTTAGGAAACCGCCCAGTGTGTCCCATCTCAAACCCAGGCCCTAATCTAATCTAAAACCATGATTGTATAACAGGATGATATTACTGTACTGTATTACTATTTCCCTAAATCACAGAAAATCAGTGATAGTAATAATACATGTATACCCTACCTGGTATATAGTTTTGTGGGAAAAGTGTTAAAATCATCAGCTAGGTAAATGATGAAAAATCTTTCCTGAATGGACGAGGATAAGAACTCACCTGTCAATCACACAAGACCATAATCAAATTTTTTTCTCCTCATATCAATACTTACAAAACAGTCAATACAGTGACATGCTGGGGGTGTTCTTCATGTATGTTTATAGTGGAATGTTCAGTTGTTTAACCTGGTGACACAATGGACATATTAGCAAATACTGCCTGATAAAAGGAGAAATTCAATTTGTCAACTGGACAAAGTTTGTTTGGTCGAAAACGTTTCGCCGCTCATCCGAGAGGCTTCGTCAGTTCTGGTTCGAGTGCTGGTTAGACACTGCTTATATCTAGCTGCAGGGAGGAACTCACTACAATGAAATTGTTCTGGCACTATCTCAACTAATTTGTTTCTTTTGTTTTACGAATTTCTCTGGCGTCTAGTTTAGCATACCTATTCAACCCTAACGACTGTCTCCACACCTCTGGCCCTGGCCTGTCTGCCCTATTGCTTCTTTTGTCTGTTTTGACTTGGTTTGAGAATGGAATTATAAATGGGAGACAAGTTATGTCTGACTCCCCCATTTCTGTTTAAAGAAGGATTCTCTTTTTTGACAAAAATTGCCTCTTTAACTCCCCTCTCAAACCAGTTCTTTTCCCTGGCTAAGATCTGAACCTCACTGTCCTCAAATGAATGGCCCGTGGCTTCTAGGTGAAGATGTACGGCAGATGACGGTCCACTCTGGCACGCCCGTCTGTGTTGGTACATCTGCTTGTGAAGTGGCTGTTTTGTTTCTCCAATATAGCGCTCACTGCAGTCTTCACTACACTGAATGGAGTAGACCACATTGCTTTGTTTGTGGCTCGGTGTTTTGTCCTTTGGGTGGACGAGTTTTTGTAATTTATAATTCCATTCTCAAACCAAGTCAAAACAGACAAAAGAAACAATAGGGCAGACAGGCCAGGGCCAGAGGTGTGGAGATGGTCGTTAGGGTGAATAGGTATGCTAAACTAGACGCCAGAGAAATTCGAAAAACAAAAGAAAAAATTAGTTGAGATAGTGTCAGAACAATTTCATTGTAGTGAGCTCCTCCCTGCAGCTAGATATAAGCAGTGTCTAACCAGTAGCGGTGGGTATTGGCAAAGAAGTCATGATTCAATTCGAATCACGATTCATATGCCACGATGCGATACTATCACGATGCATCACGATACTTGAATTATTGCGATGCATTGCAATATATTAGACATACTTCAGTGAAAATGTACCCAAAAAAAGAGGATAACTTAAATATCAGTGGCTGTGTATCTGGGTAGTGTCTTCAATTGATACATAACTCTGAGCAACTCAATTCATAACTGAATTTATTGAATAACAAAAACAAATAAACCAAACCAATAACAAAAAGGCTGCCATCCTTCCTTGACACTGCCTGAAGTCCATTGCTTTGCTGGAAATCAGTTCAACACAATCGAATTGTGAATGCTTTTATCTATTTATCTATTTACAACTGCATTTACCTACGATAGATTTATTTATTCATTAATTTATGTATTAATATGTATTTATTTATTACTTATTGAATTTCTCCTTTTATCATTACTTGAATTTCCCCTTTTATCATTACTTACTTATGCTTTTAAACGCTAAAATATGAATTTATATTGTTAAATTACACTTTAATTGTATTGTTGTTAATGTTACCTGTAATGCCCACTTGGTCCTGATGGCTTCTGCAGTTACTCCATTGTAAACATCTTAACTCTCGTCCTCGGAAAGGAAAGGTCTTATACAGAGCCTCTTTTTCACTCAAATACCTCTTGTTAAGATCCTGGCACATTGTGGTTTTAATTTTCCTTGTCAAGATGGAATCAGTCGGATTGTCTTGGAGCTCGTGGACGAGTTGCGCACGGAGTGACGCTACAATAAATGGCGTTGGACTGGTCTCCTCTGATATTGCGAGTGTAGCTACTTTCATAGGTTTCATTGCAGCGACGACCTCCTCAGCAGCCGTTATGTCACACTCGGTAAGATGTCCTTCTCAGACTTCCGCATTTCGGCAGACAGGAGCGCATTGGGCACGCAC
Organism: Paratrypauchen microcephalus; assembly: GCA_036785185.1. Lineage (NCBI taxonomy): Eukaryota > Metazoa > Chordata > Actinopteri > Gobiiformes > Gobiidae > Paratrypauchen > Paratrypauchen microcephalus. The sequence continues at coordinate 3,436,685 of JAVJIX010000050.1, read as the reverse complement.
AGCGCAGCGTGAACGCACATGTTGCTCTAAAAACCGTTCCAGCATGTAAACACAGCCCGCCGCCGGAAATGCCGCTGGCGTGAAGGCAGCGGCATTTCTGCTTTTCTGCATTTCCGCTTTTTTAAATTAATAATCGATATTTGGCATGAAGAATCGATGCAGTATATTGTGAAAGTTAGCATCGCGATGCATTGTCATGACGATTATGTTGCACACCCCTACTAACCAGCACTCGAACCAGAACTGACGAAGCCTCTCGGATGAGCGGCGAAACGTTTTTGACCAAACAAACTTTGTCCAGTTGACAAATTGAATTTCTCCTTTTATCATGGATTCTACCTGGACGACTGAGGGATTCTTCACGCAAATACTGCCTGATAAGTTTTTAGATGTCTGAAAACAATCTGAGCATTCATAGTCCTGATTATCAATAGAAAAATGAGAGCAACTAACTGAAAAAGTATATTTTGCTATGGATCCTACCTGGACGATTGAGGGATTACACAGATAACTGAAACACTGTTAGCTAATGCTAGCTACCTTGTGATTGTAATCTTATTTGAGAGGCGTGAAAAGTCCCTCAGTCGTCCAGGTAGAATCCATGATAACAGGAGAAGTTCAATTTGTCAACTGGACAAAGTTTGTTTGGTTGAAAACGTTTCGCAGCTCATCCGAGAGGCTTCGTCAGCTCATTCGTCAGAGCTGACGAAGCCTCTCGGATGAGCGGCGAAACGTTTTCAACCAAACAAACTTTGTCCAGTTGACAAATTGAACTTCTCCTGTTATCACTTATTTGAGAGGGACAAATCAGCTGACCTGCTGATTGTGTTAAAATTAGTTGTGTCAATCGATTAAAATATTTAACCACGATTAATCTCATGAATGTCATAGTTAACATTAGGGATGCACCAATCCACATTTTTTCACTTCCAATCCGGTCCCGATACCTGGATTTGGATATTGGCCGATACCGATACTATTCTGATACCAAACTGTTTGTTTTCAATATTATCATTATTGTTTAACTACAAATAACGGTCCCCATAATGATAAAACACCTGCAATTCAACATAATAAAGAAAATACTTAAATAACTCCCCATATGGTATGACTTAATTAACTAAGAGACTTAAGAAAATAAAATAAACCCACAAATTAACATTAATGGTTCAGTCCGGGTCATGTGGCCCCCTTTAGTGTGGCGGCACGGTGGCTGAGTGGCTAGCGCTCACGCTTCACAGCAAGAAGGTTTTGGATCCCCATGTGGCATGTTGGTATGGCTGTAAGATTTGGGTCACCAGAGCCTTACTGTGTGGAGTTTGCATGTTCTCCTCGTGTCTGGGTGGGTTTCCTCCGGGCACTCTGGTTTTCCCCCATCAACCCAAAAACATACACCATAGTTAAAATCCTCTAGCTGAGGTCCTGACCAAACTGATGCAAGAAGATCATGGAGCTGGTCCCCAGGCACAGTAATGTGCTGCCCACTGCTCCTAATAACAGGATAATAATAATAATAAATTTTATTTATTAGGTGCCTTTCTGGACACTCAAGGTCGCCTTACAACAAGTATAATACATTATAGGCAGTTAAAAGCAACAGTTAAAATACAAACAGTTAAAACAAACCGTTAAACATTGAAACAATAAAAAATTTTAAAACAGTAAAACATTTAAAGCATTTAAAAGCATTTTTGAGTTTGGTTTTGAAGTTTGGGAGTGTGTCAGTGTTGCGGAGGTCAATAATAATAATAATACATTTTATTTGTTAGGCGCCTTTCTGGACACTCAAGGTCGCCTTACAACAAGTACAATATACATTATAGGCAGTTAAAAGCAACAGTTAAAATACAAACAGTTAAAAACAAACAGTTAAACATTTAAACAATAAAACTTTTAAAAACAGTAAAACATTTAAAACATTTAAAAGGACAGTGCAGTTATGGTTGAGGTGAATAGGCCAGTCTGAACAGATGAGTTTTGAGTTTTGTTTTGAAGTTTGGGAGTGTGTCGGTGTTGCGGAGGTCAGGAGGGAGAGAGTTCCAGAGCTGAGACCAACCACAGAGAAAGCTCGATCACCCCAGTGTTTGAGTCTAGCTCGGGGGACTTCCAAAAGAAGTTGGTTATTTGACCTTAAAGTGCGATTTGATTTTCGGACAGATAAAAGTCTTAGACAGTCTTAGACAGATAAAAGTTATTTCAGTCAAATAACAAGGTGCTAAACCATTAAGAGCTTTAAAAACAAAAAGTAAAATTTTAAAATCAATTCGAAAAGAAACTGGAAGCCATTGAAGTGACCCATGATGGGTCTCCCTCCCTCCCGACCCACGACGGGTCTTTCTCTGCCTCTCTTCCGACCCACGACTGGTCTTCTTCTTTCCACCTCTCTCCTGACCCACAACAGGTCTTCCTCCCTTCAGGTCTCCCTCCCGACAGGTCTCCCTCCCGACAGGTCCCCCCCAACCCTCATCCCTCCAACCCTCATCCCTCATCCATCCAACCCTCATTTCATAATTCAACGTTCGAGGCTCGCTTCCTTCACCTACAGGTTCCTACGCTTGCCATCCGCACCCATGCTGAAGGACGCACATCTGCATTATCATGGTCACGTCCGTCAACCATCCACGCTAGCGTGTGTGACCCCACTCCAGCGAAGGTCCAGCTCCTCTGTCAGGGGAGAAGACCGTGACGGGGAGGACGTCACGGTTTCTCTACATCACTCCTGACCCACTCCATAGTGCACCCACAACAAGTCAACTATAACGCCAGACTGTCGATGCAAATGTCTGTGTTGATGGAACAATTTTAGAAATATAATCAACCTTGTACTTTAAAGGATTTATGTCCTTATGCAACAGCGCGTTTTTTTCCCGATCTAGCTAGGCATGGGCGGAGTGATATCACCTTGCAGTTAGGTTTCCAGGTGATATTTGTTTACCTTCAGCTGTCATCGTTAGCCGTAGAGTACAGTAGCCTGCCCTGTTCTACAATCCAGACATGGCCACGTTTGGAGGTCTCCCCGATGCTTGGTATATACAAGCTGACTTCTGGCAAAGACTGCCAGTCTCTATCTCATCCTCATGTTCCCGTTCTGATTAAAGGACTGCAAACACTGAACCTCGCCATCCTCCAAAACGCCTACTACTTACTTTGGACCTTCTCTACTGTTGCACCCTCACTCTGCGCTCCGGCGACCTCTCGCCTTTCACGGACCTCTTCTGGCATAACACCCCATCCGTTCGCCATTCATTTATTTATTCATTTATTTGAACCCTTGGTCGTCGGGCCTCCAGCACCTACCTCGTGTACGTTCGCCACAACCCATTCCACTTTATGCACTTTATGCTCTCTGACTAAAGTGCGGAGAGCATAAAGTAGCACTTGGGTCCAGCGGCATGGGGTGTCAATTGAGTGGTGGGACCGATGTGGGTTGATGTGATACTTTCTGGTTGGAGAGTTGATGTTAGCTCCCCTCTGACCTGGCGTCCTGGCTCCCCCTTGCCGTAGCATTTGTGTTGTACCTCGTCAATCTCTAGTTGTGATAGCAGTTGCCGTTTGTGGATGTTGGAACACTGAGCTAGGGGTGTAAAGATTAACCGATTTGGATCGGTTATCGGTCTGTGACCTTTGCGATCCGCGTGTACCGATCAACAGAGCCCGGATCAGTCCAAATGCACTACAAAAGATCCGATGCACCGGATTTACGGCCAAGAATCGGTTTGCTAGCTCCTGAGCGGTCTCTCTCATGGCGCAGAAGCCGCCCTGTGTGTGTTTGCGTTCGCTAAATCACGGGTTAGTATGTGGGTGGTTCACTTACCTGGGGTTGAAGCTTATTGGCTGGTTAACTGCCAATCATGCGAGCGGCGCGGGCTATTATGCGGAAGCGAGCAATGTTTGTATGTGTCTCGTCAGGACAGATCTACGCACTAGGAAGTTTTGACAAGGAAGATTCGACAGAACACCTGTAAGATACGCTGTTTCCATTTATTGAGCTGTTGTTTAAGTTAAGTTGGTGCGCCACCGAGAAAGTATTAGTTATTCAGTGTTAAGAGCTTTCTTTGATTTTCTTTTTTGTTAAGAAAAGTTAATTACATGCATAAAAAAGAATGTTGGATTTAACATGCTAGTGTTTTCTATAACTGCCTTGTAATATCTATCTTCTTGTCAGTGATATGTTGCACTTTAACAGTTACTGAAACTCATGAGTGACTGAAGCACTAATTCTGATTAATTCTGATTTTTGCCTTTAATAGGCAAATTGCTTGGTTTATAACGTCTTTTTTTATTTTTGATATCTAACCTTATTGTTTTCTGTTGCTTCAGAGAAGGAATGTATTATATTTTAAGTATGAGCAGCGTTATGCAAACCGGATTGCCAGTTTTTCAGTAGGCCTGGTGTATTGTCTGTTGGACACTAAATAAACAAAAGGATACTATTTTGAAATTTTATTTCTGTTTCTCTCTTTTTCTTCTCAATAACTTTAAAGCACTTGGGAGTAAAGTTGTCAATTTGTATTGAATTGAAATTAACCGAATCGAATCGAATTGTACCGGATCGTTTACTAATTTTATGAATCGGCCCTGTGAATCGAGATTTGAATCGAAGCGTTTTGTGAGTGAAAGATTCACACCCCTATATAATATATATTTGACAGCACAGCACAAATTAAAATAAAGCTCATGTTAAAGTGTGACTTGAGTAACAACTTCAGACAAGACAGTGCCTCCAGTTAGCATCACACCCCCATGGAATGAAGGGTCAGTGATATTTAACACACAGACTCATCTCTTCTAGATTAAAATTAGATGAATTAGATCTATTTCATCTGGTATATTTATTGCTCGTTCTTCAAGTTTCATTTCTTTATTTTTCTGGTTATATGTTTGCTCTGTATCACAAACAAGTAAATTTAGGTATTGAAAGTGACACAGAACTAAAACAGAAAATAGCTATCATGACGACTACTAATATTACCATAATTACTACCACCATGACTACTACGTGAAAAGTCCCTCAGTCGTCCAGGTAGAATCCATGATAAAAGGAGAAGTTCAATTTGTCAACTGGACAAAGTTTGTTTGGTTGAAAACGTTTTGCCGCTCATCCGAGAGGCTTCGTCAGCTCTTGACTAAGCCTCTCGGATGAGCGGCGAAACGTTTTCAACCAAACAAACTTTGTCCAGTTGACAAATTGAACTTCTCCTTTTATCACCATGACTACTATTACTTTTTTATGCCCAAAGTGAGAAAAAAAAGCTGTACATCATGGTTGACTCCAGCATGATGTTGTTTGTTACTACTACTACTACTACTACTACTACTACTACTACTACTACTACTACTACTACTACTACTACTACTACTTGACAACTCTAACTATGAATCTAAAGACACAGGGAGAACATGCAAACTCCAAATAGAAAGGCACAAGCCTGTTGAAGCAAACCAGTGTTGTGAGTGGTGCTTACTGACTGAACAATTTGCTAAATATGTCTCATATTGATTTTTCTGGCAAACATTGCAATTAGATTTAGATGTATGTTTTAATGAAAACTCACATTTTAAATGCGTCTGTAGTACTTGCTAATTATGTCTATTCAAAATGCAATTAAATTGGATTACGATGAATTCTGCAGCTGTATAACTATATATCCTGACACACAGACCTGGGGACCCTCTTGCTGTGAAAGACTGAACAGGAGCCAAAGTGAGATTTTTCCTCTGAGTGGCTCTGTGTCTGGATCACATGAGGAATAACACAGACCTTTATTTTATTTTATTTTATTTTATTTCTTTTTTTTATGTAATCACAGTAGGGATGCAACTAACGATTATTTTAGTAGTAGATTAATCTATAGATCCAGTAACGATTAGTCACGATTAGTCATGAAAAAAAATATTACTAGGATAATGGACACGACGCTAACGTAGGTATTTAGTGAGCGCAGTTACGCGTGCGTGCTTTAAAGGAAAAGTAACATTTTTTACAATCTGAGCCTTATTTCGGTAATAAAACAAGTTGTTTTACTCACCCATAGCACTTTGGTGTCATATGGAGCACTTCCAGAGATGTTTTAGATTTGCGATCTCCATAATGTGAGTTCTCGGGGCAAATGTTTGCGGTCTCCAAATAACACAAACTTTAGCACTTTTCAAATCATAGAAGCTCGATGTCTTAGCCTACGATTTCGTTTGGTCAAAAGTGGCCTGTAATCCGAGATTTAGCCATAGTTTCGAGTAGATGAGGAGGCCAGTGCGCATGTGCGGAGTGTGCTCTCAGCTCCCGGGACCCAAACATGAAACGCAAAGCTGTAAACTATGGATAAATCTCGGATTACAGGCCACTTTTGACTCAAATGAAATCGTAGACTAAGACATCGAGCTTCTATGATTTGAAAAGTGCTAAAGTTTGTGTTATTTGGAGCTCGCACGGGGCATATTACATGCTCGGGGAATATATTATATGCCCCGAGCTATGGCTAGAAGTCGCGCTAGGCTAACGCAAATCTAAAACATCTCTGGAAGTGCTCCAAATGACACCAAAGTGCTATGGGTGAGTAAAACAACTTGTTTTATTACCGAAATAAGGCTCAAATTGTAAAAAAAACCTTTCCTTTTCCTTTAAGCATTCCATTTCAAAGAGGAATATTGTCAGTATCCAGTTTAAAAAAAAGTTGAAGTATTCTGTGAAACAGCGTTCTGTTAAGGGAATGCTGCCAAAACACGACTAGACTACATTCGGAATGAAAAAGATTGTCCATGACTCGTGAGCAAATTGAGTATGGCCACCATTCTGTTTAGCATTAGTGCTAATATTGGAATATTCCTCAGATGCAGATACAGTGACTGGCGCGAGCTAGCTGCCCGTCACAACGCTCCTGCACTTTTCCGTAACTTTCCTAACTTTTTACCCTTAAACCGCCCCACTTTTGTAAATATTTTTGTCAACACTGTTCGTTAAGCTTGGGCTGCACTCGACGCTGCATTTTTTCCGCACTTTTGGTGGATTATTTACCTGGCTCGGCTTAAGATGTGTAAGGACCCCGTCCTCCGCTCGTCTGCACAAAGGATCAGCTGATGGCGCTGCGCAGCGCAGTTGTGTTCCCCCGAGACAGGCTTGTTATCCCTGACGAGATCCTGCGGACGACACACCGTGGACGCCGCGCGGGACGTAAACTCTGGGAAAAGAAGAGACGCTGCAGGCCGGTCCTCCCCTCCGTCATCACGGGGAATGTGCGCTCCCTCGCCAACAAGACGGACGAGCTTGCGGCGCTCGCTAGATTTCAGTGGGAGTACAGGGACGCTAGCATCATTGTTTTTACGGAAACGTGGCTAACACCGCAAATCCGAGTCTACCCTCACTGTGGACAACTTTCACCTGCTGCGCACAGACAGGATGGAGGAGAGCGGGAAGAAGGGAGGAGGACTAGCGCTGTTTCTGAACGAGAAATGGTGTAAACCTGTACCACTGACACTGTACAGTGAAGGAGCAGATGTCACAACATCATGTGTAACAAAGACACTGAACTGTTCGCTGTCGGCCCTGCGGATTCTTGACACAGATGAGTATTAAGTTCCAAATTAAAATGATACTTAAATAATATGACTAGTCGACAATGAAATTTCATGTCGAACAAAATTTAATGTCGACGTCGTCGACGTTGTCGACTAATCGTTGGAGACCTAAATCACATTCATTTTTCAAAAACATGCAGACTTGAGACTGGATTCAATTTGCAGTGGCCAAATTGTGAATTCAACTTAAAGTACTGTTATTTTAAAATAATCAGTGGTGTAACTTTTTCCTTTACTTCACTACATTTGAGAGCAAGTATCTGTACTTTCTACTGCACCACATTTTTTCTACATTCTACATATGCGTGAAGAGTCCCTCAGTCGTCCAGGTAGAATCCATGATAAAAGGAGAAATTCAATTTGTCAACTGGACAAAGTTTGTTTGGTCGAAAACGTTTCGCCACTCATCCGAGAGGCTTCGTCAGCTCTTTGTCAACAAACTTTGTCCAGTTGACAAATTGAATTTCTCCTTTTATCATACATTCTACATAGTTTCCTGTCACCATTTACTCAAGTCATTTACTTTGAGTCATCTTAATTCGCTTATGTTCAAGACATCATTTTGCTGATCTACCCCCATTTTCAGCTACACACCCACTGTAAAGGACTCACTTCCCTCTGCAGTTTTATTTTTTAATCTGTGATACATGTAGGATTCGGCAGAATAGTGTAGCCTACAGCTATCCATAGGAGGGATCCATATAGGAAGGGCCCATAGCATGTGGCGCTTTGTTGTGATGACGTTTACAGCGACTTCAGCTCAAATTGGACACCAGTTTTCTAATGTGGAAGTCAGAGGTCGTTTTAGATGAATATTGTGATTTAAAATGATAATATAATGATTCACGGGGTCAGAGGTTATAACTATAGAGACACAGACAAGCACATAGGTCTGATTTAAGTACAGTTTTGATCTGCTCATAAAACAGTTACTTACTCTTATAGGTCCCATGGCATGAAATTTTCACTTTCTGAGGTTTTTGAACGTTAATGTGAGCTCTCCTACCCTGTTTAGGGCCCCCCCACATGGCTAAAAGTTGCGAAATGTCTAAACTGAACATTTGCGGTCCTTTTCTGTGTTAGAAAAAAACACACAGCTCAAACGGGCGATTCTGAACAAGGAAACTTATTGACGTCACATTGAAAAAAGAAATGCAAATGCAGTTCCACCCCCGTCTGGATGTCCACCCCCTGTCTCTGGAAATCACGCCCAGAGAGTTTGGACCGCGAAGGAGCTACGCAATGCAAAATGCTTTTTTTTATTTGCCTGGAGGCACGTGCGAGTGTTTCTAGGCTCGGAAGTCCTTTACCCGACCCTCTGGACCTCTGAAACAGCATTGGTTTCATTTTATTTTCTGTGAAAATTTTATTTTTCCTTTCTTCCTCCGCACTTAAAACGCCGAAGTGGGAGACAGCGCACAGTGCACCTAACCAGCGGTGCATTTGGTCCCCCCCCACCCGCTCCTCTAACCTATCTGTGTCCTTCTCATTTGCATTCAAGCAACAAGGCCCATAATGAGGTGTTCAGAGAGAGATATTCTGTCTCTGACTGTGTACATGTGTCTTTCTCATGCACTGAGTGTTGATTTTGAAGAAGGATTCATTTACAGCAGGGGTTTTCAACATTTTTCAGGCCAGGGCATTTTTCATTTGGCATTTTTCAGATGGCGAACTGGGCCAGGGACCCCCTACTATATATACGGCATAGAATTGTGTTTTATATTAAATTGAGCTTAGTGTCATGTATAAACATTGCTACTCTGTTATGGTACATACAATACAAAGAAATAATACACAGGTTAATACTGTATTTTACACTATAAAATATAAAATTATATTATTTTAAAGTGAAATCAAAAGATTTCGCAACCCCCCCTGCAGTACCTCTGCGACCCCCCTAGGGGTCGCGACCCCCCTGTTGAAGACCTCTGATTTACAGTATTAGGGAACCATTAAGGCACCATATAAAAGCATCAAGAAGTACTATGTCATGGAACCTTTAACCATTTGCACCAACACATGTGGGGCCAGCTGCTGATGCTATTCTTACTCATAGGCTCTATAGCGCCCCCATGAGGATTCTATAAATACTGAACATGTGTGTGAACATGTGTGTGTGGACAGGTGGAGTTTAAATATGACACAAAGAATACACTGTCCTGGTCCATACACAAGAACAGAGCAGAGGGGGGAGGGGCCGACAACTGTGGAGAGGAGGCCACAATGAGCTCTGTGTGCAGGCAGGGCATCTGACACAACTGCACAAGCTACGTTTAGAGAAAGAGAGAGGAACTGGCTTTTGAACCTAGATGATGTGACTTTTACATTTCAATATCTTGCATGAAGCTGAGGCCATATGACAAAAAAGAATCAATAGCACCATTTTGACTCTGGCTGTAGATCTCTCTATTAAAGAGCCGCTAAACACCTGTGCTGTACTCGGCAGGTTGAGGAGCGCGAGTGGGGTGATGGTGTAGGGCGGGGCTTGACCCATGAGTGACAGCCGGGTGACAGCGCTGGTCAGTGAGAGCTGCAACAGCTACTGCCAATGGAGAGTGATTGCAACGTGAGTTTAGCCACAGAATGCAGCTTGGTGTAGGCGGGGCTGAGAGCGGCTCCTCACGTACCACCCACAGACCGTGAGCTGAATGTGAGTGGCTGTGCTTGGCACGTAATAACCTGCATCTTACTCATTGGCGGCCGTTTGTCCAACCCGGAAATTCAAATGTCGTGGGCATAGATTCTAAAGAGGCCGGTACAGATTTTTAACAAATATGCCCTAAAATGCCAAAATAAAGCCAGGGACAGGAATACACTTCTACTTTAGACCCATTTACACAGTTAATCAGTAAAAAAAAAAAAAAAAAGCAAACCATGGTTTTGCTGTTTAGTGGCTCTTTAAAGTGATCGTATGAGGTTTGTGCTCAGTTTAAAAAGATATCACGATCACAGAACACATCCTGCATTTGTCTCATTCTCAGTATTAGGGGTGTGCGAAATAATCGTCATGACAATGCATCGCGATACTAACTTTCACAATATACTGCATCAATTCTTGATGCCAAAAAGCGATTATTATTAATTAATAAATTATTAATAAATAAATAAATTAATTATTAGTTGTTGTTTTATAAATCCTATGCACTTTTTTCTTTGTGAAAGGGTATTGTTTGTTATGATGGTAGCTACCTCCAAAATGACAAATGTTTGAACATCATTTTTTGTTTTAGAAAAAATCCTATGCACTTTTTTTGTTATTGGTTTGGTTTATTTGTTTTTGTTATTCAATAAATTCAGTTATGAATTGAGTTGCTCAGAGTTGTGTATCAATTGAAGACACTACCCAGATACACAGCCACTGATATTTAAGTTTTCCTCTTTTTTTTGGTACATTTTCACCGAAGTATGTCGAATATATTGCAATGCATCGCAATAATTCAAGTATCGTGATGCATCGTGATAGTATCGCATCGTGGCATATGAATCGTGATTCGAATTGAATCGTGACTTCTTTGCCAATACCCACCCCTACTCAGTATATGGACAGACTATGCCTCATGTGAAGCTCAGAACCTCCAGAATTTCCTCCCTGAGCTGCAGAGGCTGCACTAGTACTGATTCATGATTGGTGTAGGTGCTGGGGTTTAGGGAGTGACCATTCAGATCAGAGAGAGGCCGTTTAGGTTTTCCAGTGACATGATTTGAACTTCTACCCAAAGTAATAATTATGTGCGTCTCTGATGGAACATGTGTTTCAGTTATTTAAAGCAGACTTGTTCTGTGTAATGGACTATTCAGAGCTTTTAACCATGTTATAGTAGTTTCTTCTCAATGCCCCTCTGAAGTTGTATTTGGAGTGATTTGTGCATATTTGAGTCATGTTTAAACACTTGTATTTTCAAAATGCCATTTTGCAGATCTACCCCTGTTTTAAAGGTCCCATGGCATGAAATTTTCACTTTCTGAGGTTTTTGAACGTTAATGTGAGCTCCCCTACCCTGTTTAGGCCCCCCCCCATGGTTAAAAGTTGCGAAATGTCTAAACTGAGCATTTGCGATCCTTTTCTGCGTTAGAAAAAAACACAGCTCAAACGGGCGATTTTGAACAAGGCACCTTATTGACGTCAGCTCGAAAAATGCAGCTCCGCCCCCCGTCTATGTCTCTACTCAGCGTCTCTGTATATCGCGCCCATAGAGTTTGGACTGCAGAGGAGCTACGCAATGCGAAATGCGTCTTTTTATTTGCCTGGAGGCACGTGCGAGTGTTTCTAGGCTTGGAAGTCCTTTACCCGACCCTCTGGAGCTATGAAACAGCAGTGGTTTAATTTTATTTTCTGTGGAAATTTGTTTATTTTTCAATGGAACGCTTCTCATCTCCTCCTCCGCGCTTAAAACGCGGAAGCTGGGCCAGCCAGAGCGCACAGCTGAAGAGGGCGAGTGGAGAGTTTGGCCACGCCCACACCTGCTACTATAGGCCATCTCTGTCCTCCTCATTTGCATTCAAGCAACAACGCCCATAATGGACTGTTCCAGAGAGAGATGTATGACTCTTTCTCATCTTATCTCTCTTTCTCATGCACTGATTCTTGATTTTGGAGAAGGATTCATTTACAGTATTAGGGAACCATTAAGGAGCCATATAAAAGCATCAAGAAATACCATGTCATGGGATCTTTAAGCTTGACCGGTACACGCCCACGGTGGTGTACGCACTTCCTTCTCCAGTTTTATTTTCTTAATGGGTGATACATGGACATGTATGGGCAGTTGTTGTGTTATCATTTTGGTCCAAATGTAAAAAACAATGCTCTGCTCAAGTGTGATGTGCAACTATCCATAGGAGGGGCCCACAGCCTGCAGCCACATCAGTTCCTACTGGGCATCAGTTTTCTAATGCTGAAGTCAGTGCACTTGTTTCTTTTATTAGCATTATGTGCATTACGTAACATTTTGATGGAAATGTTATTGCTTTGCCTGAAATATTCCACAGAATGGGATTCATCATCTGTCTTTCTCTGAGACCAGGCCAACCATACCTGCAAGTCAATAAATGCAAGATAGACACAGTAGGTGTTTACATACAGTGGGACATTTCAGGCAAAGAAATCAAAATGTGCGAAGAATGTAAGCACCCATAACGTGTGTGTGTGTGTGCGTGTGTGGTTGTGTGTGGTTGTGTGTGTGTGTGTGAGGATCTGTGGTGAAGAGGAAGTCTGCTGTGACTATGACTTGCACAAAAGCAGAAGTGTTTCTATTTTTAGTTTTCAGCGAAATCTCTCTCTGATTCTTATCAGCTGTTCCACCTCTCTGTCTCACTCACCTGATCTACAGCATATTTCACAGTGATATCCAACTGCAGGCTAATGTGCAACTGCTGTTTCCCTCTGTGTCAGATGCACTACCAAGTCAAAGCATGGCCAGTTTGTTGGTTGAGCACATTTCACTGAAGTATTCAAAGTGCTTTAAGAAACACATTCATCTCACCACACAAACAAATCAAACATAAATAATCATCATAAATGTAACAGAGAAGAGTGCAAGATTAAAAGAGGAATAACCAGGAATAAAACAGGACTAAAACATGGTTAAAACAGGACTAAAACAGGGTTAAAACAGGACTAAAACAGGGTTAAAACAGGATTAAAACAGGGTTAAAACAGGACTAAAACAGGAGTAAAACAGGACTAAAACAGGGTTAAAACAGGACTAAAATAGGACTAAAACAGGACTAAAACAGGACTAAAACAGGACTAAAACAGGACTAAAACAGGGTTAAAACAGGGTTAAAACAGGACTAAAACAGGACTAAAACAGGACTAAAACAGGACTAAAATAGGACTAAAACAGGACTAAAACAGGAGTAAAACAGGACTAAAACAGGGTTAAAACAGGACTAAAACAGGACTAAAACAGGACTAAAACAGGAGTAAAACAGGACTAAAACAGGGTTAAAACAGGACTAAAATAGGACTAAAACAGGACTAAAACAGGACTAAAACAGGGTTAAAACGGGACTAAAGCAGGGTTAAAACAGGACTAAAACAGGACTAAAACAGGGTTAAAACAGGACTAAAACAGGACTTAAACAGGGTTAAAACAGGACTAAAACAGGACTAAAACAGGGTTAAAACAGGACTAAAACAGGACTAAAACAGGGTTAAAACAGGACTAAAACAGGACTAAAACAGGCTTAAAACAGGACTAAAGCAGGACTAAAATAGGGTTAAAACAGGACTAAAACGGTTAAAACAGGACTAAAACAGGTTTAAAACAGGACTAAAATAGGACTAAAACAGGGTTAAAACAGGACTAAAATAGGACTAAAACAGGACTAAAACAGGGTTAAAACAGGACTAAAATAGGACTAAAACAGGACTAAAACAGGGTTAAAACAGGACTAAAACAGGGTTAAAACAGGACTAAAACAGGGTTAAAACAGGACTAAAACAGGGTTAAAACAGGACTAAAACAGGGTTAAAACAGGACTAAAGCAGGGTTAAAACAGGAAACTAGTCCCTTACTTCCTGGTTCTAGTCAGGATCCAAGCAGCAGCATTCTCCCATCCTCCTGTATCACTGCAGTGTTAGACTGGATGAGGGCAGATCAGATGTCTCTAGTCTGCACCTCTAATCTGCAGGTGCTGTGGTGTGTCAGATGCTCTCCCACATGTTGTGGTATGGTTTGATAAATACAGCGGGAAAACAGACCATGTCACTGATAAGAATGATCATGAGAATTAAAAAAAACTTTCTATATTTTGAAAGTAGAGTCACAATACCAAGATTTCAAACTTGATTTCGATACTAAGGAATAGTATTGATACTCAATACAATGATACACACAATGATAATAAAACACTTTTCTGTTCCCATGTGGTCTTATATGTGTGTAATCCCTCAGTGGTCCTGTAGGTTCCATAGTGGTCCATGGGCGTTTACTAGTCTATATGCTCTTATACTTGTTCTGATACAGCTCAAGTTTGTTTTTCAGGTTTGTTTTTCCCACGCTGTGTCTTTACAGTGAAACTGTAGTGTTATTGCCATAGGCGACAGACAGTGAGTCATGTGACCTGGGGCTGGAGTTATCATGTGATGCGGACAAAGACGCACCGTCACGTTTAGGTTCAGAGGGTTTTGGTCTCAGTCTCAGTACAGAGGTTGTGGGCTAGACTCCTGATTTCACAGTGAAAGGCTTTCTATTGCCATTTACAAACCCAGTCCCAGACTAAACTAGGACCAGGACTAAAGCCAAACTAACCACGATTAAACCAGGGATATTCTGGAATATCGTATTGTAAAGTTTCACAATATTATCTTGGGCCATCACAATATTGTGAATTATACTAGACGCCAGAGGAATTCGTAAAACAAAAGAGACAGAGGAGCTGGGATAGTTTCAGAGCTTTTTTCAGTGTAGGGAGCTCCTCCCTGCAGCTAGATATAAACAGGGTCTAACCAGCATGAGAACCAGCGCTGACGAAGCCTCTCGGATGAGCGGCGAAACGTTTTCGACCAAACAAACTTTGTCCAGTTGACAAATTGAATTTCTCCTTTTATCATTGTGAATTACAAATTCAACAAGTTGTTATTGTGCAGTGATAGCTAATAAAACAGAGGGAACTACATAGACCATGATCCTTTGCTGTTTCAACGCAGACTACATGAAATAAATTAAGCACTTTTATGACATTATGACTGAACCAAAGTCTTATCAAGGCATTTTAAAAGAAAAGAGTTGCATATTCACAGTTCATCAGAACTCAGGTCTAAACCAGGTCTAAACCTGTGTGAATCAGGACTGGAACTGGACTAAACCAGGGCTAAAGTCAAAGATACCATACTAAACCAGTATTAAGTCAAGACTAAACCAGGACCAAACCTCTTATCCACCCTTATCTACTCCAGATGCCCTCCCTGTATTTATGAGTCAGTATTTTTCCAGCGTGTCCCTCAGGCTCAGCTCTGTGTCTTTTGTCTCTTTTGTCTCTTTGGACGTTCTTCAGACAGTTTCAGCGTGTAGAGTTTCATTTGAATCACGCTCATGTTCACAAATGCTGCAACTTTGTCCCCAAACAAAACAAACAAAACCAAATAAACTGTGGAAAGTTTTCAGTGTGTGACCCACTTTTACTGTCCCTAATATGTCACAATGACCCAGGGCCTAAAGGTGCACTGCGGAACTTTTTTGCTGAGGGTACATCTGCTTGTCTCCATGGAGATGTAAATGATAAATGTTTGCTGTTAATTTTTAACTTTACATCAATGAATGCATCTGTCTTCAGACAGCTGGCATCAAAAGGCCAAGTTACATGTCAGATCTGTGGGGAGGCAAGCCCACCCACAATAAATACATAAGGTGGGGCCATTTTGTCAAAAAAAAAAAAAAAAAAAGACCAGAAACATTTAACCAGAAATTTGGTTAAATGTTGTTGTGTGCTGTAAATAGAAAAGGCCTAAGCTCAGTACAAAAGCTAAAGCAGCTCAAGCGTCTGATGTTACTACTCCAATGTGCAGAAGTGTTCCTGTTGAACCCTTGGGCCACTGGGGATATCTGTCTTTTTATTTTATGAATGAGATAAAACAAACTCACCCTAACAGTGCTGGGGCTGTGTTACATGGCACACTTTCACTGATTTCAGATCAGTGTGAGCTGTGCTGTGCTAAATTCTTTTGGTTTTCTCTTCTGTGTGAGGCACACGGAGGAAAAGCTCTGCTCCCTCCTAAACTCGCATTTCCATTCCATTTCCAATGCAACAAAATGGAGGGAATAAAATCAGTTTTCTTCTAAACAAATGCATTTTTGCCAAGGCCTAACCTCTAATAATACACATGTACACTTAATGCCACGCTGTGGAACACTCCAGGAAACGAAGGATGGAGAAGAGCAGGTGAACAGAAATGTTATATTTGAACAGAACTTCCTCACATGTTGGATCTTATTGTGATTAAATGTTAGGTGCAGTCACCTCCCCACAGATCTGACTTAGCCTAAATACGTTTAATACCATTCTGTGGAATATTTCAGGCAAAGCAATAACATCTTCATGGATACAAGAATTTGCCAGCCCTCCACCCGAAAAGTTACATATTGCGCCTTATAATGAAACCCTAATGTTGACCAAAACAGTTTCTAAAGTTCTAATACAAATGTGTCCAGAATGATCCTGAATCTTTGCTCTCATAAATGCAGTCTTAGCCGAGCTCCAGTGGACGGTCGGGAGAGGCCCATGGACCTGCGAGTGTCCCCCAGATCAGCGCAGTGTGATCTTGGAGTGAACATGCGCTCTTTCCCTGCCCCCTCTGTGCTACTGGGACACTTGAGCACACACTGTCCCCTCAAACACCAACACCTGAAGGTAACAGGGCATGTTAAAGGTACTCTGTCAGATTTGTAGTGTCTTAAAAACTTGAAAAACAGAACTACCGTAATTTCTGGACTATAAGCCGCTACTTTTTTCTCAAACATTGAATCCTGTGGCTTATACAATGGTACGGCTAATATATGGGCGGATTATTCATTCAACAACACAGCGAATGCAAGCACAGCCTGTATGCAGAAAGTGCCGCTGTCTGTGCGGTTAACATGAAGTTACAGCATGAGCGAGTGCTGTTGTCAGCGCACTAAAAACAGATTATCATCATGTGATAAAATAAATTATGATGCTAAATGAACATTAGTGAGTGGGATACGGGGCTGCAAGAGCGAGACACAGACAGGTGAAGCGACGACGTGCCGAGGAAGATGCTAGTTTGATTTTGTTTTGAACAGTTATTTTGAGCTTCATGCACACCCCCTCCTCATGGAAAACACACGCAGAAATGCATATTTTAAGCTAAAGGCAATCGATCTGGCTGTCAGAGAAGGAAATAAAGCTGCTGCACGTGAGATTGGCATCGATGGTTCAGTGGTGAGACGCTGGCCATGGCAGTGTGACGAACTGACTCAATGCAAAAAGACGGCAAAAGCTTTCAGAGGCAATACAAGTACTGTAGATGCTCCCAACTTGAAAACGTTCATGAAGAAGTGGACACCTGCGGCTTATAGACAGGTGCGGCTTATATATGTACAAAAATAAAAAATCTTTGAAAATTTAGTTGATGCGGCTTATATTCAGGTGTACTCAATAGTCCGGAAATCACGGTAGCTAATTTTAAACACTTTGCAGTGGTCCAGATCCCTTCATTGTCTCATGTAATCATAAGAGAACATTATCACACGGCTTAACCAAGTGATAATGTTCCCTCCTCAAAAACAGACCTGGAGTGGTGTTTTGTTTCATTCACACATTTAAAGGAAAAGTAACGTTTTTTTACAATCTGAGCCTTCTTTCGGCAATAAAACAAGTAGTTTTACTCACCCATAGCAGTTTGGTGTCAATTGGAGCAGTATCGCAGAAGTTATGTTGAGCCGTTCTGTTCTACTAATGATCCCGTATCCGTTAGCTTGAGTGCTCGGGGCACTGATTTGCGCTCTCCAAATAACACAAACTTTAGCACTTTTCAAATCACAGAAGATCGCTGTGTCAGGGTAGGCTTTTAGTAGATTCCAAAACGGCCTGAAACCCGATATCGCAACAGAAAAGTAAAGTTCAGAGCGGTGTTAGCTTCTTTCGGACTAGCGGTGTTTACAAAACAGCTGAGTTCACGCATGCGCACTGTCCTCTCTGATGACGTCATCAAATGAAACTATAGCTGCATATCGGGTTTCAGGCCATTTTGGAATCCACTAAAAGTCTACCCTGACACAGCGATCTTCTGTGATTTGAAAAGTGCTAAAGTTTGTGTTATTTGGACACCGCAAATCAGTGCCCCGAGCACTCACGCTAACGGATACGGGATCATTAGTAGAACAGAACGGCTCAACATAAGTTCTGCGATACTGCTCCAATTGACACCAAACTGCTATGGGTGAGTAAAACTACTTGTTTTATTGCCGAAAGAAGGCTCAGATTGTAAAAAAAAACGTTAATTTTCCTTTAAGTGACCCTTTATTATTAGTCTGTCTACATCTTCAAAGCTGAAAATGCTGTTTTCTACCTTGTGATGTCATGTAGTGGTATTTTTTAAGTTAACAGCTGCTGTTTAACTTTAGTTCAGTACAGATTGGCAATTCCAGGGCTGAAATGGTCCAAATGATTCTAATGAAGGTGTATAGAGTTTAAAAACACAGTGGAGCACTCCCTGTATTACCACATGACATCATCTAAACCTGATCTGAATTATGTAAGACATTATACGAGTAGCACTGTTAAATAGTCAAATGCTAAACACATTTTTATACAGCACTTTTCCATCTTCAAGGCTCAAAGCTCACAGGAGCCTTCACGGGAACCATTTATCCATTCACACACCACTGTATACACCAGTCACACACCGCTGTATACACCAGTCACACACCAGTGTACACACAAGTTGAGATTTAGAGCCATATCCCAAAAAATGAAAAACACTAAACATATTCAGACTGTTGTGGCAGTCCATCTGAAATGTGTTGTAGCATGTCTTTAGATGGAGCTGTATATCGGGGCTCTCAAGTTTTGAGCGGGGTCGTGCGTGAGACTGCGCTTGAATTGCGTGAGAAATGCCGTGTGAGCCGTGTGAGCGTGTGAACGTCGAATTGTCTCTCTCAATGCGTGAGACTTGAGAGCCCTGCTGTAAATGTTTGTCTAAAGAGCAAACTTAAACTACAAAGCAACTAATGAGAGTTATATAAATGAAGTTATTACCTGATGCTTCTCAGTTTGTTTTATCATCACCGTTTCCTCGTGTTCAGTCACTGTCCTTATCACTGACAGGGCAGTGTGCGCTTAGCAGATGAAACTACACTCTACAGTCTGCCCAACAACAGAACAATCTATTTTCTGATTGGCTGATTTTTTTCCGGGGAGCAGGACGCGGAGGAGGGAGGTTTTTTTTTTCGCTGAAAACGCACGGTGCCTGCATAAACTGAGCTACACAGACCGATTTTCTGGGCACAAAAAAAAAAAAATCAGCGTGAGAACACGTCGAATTGCGTGTGTCACACTCTCAATGGGTGAAACTTGAGAGCCCTGTGTATATTGAGTGTTTATTATTATCTCTGTGACTGTTTACTTGTGTGTGTATGTGTGTGTGTGTGTGTTTATGTGTGTGTCATTTCAGTTCAACTCAGAAATGGAGCACAACACAACAGACGAGATCCTGTGCAGAAACAGGAGCGAGCAGAGTGAGTCGAGCTTAAAGCTGCACTGTGGAGCTTTTCTGATTAATTTATTGATATAAGACCTGACCTCCATCCATCCATCCATCCATCCAAAGTTTAAAAATATGAAAATGTATTAGAAAATTTTAGAGAATTCTCTCCAAAAGTTTGGTACAGTTTTACACAAGAAACACATTTTTTTGAGACTTTAAACATGATTTCAACAAAATAAAGGTGTTATTAATTTATTCATCATATAATAATTTCCAAAATAATTAGACGAGTTTTGGATAGGTAACTGTTATTTCCTAGTGTGATGTCATGATTTCCAACCAGGAAATAAAGTTTGAAACCTAAAAAAATGGCCAAACCTGTTTTTGTAATATCTTAAATATAATGATGTTAAATGTGTTTTAGTAAAATGAGTAGTCAAACCCATTGGTGTTTGGTTTGTGCAGGTGCAGACGTGAAGAAGATCCTGAGGGAGCACATCATGAGCCGACACCCCCCACAAGAAAGAGTGCCCCCTGTGGCCACTGCAGGTTTCAGGTGAAAAAATTAATTCACTGCAAAGACACTGGGGCATTCCTCTGTGGAGTTTGCATGTTCTCCCTGTGTTTTGGGATGTTTTTGAATGGCTATTAAAGATCCCATGACATGGTACTTCTTGATGCTTTTATATGGCTCCTTAATGGTTCCCTAATACTGTAAATGAATCCTTCTTCAAAATCAACACTCAGTGCATGAGAAACAGAGATAAGATGAGAAAGAGTAATTTTTCTCTCTCTGAAACAGTCCATAATGGGTGTTGTTGCTTGAATGCAAATGAGGAGAAAAGAGCTGGCTTATAGTAGAGGGTGGGGGCGTGGCCAAACTCTCCGCTCTCGGCTCTGAGCTCTTAGCTGATCCATTTCTGTGTTTTTGCACGGGGGGAGAGATTTGAAGCGTTCCATTGAAAAATAAACAAATTTCCAAAGAAAATAAAATTAAACCACTGCTGTTCAAAGGTCCAGAGGCTCAGATAAAGGACTTCCGAGCCTAGAAACACTCGGACGTGCCTCCAGGCAAATAAAAAAAACGCATTCCGCATTGCCAACGCATTCGCAGTCCAAACTCAGACGGGGGTGGAATTGCATTTGCATTTCTTTTTTCGATCTGACGTCAATAAGGTGCCTTGTTCAAAATCGCCCGTTTGAGCTCCGCTTTTTTGTAACGCAGAAAAGGATCGCAAATGCTCAGACATTTCACAACTTTTAACCATGGGGGGGGGGGGGGGGGGGGGTAAACAGGGTAGGGGAGCTCACATTAACGTTCAAAAACCTCAAAGTGAAAATTTCATGCTATGGGACCTTTAAAGGTGATATAACTGAATTTTACTATGTTAAAAACATGAAAAACAGAACTAGTTCATTTTAAACAGTTTGCAGTGGTCCAAAGTTCTTCCTCACTTAGCTTATCAGAGCATCCTAATTATTCACCACAATGAGTTTATAAGATCTTTTTACAACTTTCAGAGACTAAAGTGTCACTGCTAACAACAACTAGCATGCTAACAGCATACCAGCATTACTTCCTGGTTTGCGGATGGTAAGGATGCTTTGTAATTAGATTCAAACACCACACAGAGGTCCCATTTTGACCCTAAGAGAACAAAATCCGTCCGCTATATACTAGGGCTGAATGCTTTGCAATCACAATTAGATTTGTGATTAATCTTAATTATAATAACAAGATTCTGTTCAAAGTTCAAATTTTAAGCACATCCAGTAGAACTGACAAAAAGATTGAAATCTGAACTGACAAACTAATACAAGAATCACATTTCAGAATATTTTTGTGCAAATCTAAACTACAGGGCTAGCTCTTTTTTATGCAGAATAAGACAGGAGATTTAGTTGTTTGTGGAGGAAATGATGGTACTTGAGAATGTGCATTGTGACTGTGTCCATTCAAAGAAAGTTTTTGATTCAATTGCGATTCATTTTGCAGCTCTAAAAGATACTCCCCTGGTCAGGATCTTAGCTAAGATCTGCTCTGGGTTACAAGAAAACATTTATTGTACCTATCTATTTGTCCTTTGCATTTGACCATCCTTCAGTGTCTGGGTTAAACCCACATTTGGTCCATCTTTCAGTATCTTTGGATTAAACCCAGTAGTCGAGTTGTAAAATGAAACCGGGGGGATGGTGAAATTTTTCATTTATGTGACATATTTCTCAGCGGGGGGTGTGGGGGTCCTCCCACAGAAAATTTTGTATTTCTTAGATGCAATTTCCTACATTCTAGTCCATTTTAGGGTGACTTGCTAGACATGGCAAATCCTAAATCCCATCTGATTCATAGCTTGCAATCTCAGTTGCATGACCTGCACAAGACAATACTATTTATCGGAAAGAAACAACCCCCCTGGTGAAAGCAGCACATTCTGAAGGCAACAATCTGAGTAATTCCACGTTAAAGATCTGCTTGTGGAACAGAAAGCAACTCATTTGCCTGACATTAAGCAAAGCCCTCCCCCATCACTGACATCACTGTGGTGTGGTGTTTCAAGGCAGGGAAGAATTAGAAGATACTTTGTTGGAAATGCTTTTATAACAAAAAGTCCATATAATCATTCAATAATTCAGTAATACACAGGATATATGTTACATACACACACACACACGCACACACACACACACACACACACACACGCACACACATCTTAGTCCTGGTTCAGACCTGGTTTAGACCTGGTTTAGTCCTGGTTTAAACCTGGTTTAGTCCTGGTTTAGACCTGGTTTAGACCTGGTTTAGTCCTGGTTTAGACCTGGTTTAGTCTTGGTTTAGACCTGGTTTAGTCCCGGTTTAGTCCTGGTTTAGACCTGGTTTAGTCTTGGGTTAGTCCCGGTTTAGTCCCGGTTTAGTCCCGGTTTAGTCCTGCACACACACGCTGACATAAGCCCCCTGCTGTCAGCTAATATGTCCCTTTGATGCAGAAATAATCTGATAGTATGACTCACCCCATAAGAACGCGGTCACTCCATTGTAACAGTTTGCCGTGTTATCCGATAATTTGTGTATCCACGAGTATGCGCATGTTGTGTATATCCACGGTCTTTAATTATCTGGAGAAACTGACATATCCTGAACGTATCCCGTGTCCCGAGGCGAGAGTTCCTTCTTACGTAGCATTAACATAGCAAGTTAAGAATTCTTCTTCTCTTGAAATGTCGTGTACATATTCACGAGGCTCGCTCACAGCTGATAGGCGAACAGGTGCAAACACAACCGGGTCGCCCGGGCCTTTCTGTGTGTGTTCTGTGTGGAGTTTGCATGCATGGTCTGGGTTCGATCCCCGGGTCGCCCGAGCCTTTCTGTGTGGAGTTTGCATGTTCTCCCCGTGTCCGGGTGGGTTTTCTCCGGGCACTCCGGTTTCCCCCACCAACCCAAAACATGCACCATAGGTACCTCCAGCTTTGGTCCTGACCAAGCCGAAGCAAGAAGATCATGGAGATGGTCCCCGGGCGCAGTAATGTGTGCTGCCCACTGCTCCTAATATATATGTATATATATATAGGATGGGTTAAAATGCAGAGAAGAATTTCTCCAGTGTGAGATCAATAAAGTTCACTTCTTCACTTCTTCTTCTAATCGTCATGATTAGTGGGAGCGCGATCAGTGAGTAATTATGCTGCAACATGATTGGAAGCTGGAGCACAGTTCCGCCTACGATTGGCTCTTGGCACTGGTTATTTTGACTTCAAAACTGTGAATTTCGCCAAAAGGTGAGAGATTTTCATGCCTGATTGATAAAATGCCACAAGCGATGGAAGAAGGGATGACCGTTTTAGAAGAGGGATGATTTTGACTACCCCCCCCCCCCCCCTCCCACATCCCCCCTCAACTCGAGTACTGGTTAAATCTGAATTTGACCCATCCTTCAGTAATAATAATAATAATAATAATAAATTTTATTTATATAGCACTTTTCATGACACTCAAATACGCTTCACAGAGCAATACAATAAAATAAGTCCATAAAACAGTCAAAAATAAAACAAAAGGAATTAAAATAGCAAATAATTTAAACATCAAAAGCAGCTTTAAACAGATGGGTCTTGAGGGTTTTTTTTGAAGATGGTGAGGTCTGTGCAGTCTCGGAGGTGTTGAGGTAGAGTGTTCCAGAGGGTGGGGGCAGCTTATAGAAAAGGCTCTGTCTCCCCAGGTTCGGAGCTTGGTCCTGCAGGGGAGGGACAAGAGGTTTGAATGGGAGGAGCGGAGAGAGTGGGATGGGGTGTGACGGTGGAGCAGGTCTGCGAGGTAGGCTGGGGCCAGTTTATGGAGGGCTTTGAAGGTGATGAGGAGAACTTTGAACTGTATGCGCTGAGGGATGGGGAGCCAGTGGAGGTTCTGGAGGACAGGGGTGATATGTTCACGGGAGCGGGTGTGTGTGAGGAGACGGGCAGCAGAGTTTTGAATGTATTGTAGCTTATTGAGTGTTTTGGAGGATGTACCGTAAAGAATGCTATTGCAATAGTCTAATCTGGAAGTGATGAAAGCATGAATGAGTGTTTCAGCGGCAGAGAAAGAGAGGGACGAACGGAGGCGGGCAATGTTTTTAAGGTGGAAGAAAGCAGACCGGGTTATTTGGTTGACATGCTGTTCAAATGTGAAATTGGTGTCAAAAAGAAAACCAAGGTTACGGATGATAGGTGATGGAGAGAGTGTGGTGTTATCAAAGTTGACCTGAAAATTTTGGATGGATTTGGTAATGTTTTTTGGACCAATTATCATTATGTCTGTTTTTTCACAGTCGAGTTTGAGAAAGTTCTGTTGTAACCATGTTTTGATATCAGTTAGACAGTGGGTGAGTGTGGAGTGAGTTATGGAGTTGATGGATTTGGTGGAAATGTACAATTGTATGTCATCAGCATAGCAGTGGAAATATAGACCATGTCGACGGATGATATTACCAAGGGGGATGAGGTAGAGGATGAACAGGAGTGGACCAAGCACCGAACCTTGGGGAACACCTTGGAGCAGAGGAGCAGTGGAGGATGAGCAGTTGTTTACCATGACATACTGTTGACGGTTTGTGAGGTAGGATTGAAGCCAGGACAGAGCAGATCCAGTGATGTTGAAACAGTTTTTGAGACGAGAGAGGAGGATGGAATGGCTGATGATATCAAATGCAGCAGTGAGATCTAGGAGTATGAGGATGGAGAGCTGACCAGAGTCGGAGGAGAGGAGGATATCGTTACAGACTTTGACCAGAGCTGTTTCAATACTGTGTAGTTGTCGAAAACCAGATTGGAAGGGTTCAAACAGATTATTGGAGTTTAGATGTGATTTTAACTGAGAAGCTACCACACGTTCAAGCATTTTAGACAGAAATGGCAGGTTGGAGATGGGCCGGAAGTTTGCTATGTTGTCTGGGTCAAGACCAGGTTTTTTAAGGATGGGGGTGATGGCTGCCAGCTTGAGAGACTGAGGCACAGAGCCGGAAGAGAGTGAGGAGTTGTAATGAGTGGGGGAGATGATAGGAAAACAGCCTTTAATGAGGGTGGAGGGGATAGGGTCCAAAGTGCAAGTAGAGGATTTGATACCTGACAGGAGTTTGTTGAGTTCAACAGGAGAAATAGGAGAGAAATAGGAGAGCTGTGGAGTAGAGGAAGGGGCCAAGGACTCAAGAGGGGGGTCTACGGCAAAGGTAAGGGAACTGTAAATTGTGTCTATTTTAGATTGAAAGTGAGAAAGGAAGGAGTTGCACTTGGCAACAGTGAATGAAGAAGAGGAGTTGTCATTGGGTTTCAGAAGTTTGTTTATGGGAGAGAATAAAGTTTTGGGATTATTGGAGCTGTTGTGAATAATGTTGGAAAGGTAGTTTGACCGGGTAGAATTGAGGGCATTCTTGTATTGTTGAATAAAATCTGTGTACATTTGAAGATGTACAGTTAAGCCAGTTTTGCGATGCAGTCTCTCAAGCTGGCGTTTGCGACATTTCATGGTACGAAGTTCGGAGGTGTACCAAGGTGCTGTGTGGGTGAAGGAGACGTTTTTTGTTTTAGCCGGAGCCAGCTGGTCCAGACAGGAGAGTGCTGAGAGTGCTGCAGGAGAGACCGATTTGAGATTGCGAAATGTTATTGTACGTTTGATTTTGGGTATAGGGAGAGGGATTTCAATTTCAGTGTCTGGGTTAAGTGGACCAGGAGTATCTAATGGGAGGATTACACTGGTTGATAGAAAAAAAAAATCACACAAAGTCATAGGGAGAACATGCAAACTTGATTAAGAATAAATCTTCATGCTATGAGGAGAGAGGGCTAACTCTGCCACCTTAACACACAAAAGACACACGCGTAATTATAGCCGGTTCAGCAGGTGCAGCTGCATATAAACCTCACTATTAATAATCCAGCAATGAAATAAAAAGCTAAATAAAATATTTGTGTTCGTTTTTTGCCGTCATCTTACGCCGGTATCTTTGTTTCTACTGAGATACAGCAATGAATTCTGGGTAGGCAGATTTTTCGAATGAATGGCAGCTGCATTTTTCAATCATCGTTCTGACCAAAACACGTAGCATGCCCGCCTTCAAACACAAGAGCGGCTGCAAGAAGCGGCAGGAGCGTAAAAAAGTGGGATTTGAACCCTTGTTGGATTCCGGGATGATGTCTCGTTCTCAAGTCTCTCTACTTGGGTAAGTTCCGTGCGCTCTTGTGCAGCTATTATTTTATTTTACCGAGTTGTGATGATGCTGGTTATTGTGGGACAAACCGTGCACTTTGGACTGGTGATGAATGAAAGAAAGCTGTTTGGTTTTGACGCACGGGATGTGGAAGAAGTTGTGACAGTGTAACATCCACAGTCGGAGAAGTGTGTACTGCTCTCACGTTGTTTCTCACATTACCTTTGACTGTGGCAACAGCTGAGCGATCTTTTTCCAAACTCAAACTTATTAAGACCTACCTAAGGAGCAGCATGGCGCAGGAGAGGCTCAGTGGTCTAGCTATCCTGTCTATACAAAACACAAGAGCCAGAGAATTAAATATTGGGGACATTATTGACGATTTTGCGCAAGCAAGGCCCGTAAGCTGGCCTTCTGGTGGCCCAATTCATGCGCACTGGGGGTCGTATGCATATGAATCATTTTTTTCTTTGTTTCTGCACAGATAAATAAGTTAAATTAAGTTTTGTTTCTGCACGGTTCGAGTTTAAGCAAGCTACGCTGTTTCAGCAGAAGGTTAAGGTTTCAGCGCTTTGAATGTTCCCATAATTCCATGAAAGCTAATGTTGATGCAGTAATATTTGATTACCCTGTATTAATACAATTATTTTTAATGTTTACCCATGTAATGGATCCAATGTAGTGGCGTATGTTTTTATTTACAATTTAATGTATATAAACTACCTCTGTGCTTCTGGTCTTTTTTTAGAGGATTGTATTGCATGTATTAGAGCCTCAAGTACGAGGTTGACCACTAGGGGGCCCGGTACGAAATGCCGCACCTGGGCCCATGACTACCTTGTTACGCTACTGGTAAAAGAGAAATAACATAGTTTAACATTGTTGTCTGCAGAGTGCCAGTGTCAGAGGGTCTGTCTCCTCAAACCTCCACTGACTCCAAGAAGGCACTGCGCAGAACAGGTGAGTGTGGCCAGTCAACACTACATACTTTACACAGACTTTACACAGGCCTAAGGTCTGGAACTGAATCCAGAAATTCTAATGGGATTGACTGACAGGTGGATTGATAAATTAGAGAAATGCATGGTCCATTTGTGACTAAACAAGTGGAGGGTTGTCAAAAGTATTGAAAATCACATACTAATCAATACTAAAATTAGTATCAAAACTAGATACTCATTTGACAGAAATTAAGTTTTCCTGAATAGCTTTCCCCTATCAAACCTAAAAACATGCACCAGGGACGTACAGGTGGAAATTTGCTCTAGTGCTACAACCTGGCACAATGCATCTCTCCTGTTAAGGTTAATGCATATTGTGCACTGTCCCTGTCTCATAAGTAAACTAAATAAATGAATGAATAAATCTTGAGCTGTATCAGAACAAGTATAAGAGCACATAGTATACATCCATGGACCACTATGAACCTACCTGGACCACTGAGGGATTACACAGGTATAAGGACACATGGGAATAGAAAAGAAAGTACTACTATTTAATGCGTGAAAAGTCCCTCAGTCGTCCAGGTAGAATCCATGATAAAAGGAGAAGTTCAATTTGTCAACTGGACAAAGTTTGTTTGGTTGAAAACGTTTCGCCGCTCATCCGAGAGGCTTCGTCAGCTTCGTCAGAGCTGACGAGGCCTCTCGGATGAGCGGCGAAACATTTTCAACCAAACAAACTTTGTCCAGTTGACAAATTGAACTTCTCCTTTTATCACTACTATTTAATCTTGAAAATCACATTCCATTGTCTATTTTATTATAATTGTGATATCGTAATCAGTATTGAGTATCGAGGATATTTCTTAGCATCAAAATCGAGTTTTAAATTTGAAATTTTAGTATCTTGACAACCTTGATTCTTTACAATGAAAAAAGGAAAAAAGAAGAAAAAAAACATTTGTGGAATTTCAGAACCTGCCAGTGACTGAAGCACAAAGTGAGTTACATCATCTTGAATGAGCCTTGTCTGCAGCTGTTTCACAAACTCAAACCTGTTCTACATAAACACACCTGATTCTGTTTATATAAGCACATTTTTCATTCAGCTCATTTTAAAACAGAACCTCTGAGCCCCTGTGCCTCATGTTCATTCAGTCTTTTGTGTTGACACAGTCCTCTTATTTTGAATGAATGGGTCATTTTATGTTCTTTGTTTGTTTGTTATGTGTGTCCAGTGTCGGAGCCCACTCTGAAGTGGAAGCAGAGGAAGATGATAGGAGCTCGGCCTAACCCTCTACAGAGGAAGATCAGTGCACCCCCTGCTGTCAGACACCGGAGCGACACAGGAGCAGGTGCACCACAACAATACATTTTTAGTCTCAGCTAATAATAATAATAATAATAATAATAATAATAATAATAATAATAATAATAATAATAATAATAATAATAATAATAATAATAATAATAATAATAATAATAATAATAATAATAAAACAAGTCCCTCACACTTTTTCGTTGGAAGTCAAACTTCTAAACAGGACAATGGACACTTGGATGAATCACAGGCTCCTAAAAACATGTTGTTTAAATCCATTTTGTATTTTTTTCTTGAGTTTTCAGATCTTAAGACTTTTTGGCATGTGTGCATTGTGTCACTATGGTAATTACTGAACATTCTGCTATTAACCATACTGTACATGTAGAACACCTCCTGCATTTTTAAGACACCTGCTTTACTTTGTACTATTCATTCACTCCACACTCTGTGGTGTTAAGATCCTATTGTAGCCACAGCTGCCCTGGGGCAGACTAGCTGCCAGTTTGCACCATGCTAGGCAATGTGAGTGAAGTGTCTTGCCTAAGAGGACACAATAACAAAACTAGATCGGATCGATACACTTTAGAACTCAAATGAACGGACAATTGGTCCGAGACCTGGTTCTGCAGTCCTCAACTTCATGTCACTAAGCAGGACCGTTGAGACTCTCCAGTCCTCCCTCCTGGCGCGTAGATGACCGCAGACTGAGCCGCTTGTTTTGCACAGTTCCACAGACATATTCGTGATGGTATCCGAGCGTCATTCGGGTATCCACAGATTAGAGATGGTACAGTTCAGTCTGTGTCACCTTCTGATGCAGACCCTCCCTGGTCTCACTGGCTCCACTGTGGTGTAGAATAACAGCCAACAGCTCGGGGGTTCTTTGTCCGCTGGAGGCATTCCAATTCTCTGATGGATCAGAAAACATCCCCCAGGTCGATTCAGATGTCCTGGCATCAAAAATCCAAATAGTAAATTGTTCTGATTGGCTCTCCCGAACCCACATTTCTTTGTGAAAAAAAAAAAAAATGTGTTGAGGGACCAGCTTCAATTCCATAATTTAGAATTCGAAAAAATCTATTCCAACAGGAGAAATATGGAAAACAAAAAGAAGAGAAAAGCACGCAGACAGAGAGCAGTAGAGAAGGGAGCAAAAAAACAAGCAGCCGCATTCCAGCAAGGATAGAGTGTGAAGTCACCCATTAAAAAAAAACAACTAATGTACAAAATAATATATGAACATTTTAAGACCAAAATGATGCTCATTGCAGCAGTTACAGAGAGAGGGGCCACAATATTCCAATGTAAGTCAATGGGAGCTGGAGTAGAAGCCGGAAGAGCATGCAAACTTTCTGTTTTTGGAATGTGGTTAGGGTGACCATTCGTCCGGATTTCATCCAGACAGTCCGGTTTTAGAGCTGTCTGTCCAGCCGTCTGTCACGTGTCCTCCTTTTTTACATTTTGTCCTCCTTTCGGACCCTCGTCGGCCACCGTTGCATAAATCGTCATAAATCCCCACCCATTATTTACACTTGCTACTCTGCGATGTTCGCCGTTTCTCAATTCAGCGAATGCACGGTTCGGAGTGTGGTCTCAGTCTGCAGTCTGCGGCCAAAGTTCCCCCTAATTTTTAATGTGTCTGAGCAAACACACTACAGGGCTCTCAAGTCTCACGCATTGAGAGTGTGACACACGCAATTCGACGTGTTCACACGCTCACACGCCACACATGTCATTTCTCACGCTGATTTCTTTTTTTTCTTTTTTTTTTTGTGTGCCCAGAAAATCGGTCTGTATGGCTTAGTTTATGCAGGCTCAGCGCATTTTCAGCGAAAAAAAACTCCCCCTGCTCCGGGCGCACGGTCCGAGCGAGGCCGGAGCAGACGCGCCGTCCCCTGGGCACGTCCTGAGCCTCAGTCCCGGTGCCACGTCTCCTCTGAGACGCACACACTCCAGTCCCGGTGTCTCCGTCTGTGCGTAACGTGCCCCCCCCCCCCCCGATGGCTTACGCGCGGAATACGCTCGGCCCAGAGCCGAACTGCCCATGGTGAGACGCGGGGCCGGTGCATTAACCAGACTCTTACATGAATCCGTTAAAAATGTCTCGCTCCCCCCCGCCCCACTCCCTCCTCCCCGCCCCTCTCACCGTGCACTGACAAAGTGCGGTGATGATAAAACAAACTGAGAACCATCAGGTAATAACTTAATTTATATAACTCTCATTAGTTGCTTTGTAGTTTAAGTTTGCTCTTTAGACAAACAGGGCTCTCAACACGCAATTCGACGTGTTCACACTCTCACACGACCCCGCTCAAAACTTGAGAGCCCTGCACTAACTCCCTGAGCGCTCCTTGGATCCCTGTGCGCGACATACGAAATGCACCCCCCCCCCGCGCGGCTCGCACTTTGCAGATATAAAAAAAATGACCCGCGGCTGAATAAAAAGCGGAGATCCGCTAAAAGCTCTTTCATCCCTGATTTACAGTGCGCTGCATTGGTTTTCTTGTGCGCTGAGAATGTGCGAGCAGTGAGCAATTGTGCAGGCGCGCAGTTTAGAGTAAACGTTGGAGTAAACGCTGGACCCCCCCCCACACACACACACACACACACACAAAAACAAGGCGTCCTCACTTTAGGGCCTTTGTCCTCCTTTTTGGACACAAGTGTCCTCCTTTCCTGTTTCATGCCGGTGGTCACCCTAAATGTGGTGGCTAGCACATTAGCTATGTCCATTTATATATACAGTCTATGACTGTGAGCTAACTTTTAGTCAACATGCTAGAACTAAGCAATACCCTAAAACACCTATTTACACCTGTTTACAGAGTCATGTTTCCATCTGCATGACTAGACACACATCACTGAAATACATTTCACAGTATGAACGGGCATCAGGTTCTTCACTGTTTCATATTTACATATTCATCTCCTCTCTCTGTACAGACTCTCCCTGTAGCAGTGCTCCAGTGTCTGAGAGCAGCTCATGTGACAGCCTCCTGACCGACAGTGCCACCTCTTTGATACAGGAGGTACTGCACCATCAGCCTCATACACACACACACACACACACACACACACACACACACACACACACACACACACACACACACACACACACACACACACACACACACACAATCACAATGGGACTGCCTGCTCAGGTCAGTACTACTGAATATACTATGTACTACTATTATTGCTACACTGCTACTACTGTTACTGCTGCTACTTCTATCTACCCTGCAACTAAATCAATACTAAACTAGGACTAAATCAGGATCCAACAGGACTAAACCAGGGCACACCAGGACACAGCCTCAGTGCCGTGTATGAAGACTTTCATTTCCTCTGTCCTTGATTTGTCCACATTTTGTCTGTGGTCAAACACATGATATTTCTGACACTTCTGCAAAAAACACATATAGAACTTAGAATGTGGCTGGCCCCATATGACCTGCTTTAGATTAGGTTTACTTATTCAAAATAGAAAAGATTTATCTACAAAAAAGTGCTTCTGTGATACTGTTCAGAGATGTCATAATAACTGTTTGACCAGTGGACTTGACTATGTCCATGCTAAGTGCAGGTACAAACCAGGTCTAATACAGGTCCAGACTAATGCAGATTAACCCAGGAGCTAAACTAGGTCTAAACCAGGTCTAAACCAGGTCTAAACCAGATCCAAACCAGTTCTAAACTAGGTCTAAACCAGACTTAATCAGGTCTCTGTGTTCTCTCTTCTAGGCTGGACCCCCCTCTCTCCCTCACTTCTCTCCTCTGTTCAGGCCTCTGGACCTGGGTATGGCTCTGAGCCAGCACCTACAGCCAGTCCTGGTCCTGGATCAGAGAATGGGACTCATCCATCACCAGTTTGTGGCCTGTGAGTACTGCAAGGACAATGAATATATTTAAATATAGCTTACATCACGGCAAGCTACATATAGCTATATGTAAGCTACATATAGCTTACATATAGCTTACATCTCTGAACAGAAATGGTGGCGTAAGATATAATTTGCATCCCATCTACAATTCCATTATTAAGCCTAGATCAAACAAACAGGGAAACAATAGGGCTAGCCAGGTCAGGGCCAGAGGTGTGAAAAAGCAGGCGTGTAGGGATGAATAGGGATCGTTAAGCTAGACGCCAGAGAAACAAAAGACCGAAACCAATGAGATAGTTCCGGAAAGTAGTTAGCTAGGTAGCTCCTCCCTACAGCAAGATATAAGCAAGTGTCTTACCAGTATTCTTATTAGAGCTGACGAAGCCTCTCGGATGAGCGGCGAAACGTTTTCAACCAAACAAACTTGGTCCAGTTGACAAATTGAACTTCTCCTGTTATTATTACAGTTGAAGTTGTTAGATTAGTAGTCGTAGCAACAGTCATTACTACTACTATTTATTGTGTGTTGATACCACCTTGAGAATGTCTGAACCCGACTGATCTCAGAAGCTAAGCAGGGCTGGACCTGGATAGTACTTCGATAGAAGATCACTGGGAATATCAGGTCCTTAAGCAAGATACTTCACCCATATTGCCTTGTATGAATGTGTTGTGTTAATTGATGGTGGTTGGAGGGATTGATGGTGTAGACTGGCTGCCTCATGTCCACCAATCTGGCCAAGGGCAGCTGTGGCGACAGATGTAGCTTGGAGTGCATGAATAATGTAATGTTTAGAACTTTGGGTGTCTTGAAGGGTTCTTTATAGTCCCAATGTATTATATACATAACTCATCTTTATAGAAATCACAGTAATACTTACTGTATATACAGTTATTCCTCATGTTTGTACCTCAACAATATTAATAGTACTAGATCCCCCTCTAGTGGCTAAAGCTTGGACATGGCCAAAATCACCTGTTAAAATATAATTTAGGACGAATTCTTCACCATTATTGATTATTATTGTTTTCATTGTGAGTTTCTGTGATCTTTTTCATTATCTCTGCAGTACCAGACCTGAGTGCAGCGCCTGTGCCTCCACAGCGCCCCCTGTCTGCTCTCAGAGGTAGAGACGGTCTTACACTGGGCTCCCACAGACCTGTAAAGAGGTCCCGATCTGAGCCCACACCGTACTCCCCCTCCCCACTGCTCCTCTCCCCTCCTCACCCATACTCCCCCCTCCTCCTTCCCCCTGGACACGCCCCATCCCAAAACCTCTGGAGCAGGTCTGGACTGGACCAATACAAGTCCAACACTCCACTCAGCAAGGCAAGTGCTGTAGGTCTATTTGTAGGCCTGTTGGGATCTTTACTATAGCCACTTATCCTTCAGTATATATTTTATATAATGTTTTATATAACAATAAATATTGCTGGTCAGTATTTATTGTAGGTACTTTTTCTTTGTACTAATGTGTGTTACATTTTTGTATGAAAAGAGCTTTATAAATAAAGGTTAATTTGATTTGATTACAGTAATAGACTGGACATAGCGTCCAAATAGAAATCAGCATGGGCACGAAGTGGTTCCTTCAAGCTCTGATTCCTCTTCACTTTTATATTGAAAAACCATTGCCCCTCTGCATGTAACTGCTGCATCTACATCTGCATCATCCTGGTGTTTTTATTTAACTCTTTTGTCCCTGAATTAAGATATGAACATTAATAATAAACGCTTTCCCCGCCAAACCAGTGATGTGGGTTGCAGATTAGCCGCTATAACTACTAGCCTCGATGAGGATTTGGATGGAGCCGAACAAAGTACAATACTATAACAGTTGTTTAAATATGGAACGTATTAAAATTATAATGAATAATATCCATATCCATAACATATTTAATCATTGTCCTGATATCATGGTTAATCACAGTTATTTTGGCCATGGTAATGGAGATAACAGATTTCCGTGTGCTCCCATGTCTGTTCATAATGTGCATTCTATTTTGAATACAGTGTTTTTAGCTGCTGAGAATTCACCTAATCCTTCACAACACAGAAAATCACCATTACCTCTCATGCTGTTTTCTCTCTCTGCTCAGATCCCTTCAGAGGACTCAGACTTGGATGAGACCGAATCCCGCTCTAGCTCTGGTCCTGGCTCAGACCCTGGTTTAGACCCTGGTTCGGTCTATGGCCCAGTCTGTGGGGCAGACCAGAGCCGTAGACCCAGTGTGGACTCAGTCTATGGCTCAGAGTCCAACGCCTCGTCCAGAGAGAGTCTACTGGACACTCCCCCCGCCCTCAGCCAGGTGAGCTCAGGGGGACACAGTTAAATCTTAGGCTTAGGCTTAAGCCTTTATTGGTCTCACACACAATGACACACAGTGACACACGGGAGAAATTTGACTTCTGCATTTGACCCAGATACACTATGGAACTTTTCTGGTGGAGGGTCTGCCACTTACTCAATGCATTCATACTATGTCACCTCTCCGCAGATCTGACCTGTTTCTAGATATGTTTAATGCCATACTGTGGACCTTTGTTTGCAACATGAGCTAAATTCAACATCTATATCATTGTAATTGTGAAGGGCGTTTTCTCCAAAAGTGTTCTCCCACAGGGACACTGGGATCAGTACCTGCACATGATTCTATTTATGATTCTAAAGTACTGGCCATTTTATCTCCTGAGGGAATTTACAGCGATCATGCTGGTCGCTGTTTACATGTCCCCCGCACCCAACAACACGGATAGAAGGGAGGCACTTAAAGAGTTGTATAACTCCATCAGTGAACAACAAACAGCTCACCCGGATGAATTCCATCATGCAGACTGTCATCCCACAAATGCATCAGCATGTTGATTTTCCAACCAGAGGAGACAACATTTTGGACATGGTTTACACAGCACACAACGGAGGCTTTCCCCCTCCCCCACATAGGCCTCTCTGACCACATCTCCGTTCTGCTCAGACCAGCAGGCCCCAGGTGAAAGTCACCAAACCGGTTCTGAAGCAGGTCCAAGTGTGGCCAGAGGGGGCCTCGACTGCACTACAGGACTGCTTTGGCACAACAGACTGGGAAGTGTTCAAGCAGGCTGGCACACATAACAACCACACGGACATTGAGGAGTACACAGACGGTGTGAATTCCTACATCATCAAATGCATTGATGATGTCACACACACCAAGACCATCATCACCAGAGCTAACCAGAAGCCATGGCTGACAGGGGAGGTTCACAGACTGTTGAGAGCCAGGAACGCTGCCTTCAGAGCTGGGGATGTCACACATCTGAAGGCAGTGAGAACCAACCTGTCCCGTGGCATCAGGAAAGCGAAACACAAATACACACAGAAAATAACCGGACATTTTAAAGACAGCAGGGACACACGGAGTCTGTGGCAGGGCATCCAGAACATCATGGACTACAAACCCCCGC
The DNA here is from genome assembly GCA_036785185.1 of Paratrypauchen microcephalus. Taxonomy (NCBI): domain Eukaryota; kingdom Metazoa; phylum Chordata; class Actinopteri; order Gobiiformes; family Gobiidae; genus Paratrypauchen; species Paratrypauchen microcephalus. Next base: position 3,400,670 of record JAVJIX010000050.1, on the reverse strand, counting down.
CACAGACCTGTGACAGCAACATCACCCTGCTCGACAACCTCAACAGCTTCTTTGCACGGTTTGAGGCACAAAACGACACCCGGCCACAGAAAACTCCACCACCTCCCCACGACCAGCCCCTGTGTGTGTCTGCAGCCAGCGTGAAGAGAACACTCTCCAGGATCAACGCCTGCAAGGCTGCAGGCCCAGACAACATCCCCGGTCGTGTGTTGAAGAACTGTGCAGAGGAGCTCAAGGATGTCTTCACCGACATCTTTAATGCTTCTCTGAGCCAGGCTGTCGTTCCCTCCTGCTTTAAAACCACCACTATTGGTCCTGTGCCAAAGAAGTCCACTCCAGCCACTTTTAACAACTATCACCCTGTTGCACTGACCCCCATCATAATGAAGTGCTTTGAACGGCTTGGACCCATTCCAGTTTGCATACGGGGCCAACCACTCCACCAAGGATGCAATCTGCTCTGCTCTTCACCCAGCCCTCACCCACCTGGACAATAAAGACTCATATGTGAGAATGCTGCTCATAGATTTCAGTTCAGCATTCAACACCATAATCCCACAGCAGCTCATCACCAAACTGGACCACCTGGTGCTTCAGACCTCGCTGTGTAATTGGCTGCTGGACTTCATTGAGCTGCATTAGACTGAGCACAGGAGCCCCCCAGGGCTGTGTGCTCAGTCCGATGCTCTTCACTCTGCTGATCCACGACTGCGCACCGACCTTCAGCACCAATCACATTGTAAAGTTTGCGGACGATACAACTGTGGTAGGTCTCATCTCTAGTAACGATGAGACAGTGGTGCAGCGATAACATTCTCCTTCTTAATGTTGAAAAGACCAAGGAGATTGTTATAGACTTCCAGAGAGGCCCCACCCAGCACCCCGCACTGACCATCAACGGTGCTACTTGAGAGAGGGTGAGCAGCACCAAATTCCTGGGGGTGCACATCAGTGAGGACCCCTCCTGGACAGCGACCACTGCATCACTGGCAAAGAAAGCTCAGAAGCACCTCTATTTCTTCCACAAACTGAGGAGAGCTGGAGCCCCCCCGCCCATCACAACCACCTTCTACCGAGGCACCATTGAGAGGGTTCTGACCAGCTGCATCACTGTGTGGTACGGGAGCTGCACTTAACAGAAGAGGAAAGCCCTGCAGCGCATAGTGAATGCAGCTGGGAGGATCATTGGTGCCTCTCTCCCCTCCCTCCTTCACATTTCACCCGCCTCACCGAGCCACCCCTCACACAGGAACCTGTATTCCATAAAAAGACATATCACTCTAGACCAGGGGTGTCAAACTCATTTTGGTACAAGGGCCGTATCCAACCTACTTTGATCCCAAAGGGGCCGGATCAGAAAACTTGTATATACCCCAAAAAATAGCAATATTTCCAAATATTTGTGCAGAGAAACGCAAATCTATTACAGGAGTATTTTTTATTTGATGAACTCTCTTTTACAAAATATTATAATATTATGAACAACCTGAAACTTTAAGAAAAATGCAATTTCAACACAATGTTTTAAGATTAACTTGTATGCGTTTTACAGAATTTAGTCATGCTTTAGTCTTCATTTGTGCTGCTCTGGTGGGAGGCGCTGGAGACGCTGCTATGCTAAGCTGTGCAGAAAAGATATTTATATTTGAATAGAAAATTAAAAATATAATTAAAATATTTTAACAGAAAATCAGCCAAGGGCCACATTAAAGGTCTTGGAGGGCCGGATCTGGCCCCCGGGCCGCATGTTTGACACCCCTGCTCTAGACGCTTTAAAAACTGCTGCTAAGGACGACTGTTGCACTGTTGCACATTTACTACTGGAATTACTACTGTTGTACTGTTGTTTACTACTGTTGTTGTACTGGAATTACTACTGCTGCACATTTATTTTTATCTTTACTTTCAGTACACATTCTCTTGCACATTACTGCACATTTCACTGCTACAGCTTCCATTGCACATTTTTGATGCACACTGCACATTTTGGACATCTGTAAATAGGTGTTTATTTATTCTTTTGCACTGCTTTTAGGTTTTTGTCTTAGAAGTTTTTGTTTTGTCTTTATATTGTATTTTGTACACTGTCTTTTTGCACTGCTTGGAAATTTCGATTCACTGTATGTTGAACACATATAGCAGAATTGACAATAAAGCTGACTTTGAACACACCACACTTTAATATTTTGGCCTTAACAAGATTTTGACCAAACCTACTGCAGGATTTTTTCATATCTAATTCCCAATCTGAGTTAATCATGTTTTAACAATAAAGTTAAATTTCAGTCAGATCTAATTTACTCAAATAGTAAATAACATATCCAAAATCCCCCCTGTATATTTTAGAATCTAATACGTCAACAAAAAGAAGGCAATTTTTGGCCGTTTTTACACATAAAATCACCTAATGAAAAAGTTCTAATACGTTTTTTTATTTTCCTTTCATTTATTTGAGGAAAAGTTTCCTATTCATCTAGTCTGTTGAGCTTTCCACCAGTGGTTTTCAAACTGAGGTACCTATTCCACTGGTGCTATTCCTCTTAGATCCCTCTGCAGTTCAAGTATTTTCTGAAGTCAGTTAAAGTCAGTTTAATGCACATTTTTGTCCTCTTTGGATCAGTCCTCTTTAGAACCAGTGTACAAACTATCCAATTTAGCCCTAGTTTAGACCTATACTAGTCCTGTTTTGGACCTGGTTTAGATCTAGTTGTACTCATTAGGCCAAATATTTTGGACCACCTCTGTACACCAGTCTCATGTGTTGGTGGGTGCACTAGGGGGCAGTATTGTGCTGTGTAGTCCACCTGGTGCGTAAACCAGGAAATCTTTAAACTTACTCTAAATATAATTATACTTTTACATTTGGGTATTCAAGATTTTTCTCATTCCTGCTTTACACCTCTGTCTCAGTCTGAAAGATGGTGTTTTGAATGTTAAGTTGCTTATCCAAGGCTTTTCACTTCCTGTTATAGGTAAAATTTTCAGGACTTTTTTTCCCATTCAAAAGGTTCATGATTTGTTTTAAACTGTTCATTAGACCTGTCACCATAATAACTGTATCCACATAGCGTTCATTATATGCTATATGAATATATGATATATGATATATTGTTTTTCAGGCTTCATAATTCTCCTCGGGGTCTTTTTTTGGCACTAGTGAGGACACTGTTCCAAAACTCCTCTCATGTACACACAATAAAGTATTATGTGACTAATGGAATTATAAGGAAACACCTTTCATTTTGTTGAAACAATATTTAAAATATATGAAAAACAATAAAGTTTCTTGTGTGTAAATGATGCCGAACTTTTGGATAGAATTCTCCCAGTGTTTCTCATCTCTAAAATAGAACTGTCTATGTCAGGGGTCGGCAACCCAAGGCTCCGGAGCCTCTTTGATCCCTCTGATGCGGCTCAGTACAGTGGTCCCTCATATATCGTGGGGGTTACATTGTAAAAATAAAATAATAATAGGCGAAATCCGTGAAGTAGTCAGCTTTATATTGCGTGTATAAATATGCATGTATTTCACAGTTCCTCTGACCGAGGCGCCTGGCGGTGCTGCACTGTTGCGGGTTTTGTTGGGGAAAAAACTTGCAAACATACAGCACTTCAGAGCAGTGACGGACTGGGATCAAAAAACGGCCCTGGCATTTTGCACCTACAAGTGGCCCTGTAGACCGTGGAACGGGGGGGGGGTTCTACAGCTCTGCACCGTGCACACCGGTCACACGGCTCCGGGGGTCCAGCTGGATGTGCGAGGGACGCGGAGACATGAGTCACTGGATTCGTAGGAAGCGGCTCTTTTTGGGTCTGGCGAAGCCAGCGCTGAGTCTGTCCCTGGTCTTCGCATCCTTCCTCATGCTCCAGAGAAGGATGCCCTGGGGCTGAAAGCAGAGCCTCGTGTGGTTCGGGCTGCTTCTCATTCAAACACAGAACTGTAGTGAGAACGCATCCGTGCGCTCTCAGGACTCGTTCCACCGCCTGGACTGCAGGTTCTACCTGTTCGTTCTGCGGAAACACTGCCGCTACTTCCCGATGTGCATTAACCACCTGGAGAAGTGTGCGCGTGGACATGTGCACCTGCTCATCGTGGTCAAATTAGTGATAGAACAGCAGATCGGCCCCAGGTGAGATGCACGGCCGCGGCCCTTCTGGCATGTGCCCAAATGCCAGACTGCTCAGTCCGTCACTGCTTCAGAGTCACACTGCTCCTGATTGAACATTTAAATAAATTTGGCAAACTGACGCATTCTGTACTGTACAGGAGACACAGCACGGAGGAGAATGACTGACAAAGACAAAGGTCTACAGTCCTTAGCCAGTCAGGATACAGAACACAATGTGTGTTGATACACTATAAAAAAAAATCAGCAAAACAGTGAGGGACCACTGTATTTAATTAAAATGTATTTTATTTTAGTTCGTTCATTTTCAAAATGTAATTCTATGGCACAAAGGTAAAAAAAAAAAAAGTTGCATTGTTATTTCATTTTAAATTTCAAAAGGGTTTTGTGGCTCCCAGTGCAAATGGCTCTTTGAGTGGTAAAGGTTGCCAACCCATGGTCTATGTCCTGTAATTTCCCAAATATTTTTGAACTTTTCCTCACAAACTGCCTCTTGAGTGGTGTAAAAATACAATTTATTTTTACAACAGGTATAGTAGAAATGAGAAAATAATCAAAAATATATCATACTCACTGAAATACTTAGCAACCCTAACCCTAACATCATCATTTATTGAGATATTTTGGAATAAAATATATTGCACTTTAAAATTTGTTATGGTGACAAGCCTATTGTTAATTGCTAGAGCAACAGTCTTCATTTTTCATCATTGTAAAACCCATGGATAAATGCATTGTTACAAACCCCAGTGCACACACAGTCTCTGTGTATATTTCTGTGTGCAGAGGCTCCAGAGGCCCAGCGCTCCCCAGGACTCTCCCCGAGCCTCTGCCCAGCTCTGGACTCACCTCCCCCTGGGCAGAACACGCTCGCTACCTGCCCCCACCTCCATAAGCACATATATCACTCCACTCAGGTTTACTACAGGTACTACTACTACTGCTGCTATTATTACTACTACTGCTACTGCTATTACTACTGCTACTATAACTACTACTACTACTGCTACTGTTACTATTACTACTACAGCTACTACTACTGCTACTATTACTACTACTGCTGCTACTGCTACTACTACTGCTACTACTGCTGGAACTACTGCTGCTACGGCTACTGCTACTACTACTAGTACTGCTATTATTACTACTAATACTACTATTACTGTTACTACTGCTGCTGCTATTACTACTACTACTGCTACTACTACTGCTGCTACTATTACTACTACTGCTATTATTACTACTACTCTACTCTACTACTACTGCTGGTACTACTGCTGCTACGGCTACTGCTACTACAACTACTACTGCTACTACTACTAGTACTGCTACTATTACTACTAATACTACTATTACTGTTGCTGCTGCTGCTATTACTACTACTGCTGCTAGTACTACTACTGCTGGTACTACTGATGCTACGGCTACTGCTACTACAACTACTACTGCTACTACTAGTACTGCTACTATTACTACTAATACTACTATTACTGCTACTACTGCTGCTGCTATTACTACTACTACTACTACTACTGAGTGGTTAGCGCTCTTGCTTCACAGCAAGAAGGTTCCGGGTTCGATCCCCGGGTCGCCCAGGCCTTTCTGTGTGTGTTCTGTGTGGAGTTTGCATGCATGGTCTGGGTTCGATCCCCGGGTCGCCCGAGCCTTTCTGTGTGGAGTTTGCATGTTCTCCCCGTGTCTGGGTGGGTTTCCTCCGGGCACTCCGGTTTCCCCCACCAACCCAAAACATGCACAATAGGTACTTCCAGCTTAGGTCCTGACCAAGCCGAAGCAAGAAGATCATGGAATTGGTCCCCGGGCGCCCTAATGTGTGCTGCCCACTGCTCCTAATATATGTGTATATATATAGGATGGGTTAAAATGCAGAGAAGAATTTCTCCAGTGTGAGATCAATAAAGTCACTTCTTCTTCTTCTTCTTCTTCTTCTACTACTACTGCTGCTGCTGCTACTATTACTACTAATACTACTGCTACTAGTACTACTACTGCCACTATTACTATAACTACTGTAGCACAGTTGGTAGAGCGTTTGTCTACTGATCCAGGGGTTGGCGGTTCCCGCTGTTGATGGGTTGACCGTGTGTGATCCCAGCTTCCACAGATGAGCGCTGCCTTTGTGTCCTTGGGCAAGACACTTAACCCCACCTTGCCCCCAGTGTCTGCAGACACTGGTAGCCCCCATGACAGAAGTGCATCAAGGCCTGTTGTGATGTGGGCTGTCCTCCCGTGGACCCACCTCCCGCGGGAGAATTCATGGGGGGGGGGTGCACTGTGTTCTGGGCGGCAGATCTGTTTGGACTGCTGCTCCCGCGACCCACAAATGGAAAGCGGAAGAAGATGGATGGATGGACTGCTACTACTACTGCTGCTACTATTACTACAACAACCACTAGTACTGCTACTAGTACTATTACTACTACTGCTGCTGCTGCTGCTGTTACTGCTGCTGTTAATATTATTACTACTGCTACTTCTACTGCTACTATTACTACTACTACTACTACTACTGCTACTATTACTGCGACTACTGCTACTATTACTACTACTACTACTACTACTACTGCTACTATTACTACTACTACTACTACTGCTACTATTACTGCGACTACTGCTACTACTACTACTACTACTACCACTAGAAGTACTAGTGGTTATCCTGTCTCCTCCTCTCACCAGGAGGTTGTGGGTTAGACTCCTGATATGTTTGAGTGGAGTGTGCATGTCTGTCTTACTGTGGCAGAGGTTGTGGGTTAGACTCCTTGTGTGTTGCAGGTCTGGCGTACGATGCTCAGATGCAGAGACATGAGTGCAGCTGTAGGGACTGGACTCGTCATCATGAACATCCAGGTCGCACTGAGACGATCTGGACCCGCCTCACCCAGAGCGGCCTCCGGGGGCACTGTGAGGTAATGCAGCTGTTTTCTATCACCTTTTTCTCAAATTTATCATAGACTAATGGTGCTGTCACGATACTAACATTTCAAACTTGATTTTGATACTAAAGAACAGACTTGATACCCAAATGATCATTTTAAAAACAGTATGTATGCCTTTAGTATCTGTTTCTCTATCATTTTGACAACCTTACATACTACTTATCTCATTTTTATTTATGTTAGATACATGAGCAAATCATAGCAGATTTTAATTCAAGTCCTCAAAGTATCCACCCTTACCCTCTCAATGATGAAGTTGCCTGAAATGGTTTTCTCTTCACAGCTATGCTGCGTCAGGGTCAAGAATTGTGCAAAGTGCAAAGAAAGCAGTGATCAAAGCAAAGGGTGGCTATTTTTACAAATCTAAAATCTGAAACAAGTCTGGCGTTGTTTTGAGTGGATTTTTTGCTTAATACATTCCACATGTGGCCATTCATAGTTTTCAGTTTCAGTGAGAATCTACAGTGTAGTGTAGGTGGCAGATATTTTCACACATGTTTCAGAATAATCACACATCAAACTCATGTAGGGCTTTTTGGACACTCACAGACCCCTTACAAACAAATCCTTCGGAATGTTTGAAACGTCCATCGTTGTTTATTAAAATGGTGCTTTGATGTTGTCATATAAATATGGGATAAACACAATCCTCCAACTCATAAACATATGTGACTATCATCCAAACACAGCTCCACCTGCTCGTCTCCTGTTACTGCTCTGTCTGGAATGTTCCACACTGCGGCATTTGGCTGTTGGTCTATCTGTGTTCAGTTAAAGATGTTGTTATTGCTAAAAGCCCATTTAAAAACATGGATAATTCTCTCCACAGATCTGACATGTCACTAGGTTTAATGTCATACTGTGGAACATTCTAGGCAAAGCAATATAATATCTCCATGGAAACAAAAGAAGTTACATAGTGCTTCTTTTAAGATTAGTTATTCCGGTTGATTGAGAATCCATGGGTTTCAGAGTGATGAAAAACAAGCCATAGAAAAACAAGCCAATTAACAAATCAAAATATTATAACTTTTGAATAGTGAAATAGTGAAATGGCTCCATATTAAAGGAAGCTGAATAGCAGCAGATGGTGGCTGTAATGTGTGTGTGTGTGTGTGTGTGTGTGTGTGTGTGTGTGTGTGTGTGTGTGTGTGTGTGTGTGTGTGTGTGAGAGAGAGAGAGAGTTTGGGCTCAGAAAGAGTTTTCATACGATTGCGATTGTGATTAGATTTGCAAATTCTGTTCAAATTTCACATTTTAAACAAGTTCTGAAGACAAGACTGAAATCTGAACTGACAAACTAATACAAGAATCATTTCAGAACATGTTTGTACAGAACTAAGCTCCAGGGTTAGCAGCTTTTATGCAGAATAAGACAGAACATGTTGTTGTTTGTGAAGGAAATGATTAATGTTAATGTTATGTGTCCATTCAATTTGCACTTTGCATTGGATTGCGGTTGATCTAGCAGCCTGAGTGTGAGTGTGAGTTTGGTAGTGAAGAGATCATCTGGTAAGTCACTTGACTTTCAAACGGGGGACCTGGGTTCTAATCCCCCCCAGGCAATGAGCAAGCCAGGGTGGGTCCTTGGGCAAGACCCTTCACGGTACCGCCCCCCGAGCCCCTGAAAGATGAGCTGCACACTGCTCCTGGAAAGAATGGGTCAAATGCAGAGAAATAATTTCCCTACGGGGATAAATAAAGGATGTCTTCTTCTTCTTCTGTCAGTCTGCCCAAGGGCGGCTCTGGCTGCAGCAGAAGCTTAAGATTAAATGACTGTATTATATTCAGAGGTCCTTTTCAGAGTACATTCTAGCACAGGGGTGGGCAAACTTTTTGACTCGTGGGCCACAAAGGGTTCTAAAATTTGACAGAAGGGCCGGACCAGGAGCAGGTGGATTTAGTGTTTTGGTAATTCACCTCAGAAGAGCAAAAAATAACATGGGATATGTAGAAAACATGTGCTTTATTTCAATTAAAAATGAACAAAAGCATTACAACAAAATGTCCATCTTTCAAGTTCCACGGTATTTAGCTGTTTATTGAAATTACTCTTAAAACACAGAAAAATTAATGACTAAAATACAGCTTTTTTTAAAATTACTAACAGCTATTAATTTACAGCACTGAATGTTCTGTTCTCCTTCAGGTTCTTTCATTCTTTCGTTGACTGCTTGCTAGCATAGTTAGCATGTTTTGTGGCAAAGTGGCAGCTGATATTATATTCTTTAAAAACCGCTACAGTCTCTTAGCATATCAGGCATACAGCAGCTGATAAGTATTCGGTGAAAAAATATTTACTTGTCCACTCTTTATTAAACACTCGACATTCTCTGTCCACTTTTGTTTTCTTAGCTCCGCTCATCTTTACAGGAGGGCTGAGGGGTCAAAGAGTAAAGCACAAACGTGGAGCAAAACGCTGCACCTCAACAAAGGTCAATGTATCTAGTGCGCCAGCTATTGGAAAATGCCAGAATTGCAGGGAAATTAAAACATTAAAACATTAAAGGTCCCATGGCATGAAATTTTCACTTTCTGAGGTTTTTGAACGTTAATGTGAGCTCCCCTACCCTGTTTAGCCCCCCCCCCCCCCATGGTTAAAAGTTGCGAAATGTCTAAACTCGCATTTGCGATCCTTTTCTGTGTTACAAAAAATCGGAGCTCAAACGGGCGATTTTGAACAAGGCACCTTATTGACGTCAGATCGAAAAAAGAAATGCAAATGCAGTTCCACCCCCGTCTGTCTGTACTCAGCGTCTCTGTAAATCACGCCTAGAGAGTTTGGACTGCGAATGCGCTAGGCAATGCGAAATAGGTTTTTTTATTTGCCTGGAGGCACGTCCGAGTGTTTCTAGGCTCGCACGTCCGAGTGTTTCTAGGCTCGCACGTCCGAGTGTTTCTAGGCTCGCACGTCCGAGTGTTTCTAGGCTCGGAAGTCCTTTATCTGAGCCTCTGGACCTTTGAACAGCAGTGGTGTAATTTTATTTTCTGTGGAAATGTGTTTATTTTTCAATGGAACGCTTCAAATCTCTCCCCCCGTGCAAAAACACGGAAATGGATCAGCTGAGCTCTGAGCGGAGAGTTTGGCCACGCCCCACCCTCTACTATTGGCCATCTCTTTTCTCCTCATTTGCATTCAAGCAACAACGCCCATTATGGCCTGTTCAGAGAGAAAAAAAAACTCTTTCTCATCTTATCTCTGTTTCTCATGCACTGAGTGTTGATTTTGAAGAAGGATTCATTTACAGTATTAGGGAACCATTAAAGGGATATGCCACCCCCAGGTCAAATTTGGGCATCTCCCCACAGTCCAGAGACTAAAATAAGTGATGGAAAGCGTTTTCCTGCTCACCCAGCCATTGTCCGAGTCTGTCAGCACTGACCGCCGCGGTATCTGCAGCTCCTCCGCGTTAGACTGGAGTCTAACGTCGCCAGAGAAAGATTTCGGCCAAAAGGAATTAATTTGCCGTATCACGCAGCACGCTGCCAGGGGAATCCCAGTTACGCACCGGGAAGGGAGTTCCCCTGTTGCACAACGTGGTGCGTGATTCGGCTTTATTCTTCCGCACTGGAAAATAGTTCCCACCCAAAATGACCAAGGCAAGCTCTCCGTGTTGATTTGCACATTTATTTGCACTCGATATGAATGCGCACTACACACAAAGTAATTGGGAAACGCATCGAGCAAATTAATTCCTTTTGGCCGAAATCTTTCTCTGGCGACGTTAGACTCCAGTCTAAGGCGGAGTAGCTGCAGATACTGCGGCGGTCAGTGGCGACAGACTCGGACAATGGCTGGGTGAGCAGGAAAACGCTTTCCACCACTTATTTTAGTCTCTGGACTGTGGGGAGATGCCCAAATTTGACCTGGGGGTGGCATATCCCTTTAAGGAGCCATATAAAAGCATCAAGAAGTACCATGTCATGGGATCTTTAACAAGGTTTATTAATATAATTTCTTCAAGTTCGGCGGGCTGGATTAAAAACTTAACGGGCCGCATATGGCCCCCGGGCCGTAGTTTGCCCATGCCTGTTCTAGCAGCATACTTTTACTCCTACTTGAATAATATTTTTTAGTGAAGTAACAGTACTCTCATTTGAGTAAAAATTGTGCTTCCTCTTCCCACTGTAAGTCTAAAGTGACAAAAGCTTTATGTGACAATATGAAATGATTTGAACATATGTGCTTCTTTGCTCCTTCCAATAGGATTTAGTTTGTCTTTAATTTCTCATTTTTTTGTCTGTTATTTGAAAAGACCAGATTTTGAGAATTATTTCATGTTTTATCCTTCACATTAGATTAACTTCAAATTATATCAGATTCTGCAGACTGACAATTACCCGTTAAGTTACTCTTACTTGAGTAGTACTTTTTCTGAATACTTTTTTCCTCTTCATGGACCACTACTTTGCACTTGTACTTGAGTAGAATTCATTTGAAGTGACATTACTCATACGTGAGTAAAAAGGAATATCTCCTCTTCTGTCCTGTGATAAGATTGTGTTTCTGTCTTCAGCTTGTCCCCAGCAGAAAGGCCAGTGTGACGGAACTGCAGTCGGTCCATTCAGAAGACTATGTGCTCATGTACACCACTGACCCTGGAGCACGCCATCTCACCGGTAACACTCACACCAACACACTAGAGTCAAAACATGAGAGTCAAAACTGTAGAGTAAAACATTAGATTAAAAACAGAGTAAAGCATTAGTTTAAAAGCAGAGTAAAACATTAGATTAAAAATGAGTAAAGCATTAGATTAAAACCAGAGTAAAGCATTAAAAACAGTAAAACATTAGATTAAAAACAGAGTAAAACATGAGATTAAAGGAGAATTAACGTTTTTTTACAATCTGAGCCTTATTTCGGTAATAAAACAAGTAGTTTTATTCACCCATAGCACTTTGGTGTCATATGGAGCACTTCCGGAGATGTTTTAGATTTGCGATCTCCGTAATGCAAGTTCTCAGGGCATATAATATATGCCCTGAGCATGTAATATATGCCCCGAGCGGTCTCCAAATAACACAAACTTTAGCACTTTTCAAATCTTAGAAGCTCGATGTCTTAGTCTACACTTTTGTTTGAGTCAAAAGTGGCCTGTAATCTGAGATTTATCCATACTTTACAGCTTTGCGTTTCATGTTTGGGTCCCGGGAGCTGAGAGCGAAATAAACTGTGACTCCGCACATGCGCATTGGCGTCCTCATCTACTCGAAACTATGGATAAATCTCGGATTACAGGCCACTTTTGACTCAAACGAAAGCGTAGAGTAAGACATTGAGCTTCTATGATTTGAAAAGTGCTAAAGTTTGTGTTATTTGGAGACCGCAAACATGTGCCCCGAGAACTCACGTTACGGAGATCGCAAATCTAAAACATCTCTGGAAGTGCTCCATATGACACCAAAGTGCTATGGGTGAGTAAAACAACTTGTTTTATTACCGAAATAAGGCTCAGATTGTAAAAAACGTTAATTCTCCTTTAAAAATAGAGTAAAACATGAGATTAAAAACAGTAAAACATAAGATTAAAAAACAGTAAAGCATTAGATTCAAAGTTCAAGGTGTACTTTATTGTCAATTCACTATGTAACAGACATTATACAGAGGACTGAAATTGAGTTTCACTCACTCAACTCAATTGAGTTGCACTCCAAATGTGCAATTTAACTAAAAACACAAACACACACACACACACACACATACAGGCACACACACACAACATAAAGCGTACATAGGCATCAACAATAAATACACATAAAACATAGAGGCAAGCATAAACAGTAAAACATTAGATTAGAACAGAGTAAAACATTAGATTAAAAAACAGAATAAGGCATTAGATTAAAAGTAAAAATTTAAGAGTAAGAGTTCAGTTAAAAATATAATAACTCACACTGACACACTGACAGAGTAAAGCCTCACATTTTACAAAAAAAAACACTTTAAAACATTAAAACATTACAATATAAACTGTAGAGCAACAATTTAAGAGTAAAACCATCAGAGTAAAAACAGCACAATAAAATAGAGTAAAAAGAATAGACATTAAAAAACATGAGAGTAAAAACTTTAAAAAGTTAAAAATGACAGATCAACAGTATAGGAAAAACATGAGTAAAACACAGGTTCAAAACACTGAGCACAAACAAACAAAGTAAAACATCAGATTAAAACATCGGATTAAAACAATACAGTATAAACAGTAAGAGTGAAAACAATAGACATCAGAAAAACAGGGACAAAAGTAAAGCAAAAAAAAGTAAGTAAAAAATATTACATTAGTTTAGTTAGTTTTAGAATAGAGACGTTAGAGGAAAACTACTGAATTAAAAAGAGCTCAGCAAAAACATTAAAGTAGTAGTTTAGTTTATCTTCAGAACAATGACTGCAGTATTTTCCATGTTTCTGTATATGCCCCACTCCTATTCATATCTATATTAGATATGTAAATATAAAGGGAAGTAATGTTTAGACTAAAAAAAAAATTACATTAGCTTTACATTAAAAACATAAAACATAACATATACAAAAACTGATTAAGAACATTAAATGATAAAACATTAGATTCAAAATATAAGATTAAAACCATAAAAGTGACGTGTTATTCCTCTGCAGAGATCCTGCCCAGAAGGCTCATGGTGCAGCTGCCGTGCGGAGGGCTCGGGGTGAGTTTGGCTAGTCCTGGTTTAGTCCTGTGTTATAAGGCATATACTGTATATAGGACCCAAAAACAGATTAGAACTCAACTCAGGTAAGGTTAACAGGTTTATTGTACAGATGGAAGTGGGAAAAAAGGGTCCAGTGGAGGCAGGCAGGGGGCTCCAGAGGAACACAAGTCACGAGATGAACAGGGGAGCTGAGAGGGGAGCAGAAAAAATAAATAAATACAAAAGTTCCGGGAACAACCATAACAGTTTCAAAAACAAGTTCCAAAGAAGTGTGAGCCATGAGCGAGTTACTTGTGTGGTAAACTGACAAACCGGCAGGGAGTGGAGGAAGAACCGGGCTGATATGGGCAGGAGAAGATTGGGGATGGATCTCAGGTGTGTGATACCAGAGACTGGAGGATCATGACTCCTGGTTTAGTTCATGTTTTTACCTGGTTTAGTCCTGGTTTAGTCTTTGTTTAATCCTGGTTGGTTTAGTCCTGGTCTAGTCTTGGTTTAGTCCAGGGTTAGTCCTGATTTAGTTCTGATTTAGTCCTGGTTCAGTCCTGGTTTAGACCTGGTTTAGTCCTGGTTCAGTCCTGATTCTGTTCTAATTTAGACCGGTATAGTCCTGGGTAAGTCGTGATTCAGTCCTGGGTTAGTCCTGATTTATCCCTTTTTTAGAAAAAAAATCCTGCATGACTCCTTGTTTAGTTCTGATTTAGTCCTGGTTCAGTCCTGGTTTAGACCTGGTTTAGTCCTGGTTCAGTCCTGATTCTGTTCTAATTTAGACCAGGTATAGTCCTGGTTAAGTCGTGATTCAGTCCTGGGTTAGTCCTGATTTATCCCTTTTTTTCTTAAATCCTGCATGACTCCTTGTTTAGTTCTGATTTAGTCCTGGTTCAGTCCTGGTTTAGACCTGGTTTAGTCCTGGTTCAGTCCTGATTCTGTTCTAATTTAGACCAGGTATAGTCCTGGTTAAGTCGTGATTCAGTCCTGGGTTAGTCCTGATTTATCCCTTTTTTAGAAAAAAAATCCTGCATGACTCCTTGTTTAGTTCTGATTTAGTCCTGGTTTAGTCCTGGTTCAGTCCTGATTCTGTTCTAATTTAGACCCGGTATAGTCCTGGTTAAGTTGTGATTCAGTCCTGGGTTAGTCCTGATTTATCCCTTTTTTAAAAAAAAAAATCCTGCATGACTCCTTGTTTAGTTCTGATTTAGTCCTGGTTTAGTCTTGCTTTAGTCTGATGATGCACTTTTGTAATGTACAATATATTTCTGCTGCTACTACTACATCTACTTCTACTACGACTGCTACAACACAAAATTACCAAAGCATGTTATCAAAAGTCATTGTTTTAATTTAAGTGAGTTTATGATCATTAGAATTGTGTTAATGAAGCATATGTGTCCGTTTGATAAGTGATGTTTGTAAAAATGGAACTAAATGTGTTCCAGAGAGTGTAGTATGGATTATTAATATCTTTGGAATGATAAAAGTCCAAATAAAAAGAATAAAGGAGTCCAGATTTTTACATAAATCTGTTTGGACATCACACACTGAGACAAAAGATTCAGTCTGAAAATGGGACTGAAGTCAAGCCAAAGGAACAAATGAACGAAAGAAGATAAGAACGCAAGCTCTGAACTAAAGAGAGAACATGTGGAGAAGAGAGAGAGGGGGGAGGTGGGGGAAGGGAGGGAGAGAGAAAGAGAGACGCAGGAATGGTGTGAGGGAGAAAGAGGGATAGGAGCAGAGGGAGCGAGAGAGAGAAAGAAGGTGGAGACGATGGAGGCTAGGAGGTGAGGAGAGAGGGAGACGGGAGAAGAGGGGATCAGACAGTGGAAGGAAAGAGAGCATAAAGAATAATAATAATGTATTCTATATTATAATATTCTGTTGTTCAGGTGGACACAGACACAGTGTGGAGCGAGCTGCACACGTCTGCTGCCTCTCGGATTGCAGTCGGCTGTGTTATAGACCTCGCCCTGAAGGTGGCGCAAGGACAACTCAAGGTCTGGACCTAACCCTGTGTACAAATCATGGACTGTATATATAAATAGACATTGCTAACCCACTAGCCACCACTTCCCAAACATGAACGTGAGTGCACTTCTGGATCCACTGACTCCAATTGACTTACACTGAAAACCATCATCCCACTCTGTAACTACTGCTGTGAGCGTCGTCATTTTGGCCTTAAAGGAGAATTAACGTTTTTTACAATCTGAGCCTTATTTCAGTAATAAAACAAGTTGTTTTACTCACCCATAGCACTTTGGTGTCATATGGAGCACTTCCGGAGATGTTTTAGATTAGTGATCTCCATAATTGAGTTCTCGGGGCACATGTTTGCGGTCTCCAAATAACACAAACTTGAGCACTTTTCAAATCATAAAAGCTCGATGTCTTACTCTACGCTTTCGTTTGAGTCAAAAGTGGCCTGTAATCTGAGATTTATCCATAGTTTCGAGTAGATGAGGACGCCAGTGCGCATGTGCGGAGTCACAGCTTATTTCACTCTCAGCTCCCGGGACCCAAACATGAAACCCAAAGCTGTAAATTATGGATAAATCTCAGATTACAGGCCACTTTTGACTCATACGAAAGTGTAGACTAAGACATCGAGCTTCTATGATTTGAAAAGTGCTAAAGTTTGTGTTATTTGGAGACCGCTCGGGGCGTATATTATATGCCCCGAGAACTCGCGATACGGCTATTGCTAATCTAAAACATCTCCGGAAGTGCTCCATATGACACCAAAGTGCTATGGGTGAGTAAAACAACTTGTTTTATTACCGAAATAAGGCTCAGATTGTAAAAAAAACATGAATTCTCCTTTAAAATGTTCATATACAGGGGGTCCTCGGGTTACGACGGTCTCGGTTTACGACGTTTCGTGGTTACGAACGCGCCCCCATTAAAAAAAATATGTATATATTACGCCTCATTCCGTCTTACGCGGTTTAGCGTGGTAAGAGATGTAAACAAACGCGAACGGCGCGCGGCGCACGGCGGAAGAATACGCTCTGTTGTGGTTGTAGGGAGAAGAAGACGGCCTCATGTGCGTGCCCAATGTGGGCGGAAGTACCTGATGTGGGCTCTGATCTGCTCCTATGAAAGCGGCAGTGATAACCAAGCAGCGTAGTGGTCTAATTATTGAGATGGAAATGTTATTGGTGCTTTGGTTGGAAGATCAAAGGCAAAATCCGGTTTACGACGAAATTCGGGTTACGACGCATCTTAAGAATGGATCTACGTCGTAACCCGAGGACCCCCTGTATACATAATCCTGGTATTTTTATTTTGCTGTTTTGTTGGTAAATCAAGATTATGAACATTAATAACATACAAATCAAGTGCCTTTTTTCCCACAAGGTTGCTCTTTAGCATTAGCAACAGGTTTGATTGACTGTTGCTAATTGCCCACTCCCTGCTAAACCAGCAGTACATACAGGTGGAGAAGTTACCTTCAGCAGCTTCACGTCAGATTGGCTCTTTGGTTTCTATGATTTCTATGAACTTGGCTCCAAATTTGCCCCTATAACTGCTAGACTTGTGAGCTTCATTTGACTCGAGCCAAGCGCTGTGGGTGACGTCACACTCCCTTAGTCCTCTCCGTTATGCAGTCTATGGTACAAGTGCAAACAAGTGTGTTCTTCTTGTTTTTATGATGATGTTTTCTTTCAGAATGGGTTTGCTGTGGTCAGACCTCCAGGACACCATGCCACACACTCCTCTCCTCTGTGAGTATCTCAACACTTTTAAAGCACTACTATGGCACTTTTCTGTCACTTGTTTGTCATCATTGCTATGTTATCACTTTGATAACATCGCAGTTCCACAGTAATAGCATTAACTTATCTATCTAGCATTTATTCAATCACAGGTATTTTTATGCTTAAAGGGAGGCATCTCCACAGATCTAACCTGAACATTCCAGGCAAATGGCAGCACTTGTAATTGGTGGTTTTCAGATTCTAGAATGTGATGATGATCATATTCGCAGATGGGGGCAGAGACAGATTTCCCTTTTGATTACATTGTACTTTACCATAAAATAGATTTTTCAAAATCCTAAATTATGGAATTGATAAGCTGGTCTTTCAACGCAATTGATACACTTTTTCACGGAGGAATGCGAAGAGTCGAACTATCGGGACGGAACTTTCGCTGCCAGATACACGAGGGATGCTTGGGACAAGTGGAATGTTGTGTGTCTGGCACCGCTGTTCCTAGAGGACGCTGAGGACATTTACCTATTTGGATTTTTGATAGCTGGACATCTGTTGATTGGCCTAGGGATGTTCATGGTCTATCAGAAAATTGAAAAGCTGGCAGCAAACAAAGAGTCGCCCAAGCTGTCTGCTGTAACATCGCACCACACTGGAGCTGTTGTTGACCTACTGAAGGGATTACATCAGAAAGTGATACAGGTTGAGGAACATCTCCAACCAGAGGATACCTCTCCACGTCTGGACACCGTCACGAGCATGCTTACAGATCTGTGCAGAAACAGTGCACAGTCTGCAGCCAATGCTGTACGCCAGGAGGAACTAGGGCTCTAGCAACTCTGCAAGGTGACATGAAGTTGGGGGCGTGGCAGAACCAGGGTTCTGGCTAATTGTCTGTTCACTTGGGTTCTAAAAACGTATCAATCGTGTTAAATTATCCCCTTTGGTGTAATTAATCAGTCTCCCTGAAATCTCTGAATCAACAGGACTCTTTGTTTTGACTCTGCTCTCCTGCACTCAACACACCCCCAAGGACACAGCTGTGGTTATCACGGCACACTATAAACAAAAGGACATGTTATCAAATTCGGCTGGAACACTCTGAACATGTATTCTGTAAACACTCTGCCCTGCCTATTTAGTAATGTCCGACTCAGCTTCAGTTCCAGTCAGTTTCATCAATATTCTGTTCTGCTCCCCCTCCCACCCTCCCGTTTGTTCACCACACAAAAAGATGCTGTGTGTTACCTGTCCCATTGTTTTGTCGTAATATGTTTGTGAATATTGTTATTGATTGTACTTGCATTTTCTTCTACTCTGTTATCTCCAAGAAGGCGGCGCGTGCATGGGCTGCGGCCCCTTCCCCGGCCGTCACTCACTGTTTCTGCTTGGCCAGGGAGAAACGAAATTTCGATTCACTGTATGTCGTGTACAGACAGACGTGGCAGAATTCGACAATAAAGCTAACTATGAAATATTCCAAAAAGTAAAAGCACAAATGTTGAATCTGATCATTTCTATTGACTAGAGCTAGAGCTAGGAACTCATAAGGTTTTTTGATACGTTTAATATCATACTGTGAAACATTCCAGGCAAAGCAATAACATCTCTATGGAGACAAGTAAACAGTGTTACATACTATACCTTTAAATGTTATCACCAGGAGTTTATGCCTCTGGTGTGACTGAACACTAAGTCCCATCCTGAATCTTGTTTATTATTAGTCCTGTACAGAGCAGCTCCGCCTGTCCATTCTCTTGGTGTCCTATGTAAGCGACGTTAGCGACATTTGTGATGTTAGTGATATTAGTGACAGTGCTAGCTCAGCACCCTGTCTGTGTGATTTATGCACGTGATCGTAAAGTCATTAGCATCTGTCAGCCTCGTCTCTGCTCCACGTTAAAACCTGCTGACTGTTTTCACATTCCACGCTTGCTGTAGACTCAAATCTCTCTCTCTTTATCACAATCACATGTCAGTAATATTATAGTTTATAAATGTGTGTGTGTGTGTGTGGGGGGGGGGGTC
Source organism: Paratrypauchen microcephalus (assembly GCA_036785185.1). Lineage (NCBI taxonomy): Eukaryota > Metazoa > Chordata > Actinopteri > Gobiiformes > Gobiidae > Paratrypauchen > Paratrypauchen microcephalus. The sequence goes on along the minus strand of JAVJIX010000050.1, from coordinate 3,381,173 downwards.
AACTTCCCTTGTTTAAAGGTGCACCGTGTCACTTTTCTGGTAGAGGGCCTGCTAGTTGCTTGTTTCAATGGAGATGTTGTTTCTTTGCCTCAAATGTTAAAATTATGGCATTAAAGTTAAATCTCCATATCAATCTCCAAGACAAGCAGGAGAAGCCACCAGACCAATTTATGTTTTTTTTTTGTTTTTTGTTCTTTTTTTGAGCAATAACAACATCCATAATAACATAAATGCATCTTATAGTATAAGCTTAATACCATATTTTTACTCTTACATGAGTAATTTCTTGGACCACTACTTTGTACTTCTACTTAAGTACTATTATTTTGAAGGAATGTTACATTTACTTGAGTACTGTTTTTGGTTCCTCTCCAGTGTGAAACTGTTACTTCAGTAAAAAGTCTTTCATATAAATGTATCCTCATGAATACTTTGTTCACTCAGTACTGTGTGTGTTCCAGAGGCTTCTGTTACTTTAACTCTGTGGCCATTGCTGCCAAACAACTTCAGCAGAGACTCAACCTAAACAAGATACTCATCCTGGACTGGGTAAGATACTACTACTACTACTACTACTACTACTACTACTACTACTACTATACTGGTACTGGTACTGCTGCTACTACTAATACTACCGCTACCACTGCTACTACACTAGTACTGCTACTACTGCTACCGCTGCTACTACTACTGCTACTACTGCTACTACTACTACTACTGTACTATATAGTCATTCTGGACTGGGTAAGATACTGACAATGTTGTATCACAACAACCTGCCTTATTTCCATCCATTGTCTCACATTCACAAACACCTCTGTACTTCAACACTGGAGGTAATGCATGACATGTCTTGCCTAAGGACACAAGAAGAGTCTGCACTAGAGTCACTACTGTCCCCCTGTGGCACCTGGCAGTCTCACGTCCAACTACTAACCGGCATTATTGCATTACGTGCTGAAAAAATACCAGTATTAAAGGGGGCCCTTTAATACTGGTATTTTTTCAGCACGTAATGCAATTACGTGCTGCAAATATGCAAAAATAAATAAAATAAATATGCAAATATTACACATTGCATTTGATCTCTGTTCTAGTGTAGTTTCCTCATCACAAACAGACCTGGACTTGTGTTTTGTTTCATTCAAACATGTTTAACACACAAACCCTGCAGATTTAGGCTGAGTTCTTTTCTCAAAGACAAAACATTTTGTTCCACCTTGTGGTGTCATGTGGCAATACAGAAAGTGCTCCACTGTGTTTTTAAACTTCATACACCTTCATTAGAATCATTTGGATGATTTCAACCCTGTAATTTCCAATCTCAACTGAACTAACAGTAAAAGGTAGCCCTGAAGTAGTTTTCAAGGTTAACTTGAAATCACAGGATTCACATCACAAGATGGAACAGAGCATTTAGAGCCACTAAAGAGTCACTTTGTGTAGTATAGGATCTTTAAAGGAAACCAAACCAGTAAACCCTAAAACAGTATTTAAAGACAATTCAGTCATTAATTTCTTTGTATGAAAATGTAAATATAACATATAATTAATAACATATAATTTTGTTTCTCTGGTGCTTTGTACCATTAAAAACATCAGACTTGGATTGTGCAGATGTAGAAACTGCTTCCGTGCTCCAGCTGGGAGCAGTTAGTCAGATAATGCTCTTGTTTACACCGGGCCCTGAACACATCACACTTTCAAAGGGCTCATGAGAACACTTGTGCCCCAAACATGAACATTTCAATACTGTATGTAATACAGTGGTACCTCACCTTACGAAATTAATTCGTTCCAGAAGTGGTTTCGTAACGTGAATTTTTCGTAAGTTGAGTAGCTATTTCAATGGAAAAAGCCTGATTCATTCCAAGGCCCCGATCCAAGTTTTTTTTTTTATAGTGTAACTTTTTTTATAGTGTAACATTGTGTTCTGCGTAGAGACTGTAGACCCAGGACTAAACGTGGACTATACCAGGTCTAGACCAAGGTCTAAACCTGGACTAAACCTGGACTAAACCAGGACTAGACCAGGTGGATTAAAGCTCTGCGCGCGGGTCTATTTCCTGGTTTCGTTTCGAGTCACGGCTGAGGCGAGCAGCGAGGGGGACCGCACGCAGTCTGAGCGCATGAACGAGACCCGAGGGATAACAAGACTTAGACAAACTTGATTTATCCACAAGGGAAATTAATAGGACAAAAAGGTGACCATCCACCAGAAAAGTGACCCATTGAACCTTTAAATATTGAGCTGGAAGGCAGGTCAGACTTCTATACTAGAATGAGCTGTTAATGCCTACAGTCCAAATCTGTATTTGGACTGTAGACATAAACAGCGTGTGCCCTGGTGTATGGTTCATATCTGAGTAGCCACTGTGTTTCCTTTGATATCTGACTTTTACCTACATCTCTGTAGGACGTTCACCATGGCAACGGAACCCAGGACGCCTTCTACAGTGACCCCAGGGTTCTCTACATCTCTCTGCATCGCTATGACAACGGAACCTTCTTCCCTGGCAGCGGACACCCTGATGAAGTAATACTACTTCTGACTGCTACAACTACTACTACTACTACTACTACTACTACTACTACTACTACTACTACTCGTACTACTACTGCTGCTGCAATGACTACCTCTATTACTACTAATATTACCTATACAATTAAGTTCTAATATGTATCTTTTCTGGTGGAGGTTTCTGCCACTTGCTTGCTCGTTATTGTCCTTTTCCACATGTTCCACAGTATGGCATTAAGCTTGTTTATTTCTATGGAGAAACAGGTCCAAATTATAGGTCTAGATCTGTGGAGTGGTGAGCCCACTCCCTGTGAGAATGCATGTGTTTCAAGATACTTTGTGCAATACAAGTGTGCACCCACAATCCAACAGAAGCTAGATGGATGTGTTTAATGCCATACTGTGGAACATTCATTCATTCATTCATCTTCTTCCACTTTTCCATTTTTTTCCCTGGGTCGCGGGGGCAGCAGTCCAAGCAGATCTGCTGCCCAGAACACAATGCACCAGCCCCCATGAATCCTCCCGCAGGTTGTGGGTCCACAGGAGGACGGCTCACGTCACAACAGCCTTGATGTATCTTCTGCTATGGGGGCTACCAGTGTCCGCAGACACTGGGGGCGAGGTGGGGTTAAGTGTCTTGCCCAAGGACACAACGGCAGTGCTCATCTGTGGGAGCTGGGATCACACGCGGTCAACCCATCAACAGTGGGATTCGAACCGCCAACCCCTCCTGGATCACTGTGGAACATTTCTGGTAGTATTAATATCTCCATGGAGACATGCAAGTGGGCAATCCTTCCCCAGAAAAGTTACATTGTGCATCCTTAAAGTACTATCACAAATATATTTATCCATCCATCCATTTTCTTCCTCTTATCCGGGGCCGGGTCGCAGGGGCAACAGTCTAAGCAGGAACTCCCAGACTTCCTTCACCCCGGACACTTCCTCCAGATCCTCCGGGGGGACTCCAAGGTGTTCCAGGCCAGCCAGGAGACATTGTCCCTCCAGCGTGTCCTGGGTCTTCCCCGGGGCCTCCTCCTAGTGGGACATGCCCGGAACACCTCCCGAGGGAGGCGTTCAGGAGGCATCCGGAACAGATGCCCGAGCCACCTCAGCTGGCTCCTCTCGACATGGAGGAGCAGCGGCTCTACTCCGAGCTCATCCCATGTGACTGAGCTCCTCACCCTATCTCTAAGGGAGCGCCCAGCCACTCTGCGGAGGAAACTCATTTCGGTGGATTGTATCTGCGACCTCGTCCTTTCGGGCGTTACCCAAAGCTCATGATGAGAGGTGAGCGTAGGAACGTAGATTGACCAGTAAATCGAGAGCTTTGCCTTTCGGCTCAGCTTCCTCTTCACCACAACGGTCCAATACAGCGACCACATCACTGCCGACGCTGCACAGATCCGTCTGTCAGTGAAGGCAGACTTTTTTCTCTCTCTTCTTGAAATCTTATGTTTATTCAATCTATTCCTCACAGAGTCCTTCTGTTCTTTTGTTTGTCCGTTTTGAGTTTATTTCCAAATACCTACATGTGGTCAGAGTTACATTTTCATGACAGGATGTGAAATATCTACTCATTTATTGAAATACACACACACACCCCTCCTTCCTCCTCACCCTCCTCTTTCCCTGCAGTAATGATGGTAGGATAGAGAGTACTTTCCCATAAAACGCAGTACCTTTGGATGTGGTGAGGCGAGGTCTGGTGCGGTAAACTTCCATTAAAACAAGCAGGGGGCAGTTGTGACGTCAGAGGGGCAATAAAAGACTCAGAGGTGGCACTCACAGTCAGTAAATGTACCCTAGTATGGCATTACACACACACACGCTCTATTGTAACAGTGCATTCCATCCTTTCAAATGTCCTGTGTTCGTAATGCCTGTTCCTCACTGCTCCACTCATCCCCATGTAAACTACTGATTCTTACACAAAAACTATAGAACTCGGAGGAGGGAGGGGTTCTACTTGTACAGTGGTACCGCACCTTACGAAATTAATTCGTTCCAGAAGTGGTTTCGTAACGTGAAAAATTCGTAAGTTGAGTAGCTATTTCAATGGAAAAAGCCTGATTCGTTCCAAGGCCCCGATCCAAGTTTTTTTTATATAGTGTAACTTTTTTTTATAGTGTAACATTGTGTTCTGCGTCCTGATTGGTTTTTCAGACTGGATTTAAACTTTTCTCACATTTGTCTCTCGTTTAAACACTCAAACTTTCATAGATTTTCAACAAAATGTATTAACAGTGAAGTGTGGGGGGAAGGGGGAGGGGGGAGAAAACTGCGCTCTGACACGTGTGATAGCGCAGCATGACCCGGCGCGGGGCTGCCAGCAGGTCTAGACGTGGACTAAACCAGGACTAAACCAGGACTAAACCTGGACTAAACCAGGACTAAACCAGGACTAGACCAGGTGGATTAAAGCGCCGCTCGCGGGTCTATTTCCTGGTTTCGTTTCGAGTCACGAGCAGCGAGGAGGACCGCACGCAGTCTGAGCGCATGAACGAGACCCGTGCTGGTCTAGACCAGGTCTAGACCACCGCGGCTCTTGCATGCGTTCGTGGGTCTCGTTCATGCGCTCATGCGCTCAGACTGCGTGCGGTCCCCCTCGCTGCTCGCCTCAGCTGTGACTCAAAACGAAACCAGGAAATAGACCCGCGTGCGGCGCTTTAATCCACCTGGTCTAGTCCTGGTCTAGTCCTGGTTTAGTCCAGGTTTAGTCCTGGTTTAGTCCAGGTTTAGTCCTGGTCCAGTCCTGGTTTAGTCCAGGTCTAGACCTGCTGGCAGCCCCGTGCCAGGTCATGCTGCGCTATCACACATGTCCGCATGCAGTTTTCTCCCCCCTCCCCCTTCCCCCCACACTTCACTATTAATACATTTTGTTGAAAATCTATGAAAGTTTGAGTGTTTAGACGAGAGACAAATGTGAGAAAAGTTTAAATCCAGTCTGAGAAAAGCGTATAATGTGTGTGGCTGAGCGCGCATTATTTGAATTTTTGAGATTTCGCGTTTCGTAGAGACCAAAATTTACCGTGAAGGCGTTTCGTATCTTGAAATTTTCGTTTGTTGGGTCATTCGTAAGGTGAGGTACCACTGTATGTCTATGGTGAAATGTTCAGCAGTTACTATGATGGCACAATGCACAAATTTGCAAACACAGTGAAAAATGTGTAGAATCCCTCAGTTGTTTTGGTAGAATCCATGGCAAAGACGAAATTCAATTTGTCAACTGGACAAAAGTTTATTTGGTCGAATACGTTTCGCAGCTCATCCAAGCTCAGAACTGAAGAAGCAGCTTGGATGAGCTCCGGAATGTATTCAACCAAATAAACTTTTATCCAGTTGACAAACAGTCAAATATGTTTTAAGACAGAAAACTATGAAAAAAATACAAAATGGATTTAAACAGCACATTCTCTGGAGCTCGTGATCAGTGTTTATAGTCCTGTTTAGAAATTCAACAAAAAAGATGAGTGTAATGGAATCACTGAGATGTCATCTGTGTATGTTTGATTAATTTAGTGATCTCTCTCGGACCCTATTCAAACCTGTAAGCTGTAAGTTTCTGCACAATGCTCCGCCCACAAGTCTACATCACCCATGCTCCTACACTGCAAAAAAAATTAAAGGAACACTTTGAAAACACTTCAGATCTCAATCTGAAAAAAAAAAAAAAAAAATCTGTTGGATATCGATACAAATAATGTCTTAGGAACAAAAGGATGCCACCTCCTTTAATGGAAATGAACAACAGGTGCACTAGAGTGGTACCAGTGGGGCAACCCCTAAAACAGTGTGGAGGTCATGTCAAGATTCTCCCTCTTGGCCTTTTTTGGCTGGTTTTCCACTAGTGCTGCCTTTGACTAGAGTGATTATCACTACTGGGAGTATGAGACCATTCTTTAACCCTACAGAAGCTTTGAAATTGTCCAACTTCTCCAGGATGGTACATTGAAGAAGATGTAATGCATCGCCCATCACAATCTCCACAACATGGAGATTTCAGGAGACGGGCAGTTACTCTAGTAGAGCTGGACAGGGCTGTAGAAGTTCCTCAACCCATCAGCAGGACCTATCTGTTCCTTTGTACAAGGAGGAACAGGCCGAGCACTGCTTGTGTCCTACAGTAGTGTTTCCCAACCAGGGGTACGCATACCTGCACACTGCAGGGGCTACGCGGCAGTGTCGCTGCCAGGCGAGATTTTTTTATGTGTGCGCACAGGGAGACCAAGTTTAGCCTATGTGTGCTTCCATTTCATGAAGAAGTCCGTCTCAAATATTGAGAAACATGTGACAGTCACAGTAATCAGTAGTTTGATCTCTGTGAGAATATAACTTTTATTGTGACGGAGCGCCCGTAGCTGCCCTGTCATTTCCCAACTGGTGCCTCTCTCTCTCTGCCCTGAGAGCGTGTGGAGCTCTCCCCCCCTGGTTTGCGGAGCCAGGCTCCGATACAAACTGTTACCCCGCAGAACTGCTCACAAACTGTTTCCCCACTACCTGGACTCTGTTCCTCCCCCAGTGCGTTTGAGGGTGCACACTCGGCGCCTACGGGTTCAGGCGCTCTCTTTACCGTCCGCTGTCTCCGCGCTGCTCTCTGGGTCAAGGGCCAAACCGGGGCACTTCCTGGTCGTGCAATAAATAGCGCACAGTGGCGCTAGTCAATGAAATTGTACCATATGGGGGGTTATTTAAGTAATTTCGTTATTATGTTGACTTACAGATGTTTTATTATAATGGGTAGAGTTTGGCATTGGTTTCAACCTTAAACCCCCACTGGGTTAATTGGTTAGCGCAAGTTAACCCGTATACTTATATACTTTTGGAGAATTATCAACACGTATGAGTGAGTGGGTATTCGAGGTATGACAAAAAGGCTCAGAGGGTACACAAGACAAAAAAGGTTGGGAAACACTGTCCTATAGAATGACCTTCAGCAGGCCACTGGCCTGAATGTCTCTGCCCAAACAATCAGAAACAGACTTCATGAGGGTGGCTTGAGGGTGTCACGTCCTGTATATAGTGGGCCCCATGCTCAATGCCAATGGAGCTCCAGCACCGTGGAGCTCCATTGGCATTTGCATGACTACACCAGAATCGGCAAGTCCACCACTGGTGCCCTGTACTTTTCACAGATGAGAGCAGGATCACCCTGAGCACCTGTGGCAGATGTGAAAGAGTCTGAAGAAGACGAGAAGAACACTATGCCACCTACAACATGGTTCAGCATGAGTGGTTTGGTGGTGGGTGAGTGATGGGCTGGAGAGGCACGCACAGACCTCTGTCGACTAGAAAACGGCAGTCTGACTGCCATCAGGTATAGGGTGCAGTAGGTCCTGGGTTCTATTTTATTATTATTATGATCCTTTATTTATCCCTGTAGGGAAATTAAACTTGGGCAAAATGGAAGAGCCTGCCACATCATTGTGTCTATAAAATTAAGCCCTCTGTAGGCTCAAATGTTATTTCCATTAATTCCTCAGTCCATATATATATAATCCATATATACATAATCCTCTCCTCCTTCACCCCTCACTCTCACTTCCTCTCTCTTCTTTTTCTCTCCCTCTCCCTCTCTCTCTCCTGTCCTTCATTTCTCACTTTCACTTCCTCCCTCTCTTTCTCCTGTCCTTAACCCCTCACTTCTGCGTATCCCTCTCTCCTCTTGGCCCTTCCTCTCTCTCCCATCTATACTTCTACTCCCTCTCCAACTTCTCTTCCAACTCTCTCCACTATTCCTCCTCTCTCTTCTTTCCCCCTTTCTCTCCTCATTCTCACTTACTCATCTTTCTTTCTCCCCCTTTTCTCCTCTTCTTTCCCCTTTCCTCCTTTCCTCTCTGCTTCTTCCTCTCATCTTTTTCACCCACCTTCTCCCTACCTTTTTTCATTCTCTCATCCCTCTCTTCTTTTTCACTCCTCTTCTCTCCCTCTTCTTCCCTCCAATTCTCCCTTTATTCTCTCTTTTCACTCCCCTCTCCTTTGTCTCTTATCTCTCTCTCCACCTTCCTCCCGCTCGTCTCTCTTGCTCCCCTCTTTGTCCTCCTCCCCCTCCCTCTCACATCCTTCTGTCTCTCTCGCCTGCCAGCACCTGTCAGTCAAACCCTCAGTGAACCCGGTTCCTGACAGTCTGAGTGATGTAGGGGTGGGGCCTGTCAAAACTACAAAGAGACCGGCCGAGATCCAAGACTTCGGTCCGTCCAAGATCCCAACTGACACGAGGAGGTGTGGGCCAAAAGGAGAAGAGGGGCAGTGCGTCAAAGCCAGCTCCTCGGAGAGGGAGAGAGGGTGGGTGAGAGAAAGGGTTGAAAGAAGAAGAGAAGAGTGTGAGGGAGAGAGAGGGGGGGGGCGATAGAGAGAAAAAGCGACAGGAGAGAGGTAGTGTCTGTGAGAAAGGGAGAGAGAGGGAGAGAAAGGAGAGGATGAGGGGAGAAAAAAGAGAGAAGAGAGAAAAGATCAGATTTGAGAGAATGACATGCTTAAAGGTCTTATATTTTTGCAAAACTGTCTCCTGTGAACATGAAACCATGTTAAAATGTTGTTACCTCATCAAAAACATAGCTGGAGTTGTGTTTTGTTTCATTCACACGTGGTTGAGCAACTCTGTTATTCGTTTGTCTACATCTTCAAAGCTCAAAATACTCTTTTCCACCTTGTGATGTCATGTGCTGGTACTTTTCGGCTGGTTAGCTCAACTGGACCGGCTGGTTAGCTCAACTGGTAAGTCACTGACTTCCCCCTGGGGGTTGTGGGTTCAAATCCCCCCCGGCAATGAGCTAACCAGTGTGGGTCCTTGGGCAAGACCCTTCACGGTATTGCCCCCCCGGCGCTGAAAAAGATGGCTGCTCACTGCTCCTGAAAAGGATGGGTCAAATGCAGAAGTCAAATTTCTCCCATGTGTCATTGTGTGTGAGACCAATAAAGGCTTAATCTTAATCTTTTCAATTTAACAGCTACTTTTACATTTTGTTTTCAATTCCAGGGCTGAAATGATCCAAATTATTCTACTGAACATATGTGGAGTTTAAAAACACAGTGGCACACTTCTTGTATTACCACATGACATCACAAGGTGGAACAGTGTTTTCTGTTTGAGAGAAGAACTCAGCCTAAATATGCAGGATTTGTGTGTTAAATGTGTGAATGAAACAAAACACAAGTCCAGGTCTGTTTGTGATGAGGAAACATTAGAACAGAGATCAGAAGACAGTCTTTTAAAGAGTTCCATTTGTCAGTGGTTTTATTCTTTAAACATAAAGCTGCTGTGATTTTCTTGTTCGTTTGACACACACGTACACACACACACACACACACACACAGTAGCGGTAATACTGTGATGTGCACAATTAGAATATTGAGTATTTTATATATTGAGCTAATTTAGAATAAAAATAATACCTTTAGAACATTTGTTTTGGGTGGTAGGTATTGTTTAATTATTTAAAGGTACATTGTGTACAATGGTACAAAGCTCGTCAAATGCTTTTCTCCATAGAGATGTTAATGCTTTGTCTGGAATGTTCCATAGTATGGCATTAAACCTTTCCATCGTCACGGAGACCAAAGCAGACCAAGTTACAGGTCAGATCTGTGGAGAGGTGACCCTGCTCACAGTCTGAATGCCCCTTTTCCTAGGTATTTTGAGCTATAAAACCACCTGCAATTGAATAAATGTATAATAGAGCTGTTTATTGTCATACTTTGGAACATTCCAGGAAGAGGAATGACATCTCTGTAGAAACAAGTGTCGGATCCCCTACCAAAAGGTGACACAGTGCACCTTTAAAGTGAAGTTAAATGAAATTCTTATATTTTTGTATTTGAGCTGCATATGGGGATAAACAGAACCTGACCTCATGGTGAAACATCTCTACATCTCTTTTCACATTTCCATGTGTATTTTCTTTTGAAATGGCTAAACAACATTTTGAACACGTATGACCCAATGTCTGATTTACAAATCGCAACATACATACAGAAAAGAAGGTGAAGATAGGGGGTAGGTGAAAACAAACATTTTCTGAGCACTCAAGTCTTAAATGCGGAACAATAGAGGATTACTCAAACATGCAGTAAATAATCCAAATTTTTGAGGAATCTGTGCCCTTTAAACATGATTTAATTTGTTAAATCAACTCAACATAAATGTGCTCTTCGCCCTGTGACCTCCTCATCCTGTGACTGCGCGCCTCAGGTTTAAAAACACTGGAGTGTTTCTGTTTAAGTGTGATTTATGAGAGAAAGACCGAGATTCACAGAGAGAGAGAGACAGAGAGTAAAGAGAGGGAGGGAGGGTGAGGATAAACAGGGTGAGAGAGAGAAAGTAAGGGAGCGTGTGAGAAAGAAGGATTGAGAGAGAGAGATTTATGATCAGATCTTTGACAGATGATTGAGAGTGTGGGGTTGATAATATCATCTTTTCTTCATTAAAACCGTAAACCCGAGCTAAGCGGGGCTGAGGGAGGCTAAGAGCTGTCTCAGCTCTCACTCTGAGGATCAACAGTTAAAAGACATCTCACAGGTTTTCATGATTGTTTAATTCTTGGTTTGGTCGATAGAACCTGTGGTGAATATTTATAGTTTTACATCAGTTAAGTGACAGTTTTAGAAGAAAAATAGAAAAACACAGGAGGTGTGAGTTACAAAACAGAATCCCTCTGCTTAGGTCATCAATAGGAAAGCAACATCCAGAATGCAGAGACAATTTATGCACAACAAAGTACTTTTTCTGAAGTTTAGACCTTCACTAAGTTAAATAAAAGAGAACTATCAGAACTATCGTGTAAATGTTTACATTATGGTAACAGTTATGTCATATCTGCTGCCTGTGTCCAACCAGTAAAATGAAAAACTTTACTGAAATGTACAAACTAGAGAAAATTATTATTATTATTATTTTATTTTATTTTATTTTTTTTTATTTTTTTTATTTAAAGATCCCATGACATGGTACTTCTTGATGCTTTTATATGGCTCCTTAATGGTTCCCTAATACTGTAAATGAATCCTTCTTCAAAATCAACACTCAGTGCATGAGAAACAGAGATAAGATGAAAAAGAGTATTTTTTCTCCCTCAGAACAGGTCATAATGGGCGTTGTTGCTTGAATGCAAATGAGGAGAAAAGAGCTGGCCAATAGTAGAGGGTGGGGGCGTGGCCAAACGCTCCAGTCTCGCTCTAGCTCTCAGCTGATCCATTTCCTTGTTTTTGCACGGGGGGAGAGATTTGAAGCGTTCCATTGAAAAATAAACACATTTCCACATAAAACCACTGCTGTTCAAAGGTCCAGAGGCTCAGATAAAGGACTTCCGAGCCTAGAAACACTCGGACGTGCCTCCAGGCAAATAAAAAAACGCATTTCGCATTGCCTAGCGCATTCGCAGTCCAAACTCTCTGGGCGTGATTTACAGAGACGCTGAGTACAGACAGACGGGGGTGGAACTGCATTTGCATTTCTTTTTTCAATCTGACGTCAATAAGGTGCCTTGTTCAAAATCGCCCATTTGAGCTCCGATTTTTTGTAACGCAGAAAAGGATCGCAAATGCTCAGTTTAGACATTTCACAACTTTTAACCATGGGGGGGCCCTAAACAGGGTAGGGGAGCTCACATTAACGTTCAAAAACCTCAGAAAGTGAAAATTTCATGCCATGGGACCTTTAAGAAAATCGCAAATGTAATGCTGAGTGAAATGTGTCACCAAAACCTGTCACTGGAACAAACACTGTGGAAGCTCTTATAGACGTCTTCTTTTTCACACTATAAGTACTAACTCTGAAATGAAGTTTATCCTAAAGAAACTTAACCAGGACTAAACCAATACTAATCCAAGTCTAACCCAAGATTAAACCAGGACTAGACCAAGCCTAAACCAGGACTAAACAGACTAAATTAGGACTAAATCAGGACTAGACCAAGACTAAATCACGGGTAAATCAGGAATAAATCAGGACTAAACCAAGACTAAACCAGGACTAAACAGACTAAATTAGGACTAGACCAAGACTAAATCAGGGGTAAATGAGGAATAAATCAGGACTAAACCAAGACTAAACCAAAACTACACCAGAACTAAACTAGGACAGAACCAGGACTAAACCAGGACTAAACCAAGACTAAATGTATGCATGTATATTGTGTTGCAGGTGGGGGCAGGAGCAGGAGAGGGCTTTAATGTGAATGTGGCCTGGAGTGGAGGACTGGAGCCCCCTATGGGCGATGCAGAATACCTTGCTGCTTTCAGGTAAAACACATGCACTCACCTAAAGCTGCACTCTGGAACTTTTCAGGAGCTTGTCACCATGGAGATGTAATTGCAGTGTGACATTAAGCTGATCGATCTATCTTATGTTTATTCCATTACAGGCATTTACATTGTTACAAAAATAATTCGGAAAGCATGGATCCTCACTAAACAGATCTGTTGAATCCATGAAGGTAGAAAAATTCCAGGCAGTGTGAAAACATCTCAGTGGAGATAGGTGACGGGAAAGTTACATAATGTGACTTTAAAAGAACTTGAGTGGAGGTTGCATGTTCTCCCTGTGTCTGAGTGGGTTTCCTCCAATTTGTACTAGACCAGGACTATACCAGGACTGAACCCAGACTAGACCCAGACTAGCCCCAGACTAAAGGAGAATTAATGTTTTTTTACAATCTGAGCCTTATTTCGGTAATAAAACAAGTTGTTTTACTCACCCATAGCACTTTGGTGTCATATGGAGCACTTCCAGAGATGTTTTAGATTTGCGATAGCCGTAGCGCGAGTTTTAGCCGTAGAGGCATATATTACATGCTCGGGGCATATATTATATGCCCCGTGCAGTCTCCAAATAACACAAACTTTAGCACTTTTCAAATCATAGAAGCTCGATGTCTTAGTCTACGCTTTCGTTTGAGTCAAAAGTGGCCTGTAATCTGAGATTTATCCATAATTTACAGCTTTGTGTTTCATGTTTGGGTCCCGGGAGCTGAGAGTGAAATAAACTGTGACTCTGCACATGCGCACTGTCCTCCTCATCTACTTGAAACTATGGCTAAATCTCAGATTACAGGCCACTTTTGACTCAAACGAAAGCGCAGAGTAAGACTTCGAGCTTCTATGATTTGAAAAGTGCTAAAGTTTGTGTTATTTGGAGACCGCACGGGGCATATATTACATGCTTATGCCTCGAGCTACGGCTAGAACTCACGCTACGGCTATCGCTAATCTAAAACATCTCTGGAAGTGCTCCATATGACACCAAAGTGCTATGGGTGAGTAAAACAACTTGTTTTATTACCGAAATAAGGCTCAGATTGTAAAAAACGTTAATTCTCCTACAGGACTAAACCAAGACTAAACTAGGACCGAAACAGGATTAGACCCAAACTAGGACTTTTTAATTTTCTCATCAGAGATCACAAGTTTAAATGAGCAGTTTAAAGGAAGCTAAAACAATTAGCTGCTAGGGTAACAGTTGGTTAGCGTAATGACAGCAATCACTGGACGTCACAGCTCTCAAGTCTCACGCTTTGAGAGTGTGACACACGCATTTCAACGAGTTCACACGCTCACACGCCACACATGGTATTTCTCACGCTGAAATTTTGTTAAGCAATTCAATGAAACTCTAGTCACTGGTCACAGCGCTTCTGTGCCCAGAACATCGGTCTGTGTGGCTCAGAAGAGTTATCCAGGTGCCACGCCCTTTTCAACCAATCAGAAATTAGATTGTTCTGTTGTCGGGGAGACCGTAGAGTCTAGTTTCAGTTAAGCGCGCACTGCACTGTCAGTGATAATCGAAGGACGGCAACTGAACACGAGTGAGACGAACGAATGATGACAAAACGGTGAATGATAAAACAAACGAATATCCAACTCAGGACCGAGAACCATCAGGTAATAACTTCATTTATATAACTCTCATTAGTTGCTTTGTAGTTTTGCTCTTTGGAGATGACTCATGTGTTTGACGATGAAACATTATCAGTGAGAAAGTCAAATAAGCTGATGCAGAACTGCAGATGTGTGTGCACTGCCAGTCTCTCTCCTGCTTGGCTCTCAACTAGAAATGCAAATCTGTGATCGGACAGTTTGAATTCACAAAAAATACATTGTGCTCTATGGCCAGTTCAGAGGTCAAAGGTCAGGTATAACTATCTGTTACACTGTGCCCTATGGGAGAATTGTTTCTGGGCCGGAGCCATGCATCTATAATAAAAACTGGATAAGACTCTTCCCCTCTGTCCCAACTCCAGAACAACTAGCGTCCGATTCAGGTACTGCAGCTCCCGGGAGCTCTAGCCCTGAAAGAATTCTCCCATAGAGCGCAATGGATTTTTTTGGGAAATTCAAACTGCTTGTGTTTAGCTGACAGGGCATCATCAACTTTCGTCAAATTTGTAAAATGTTTAAATCCTCAAAGCGCCTAAAAGTTAGCTTTGTAAGACTTAGCCTAGCCCTGCTCTTAGCCGGTGCTAGCTCCGCTGTAGATTGGCCAGTGAACAATTTTTCCCGAGGAGCGGGGGGGGTGCTTGAATTGCGTGAGAAATGCCGTGTGAGCGTGTGAACACGTCGAATTGCGTGTTGAGAGCCCTGTTTGTCTAAAGAGCAAACTTAAACTACAAAGCAACTAATGAGAGTTATATAAATGAAGTTATTACCTGATGGTTCTCAGTTTGTTTTATCATCACCGCACTTTGTCAGTGCGCGCTGAGAGGGGCGGGGAGGAGGGACCGGGGCGGGGGGGAGCGGGACATTTTTAACGGATTCATGTAAGAGTCTGGTTAATGCACCGAGCCCGCGCCTCACCGCGGCTCACCATGGGCAGTTCGGCTCTGGGCCGCGCGTATTCCGTGCGTAAGCCGTCGGGGGGGACACGTTACGCACAGACGGAGACACCGGGATCGGAGTTGGTGCGTCTCAGAGGAGACGTGGCACCGGGACCGAGGCTCAGGACCGTGCGCCCGGAGCAGGGGGAGTTTTTTTCACTGAAAACGTGCGGAGCCTGCATAAACTAAGCCACACAGACCGATTTTCTGGGCACAAAAAAAAAAAAAAAAGAAATCGGCGTGAGAAATGCCATGTGTGGCGTGTGAGCGTGTGAACACGTCGAATTGCGTGTGTCACACTCTCAGTGCGTGAGACTTGAGAGCCCTGGTTGTATAAAGTACTGGAAAATCAAACTCAAGTAAAAGTATAGGTGCCCCTCCCAAAAATGACTTTGGTAAAAGTCGAAGTCACTGACTGAAATGTTACTTGAGTAAAAGTCTTAAAGTATCTGGAACTTCTTGTACTTAAGTATGACAAGTAATGTAAAAATAAATGTACTCAAGTAATGTAATTAAAAGTACAAGTAAAAGTATCAAGCAAAGGCAGTCTGAAGCTAATATTTTTAATGCCCCCCCCCCCAACCTTTGTTTTTTTTTTTTAAATAACAGTGCTGAAAATAAGGCATACATAACACCATTGAAGGAGTGTTTTTGGAGGAAGAGGGTCTTTGCAATTGGGCCCTTAATTCTACTGTAAAACACCATGTTCGGCTCACCCATGGTAGTTTTGTGTCATATGGAGCACTGTCGAAGATATTGGGTTTGGTGATATCCATGAAACGCCGTCCTATGAGCAAGTAAATGCAGGCATAAAATACGTTATTTGTAATTTAATAATTATATGGTACGGTAGCACATCTGGGTTTTGTGGTTCCCCACACAATACAATACTCAGGTCGCCCTTCATTTGTAGCCGACGTGGATGCTGTCCCCTCTTCCATCAGGGATGTTGACTGATTGACCAACAGGTGTAGGCTGATTGTCATGCGCAAGTACCGAACAAGCCCAGGCACGTACTGACTTCCTTGCAGTCAGTAGAGGGTTTTTTTGTAACGAGTAACTATACGGCACATTGAAAATGTATCAGAGTAAAAGTATGCAATTAAATTCGGAAATGTAGTGAAGTAAAAGTTATAATTTTTTTTTAAACTCAAGTAAAGTACAAAGTCTCCCAAAATGTACTTAAGTACAGTAGTGAAGTATTATTACTCTCTCTTATGTGATGGATGGGTTAAATGCAGAGAAATAATTTCCCTACGGGGATGAATAAAGCATGTCTTCTTCTTCTTCTTCTTCTTCTTCTTCTTCTTCTTCTTCTTCTTCTTCTTCTTCTTCTTCTTCTTCTTCTTCTAATACAAACATGCTAAAAAAAAAAAAAAAAAACTTGGGAATGCTCAGCCTTCTGTTTACTGCAGTGATTAACCAACCTGACTTTTCCCTGAGGTTTGGTACATTGACAATTTCAAGTGTCTATGTTACGCAAGACCTCTGCTCCTCTGACCATCTGCTCCTGTGACTCTCTCCTCTTCTACTCCTCCGACCCTCTCCTCTGCTCCTCTGACCCTCTCCTCCACTGCTCCTCTGACCCTGTGCTGCTCTGACCCTCTCCTCTGACCCTCTCCTCTGCTCCTCTGACCCTCTCCTCCTCTGCTGCTCTGCTTCTCTGACCCTCTCCTCCTCTGCTGCTCTGCTTCTCTGACCCTCTCCTCCACTGTTCCTCTGACCCTGTGCTCCTCTAACCCTCTGCTCCTCTGGACCTCTGCCCCTCTGACCCTCTCCTCTGACCTTCTCGTCTGACCCTCTCCTCTGCTTCTCTGACCCTCTCCTCCACTGCCTCTCTGACCCTCTGCTCCTCTGGCGCTCTGCTCCTCTGACCTTCTCCTCTGCTCCTCTGACCCTGTGCTCCTCTGACCCTCTGCTCTTCTGACCCTCTCTTCTGCTCCTCTGACCCTGTGCTCCTCTAACCCTCTGCTCCTCTGGACCTCTGCTCCTCTGACCCTCTCTATTCTGCTCCTCTGACCCTGTGCTCCTCTGACCCTGTGCTCCTCTGACCCTCTGCTCCTCTGCTCCTCTGACCCTCTTCTCTGCTCCTCTGACCCTGTGCTCCTCTGACCCTGTGCTCCTCTGACCCTCTGCTCCTCTGACCCTCTTCTCTGCTCCTCTGACCCTGTGCTCCTCTGACCCTCTGCTGCTCTGACCATCTGCTCCTCTGACCCTCTCCTCTGCTCCTCTGACCCTCTGCTCATCTGACTCTGAAGTCTGCGTTGGCAGATAACTTAGTCACATTCAAGTGTTATGCAGCATGCACTCAAATGTTATAATCTACTTCATCACAATGATAAACAGTTCCAGTGAGGCCCTGTATTCTGGTCCATCCATCCGTCCATCTTCTTCCGCTTTCTCCATTTCTGGGTCGCGGGGGCAGCAGTCCAAGCAGATCTGCCGCCCACAATGCACCGGCCCCCATACTTCACATATGGGCACACACATACTCCACACACAGACACACACATAAACCAGGGCTAAACCAGGACTAAACCAGAACTAAACCAGGACTAAACCAGGACTAAACCAGGACTAAACCAGAACTAAACCAGGACTAAACCAGGACTAAATCAAGACTAAACCAGGACTAAACCAGGAGTAAACCAGAACTAAACCAGGACTAAACCAGGACTAAATCAAGACTAAACCAGGAGTAAATCAGAACTAAAGCAGGACTAAATCAGGACTAAACCTGGTCTAAAGCAGGACTAAACCGGGACTAAACCAGGACTAAATCAGGACTAAACCAGGACTAAACCAGGACTAAACATGGCTGATTTTCATCCTGATATTTTGTGTTTTTGCTTTTCGGTGCAGTTCAAAGCCTGGTCCCGTCTGGTTTCAGTTACTTGCTCGTCTCTCTTCTCACGTCACTGACATGAGCATCTGGGACCTATTCTGTGTAATTACCAAGCAGCCTTAGACCCCCCCCCCCTCTCTCTCTCTTTTACGCAGAGCCACGTGGAGTTTGGACTGTGGAGCAAACACATAAAGACAAAGTGATGTATAGAGAGGGTTCTCTCTAAGAAAAAACTGTTATGGTCCACTCACCAAGATAACCATGGAACAACTTGATAAGATACAGGACTAAACCAGGACTAAACCAGGACTAAACCAGGACTAAACCAGGACTAAACCAGGACTGAACCAGGACTGAACTAGGAATGAACCAGGACAAAACAAATGTAGGATCACCACTGATGCATGTATCCTTCTGTAGTGTAATACTTTTGAATATTTATCCTTCTATAATGTAATACTTTTGAATATTTATTCTTATATAGTGTAATACTTTTGAATAATATTCTACAATACAATACTGTACAATACTACAATACTACATTATAAGTACAAGTACTTCACTATATTATTTATCCTTCTAGTACTTTTCTAATGTAGTATTTACCATATTGTTATCTCAATCAAAAGAATCGCTATTTTTTCATTATTGCATATATACATATTGCATATATACATACAAATGATTCTAAACATACACAGATGCAAACAGATGAACAATACACATAGAGACTATCATACATATGGATAAATCATTGATCCAGACTGATCATTTAAGTTGTTTATTAACTGATAACATGTCATAGCTTGTTTATTTGGAAGCTTTTCTAATGATAAAAAGAAAATAGCATTTAAATTGAAAGATATTAGGACTGGCATTATCTATTTGCAGCAATAAATAAAATATTTTCCATATAAAATGATAAAACTTAAAATATGTTTTTTTTTTTTTTAATGTATTATCAAAATAATAAAACAAAATATCCCTTTCCCAAGCTTATTTTCCACACCACACAAAGATTTTAAAAAGTGTTCAATTTCACACCAAAAAGAATTGACATATTTACAGACAAATGAGCTGGTATCTAAAAAAAACTCACTGGTATCACCGCCAGCTGACCTCTTACCTGAAAAGTTCCACAGCAAACCTTTAAAAAAAAGTGTTAAATTAACAGCTCAGCAGTATATGAGCTATCAGGCACATCAGTTCACATTCATCTGGAGCAGGATCAAATCAAATCTTTTGTTTTGTCTTTGTTTTTATTTATTGACTCTCTGTGGGCCATGTTGGACGTGCACCTCTCATAAACAATAAGATGACTGAAACATGTGAGCGGTGTCTTCTGCTCATATGGAGCGCACAGTTGTTGATGTTCTAATCAAACACAGACTTCAGTTTGGCTCCAATCACTTCAAATATGGATCTTTGCCGACTTATTTTCAGGAAAATCGGATATATTTAGGCGTCCACCAACCGAATCCCAAACACTTCCTTTCTCTGACAGAAAAACTCAAATTAGTAACACCTGTTCAATCATGTTTTAACTTTTATTTTACCAAAAAAAGACCACAGACATTCAGAGAGATTAGGAGTCTAACCCACAACCTTCTTACTCAGTGGAGACAGGCTAACCGCCACAGTAACACATGGAGAACATGCACACTTCAAGAGATCAGGAGTCTCACAATAGACTATATGTATAAATGGACAAAGCTAAGCTGTTAGCCGCTATGCTCCAAACAGGAAGTGAGCATGGGTGCGCTTCCGGCTCATTTGACTTGGCTCTTTACTTTGTATTGATAAACCGTCACCCCACTCCCACCCACACTGCTGCAGTCATTTTGGTCTTAAAATGTTTGTATTAACCCGCTCTACATGATCCTGGTGTTTCATTTCATCCATAAGTCATGATATGAACATTAAAAACAGACAAACAGGCACCTTCATTCCCAGAGGTCACTCCCACTAGTGTTATCAATATGTCTGATTGACAGCGTTGATAAGCACCCGCCTCCAGCCAAAACAGTGGTGTTGCAGGAAGGGGCGTTACCTTCAACAGCCTCTCTCCTGATTGGCTTTTTGATTACAATGTTACTCACAGTCGGAATTCCAAATATGGAGCTCTGCTCCAGAGTCGCCTCGATGAGCTTCATTTCACTGGAGCCGAACGCTCACTCGTCACACTCACTTAGTCCACTTCTTTATAGTTTGTGACTATTCTATGAGTCCAACCCCCAACCTCCTCACTGAGAGGAGAGGCTAACCACTCTGCCGCGGTGTGTGCAGGGCTGTGGTGATGCCCATCGCTCATGAGTTCGGTCCAGACATGGTCCTGGTTTCTGCTGGCTTCGACGCTGTGGAGGGGAACCCAGACGAGCTCGGAGGATATAAAGTCACTGCCAAATGTGAGTACAGTGTGAGACACTCCAAACACATGAATCTGTTTTCTATAGGCCTTTCACAGTGACACACTGTTTAATACAAAAATATCATAATAAACATTAAGACTTAAATGAATTGATACCACCTTCACAATAATCACACTAAACTCTTTGCTAAGTGATCCATATTAAAGGGCCCATATTCTATTTTCTGATCTCTGTTCTGATGTGTCTTCATCACACACAGACCTGGAGTTGTGTTTTGTTTCATTCACACATGTTTAACACACAAATCCTGCAGATTTAGGCTGAGGTCTTCTCTCCACAATGTGATGTTATGTGGTTATACAGGAATTGTTGTGCTTCACTTTGTTTTTAAACTCCACATCCAACATTTGGATAATTTCAGCCAATCTCTACTAAACAAAAGGTAAAATATCACCTTTGACCAGAAAACTACCGCTTCATGACATCACAAGGTGGAACAGAACATTTTGAGCTTTGGAGATGTAGACAGACTAATAATAAAGGGTTACTCAAACATGTGTGAATGAAACAAAACACAACTCCAGGTCTGTTTTTGAGGAGATAACAGCATTATGACATGGGTTCAACCTCACAAGAGTCCATTTTGTGTCATATAGGATCTGTAAACATAATGTGGCCATCTGCCAAGGCAGTGAAGAGTCAAACAATTATCAAGCTAAGCTCAAACTTAGACTGTTTGTCCTTTAAGTGTGTATGTAGAGAGTGTGTTTCAGTGTTGCTCACTTGGACTGTGTAAATATGTATTGTTCATTTGAACAGGACTCTGCAAAAAACACATATGAACATCCTGGAGCCACATAACAGTGAGCTAAAGGGCAGCCACATATGTGAAGTGTTGAATCTATGTCATATCATGTTATGTGGCACAGCTGCTAGTGCTAGTGGCTAGCAATCATGCCTCACAGCAACAAGGTTGACTCCTGGGTCTTTCTGTGTGGAGATTGGATGTTCTTCCTATGTCTGGGTGGGTTTCCTCCGGTTTCCCATATGAACCCAAAACATGCACCACTGGTCAAATCCTCCAGCTGAGGGAGTCCTGAATAAGACTAGCTCATGATTTGGAGATGGGTCCCACTGCTCCTGACAGGTTTAACCCAGAGACACTGAAGGATTGGACAAATACTTTACTCCTTTCTCTGTGTGTCTTTTCTGTCCTGTAGGTTTTGGGTTCTTGACTCGACAGCTCATGTCTCTGGCTGGAGGCAGAGTGGTCCTGGTCCTGGAGGGTGGCCACCAGCTCACAGCCTTGAGCAAATCTGCAGAGGAGTGTGTGAGAGCACTGCTGGGGAGAGAGGTTAGAACAGGGACTGAACCAGGACTGAACCAAGATTGAACCAGGATTAAACCAGGACTGAACCAGAACTAAATCAGGACATAACCAGGACTGAACCAAGAGTAAACCAGGACTGTCTGAGAGCTTTGCTATGAAGGCTGGTTACTAAACTGGACTAATGACATACAGTATATCACCTGTTTAGTCCACATACCTGATGTGTCCTGTAGGTGGAGCCGCTGTCCCCCAGTGTCCTGGAGCAGAGGCCGTGTGCAAATGCCGTCCAGACTCTGCACACCGTCCTACAGGTGCAAGGTCAGAAGCGCACACGCACACACGCACGCACACACACACACACACACACACATATACACACGCACACACACACACACACACACACACACATACACACACACACACACACCTCAGTCTAATGAGGGTTTGTTTATGTGGTGTGAGGGTGTCCAGTGGTGAATGATGCAGTAATGCCCTAGTGGAGGTCATGTGTTTCAGTTATCTCCCTTTCTCTCCATCCCTCTCTCCTCACTCCTCTCTCTCTCTTCCAGGTAAATACTGGCATAGCTTAAAGGACTCCTCCTCCTCTCTCCTCTCTTCTCACAACTCTTCTCTTGCTCTTCCAGGTGACTACTGGTGTGGCTTACAGGACTCCCCCCTCTCTCTTTCTCTCTGTCCTGTCTCTCTCTTTCTCTCTCTCTCCTCTTTTCTCTCTTCCAGGTGAATACCGGCATACTTTGCAGGACTCTCTCCTCTCCCTCCTCCTCTCTTTTCCTCTCCTCCTCACCCTCTTCTCTCTCGCGCACTCTTCCATGTGAATACTGGTGTAGTTTGCAGGACTCCCTCCTCTTCCTTCTCCTTTCTTCATTTTTCTTCTTCTCCTCCTCACTCTCTCCTCTTCTCTCTTTCAGGTGAATACTGGCATAGCTTACAGGACTCTCTCCTCTCCCTCGCCCTCTCGTACTCGGAGGCGCAAAGGTCCAGATTTCGCAGAGACTTGGATTCGGATGCAGTCAGAGCCATAGCTGCTCTGTCTGTGAACACGCTGCACTCACAAAGGTGCCACTGTCTCCAGCACCAACAAACTCATTTATTATTATTACTCACATTCACTTTTCAGAATATGACATACAGTGAGAATTTAAAGGGGACATTATTATTCAACTTTTATTCAAATCACATTATAACAGTGGTCCCTCATAATTATCTTCTTAATTGTATTATGAATTCTATTTCGATTAATTGACTGTATTGTCCTGCATTTGAAAACTGAGTGCTCATAAATTTCCTGTTTTCACCTACCCCCTATAACCACCCACTTGCAGGGTTATACAAAAATGTCACATACCGTAAAAAGTAGTCCAAAAAATCTGCTACGTGCTATGGTGAAATGCCACAACCACATTTTCAACAGGCAGCAAATTGACCTGTTTCTGTTGTTAAAGAAGGGATATTATTGTTATGTACGTTTTGGAGCTTTTTGCCATATAATAATGGTGTTCCTTCATCAAAAACCTTCCTGAAGAGCTTTTAGACATCATCTTTGCATGTTTGAGTAATCTAATGATCTCTCCTGGGCCCTATTCACTCTGTACAAGACTCAAATACACCCACTGGTCAGTTTATTAGGTACAACTGCTCTAATGAGGTGCTAAATTGCCATGTACTGTAATCCTGAGTTTAAATCAAGAAAGCTGGGGTCCCGGTTCAGTCCTTGTTTAGCCCTGGTTTAGTCCTGCTCTAGTACTGGTACAGTCTATGTGGGGTCCCGGTTTAGTCCCGTTGTAGTCCCGATTCGGTCCCGGTTTGAGTTCGGTCTAGTCCCAGTTCGGTCCTGTTTTAAGTCTGGTCCTGTCCTGGTCCTGTCCTTTTTAAAGCTTGAGTTAGTCCATGTAAAATTGTAACTAAACTGGGATTTACAACTAAACAACAAAATCCTTTCCTGGACCAAGAACTAAACCAGGAGTAAATCTGAACCAAAGCAACACTACATCATGACCAAACTAGACTTAGGATAAGTGCACCTAATAAAGTGGCCAGTGAGTGTAGGGCCATAAGTCTACGTCCACCATGCTCCAACACGACAATTATCTATAAATATACAAAAACATGATACAGAACAGTACACCACAACTTGATAAACTTGATGCAATGTTTCATTAGACTGACTGTATGATAGCACTCTGAAGGGGGAGTGACTTAGCGTGGAGAGCAAAGGGAGGGAGGAGTAAATGAATCCTTCTTCAAAATCAACACTCAGTGCATGAGAAAGAGAGATAAGATGAGAAAGAGTCATAAATGTCACTCTGGAACACTCCATTATGGGCGTTGTTGCTTTAATGCAAATGAGGAGGACAGAGATGGCCTATAGTAGGGGGTGGGGGCGTGGCCAAGCTCTCCGCTCCGCTCTGTGACCCACTTCCGTGTTTTTGCACGGGGGGAGAGATGAGAAGCCTTCCATTGAAAAATAAACACATTTCCACAGAAAATAAAATTAAACCACTGCTGTTTCAGATGTCCACAGGCTCAGATAAAGGACTTCCGAGCCTAGAAACACTCACAAGTTCCTCCAGGCAAATAAAAAAACGCATTTCGCATTGCGTAGCTCCTCCGCAGTCCAAACTCTCTGGGCGTGATTTACAGAGACGCTGAGTACAAACAGACGGGGGTGGAACTGCATTTGCATTTCTTTTTTCGATCTGACGTCAATAAGTTTCCTTGTTCAAACTCGCCCGTTTGAGCTCTGATTTTTTTCTAACGCAGAAAAGGATCGCAAATGCTCAGTTTAGACATTTCGCAACCCCATGGGGGGGGCCTAAACAGGGTAGGGGAGCTCACATTAACGTTCAAAAACCTTAGAAAGTGAAAATTTCATGCCATGGGACCTTTAATGGATCATTAATGTGTATGTTTGTGTTTTTAGGACACACGACTCAGGAGAAGAGTCCATGTGAAGGATGTTTTTATGAACTCTGAGATCACTGTTAAAAAAAAAGAAGGTATTTTTGGATTAAACTGTATTTTTGAAGGACATTTTTTACATTAGAACTAAAGCACTTATTTGATGAAGCACAGACAATCATCTCTCAACCAATCAGACACAAGTACCCTTGAAGAGGTCGAAGTTCACAGAGCTCAAGAGCAAACACATCTGGCACTGACGGATCCGGCATCCAGCTTTGATGATGTCATCTCTGTGCACCTGAGCAGGATCTGTGAAGGATATGACCCTGTGATTTGTAAACGAACTGTCTACAACGTGTCAGGGAAATAAGAGTACTAAACCAGGACTAAACCAGATCTAAACTAGGACTAAACCAGGCCTGACCCAGGACTTGGTCACATGGGGCATCTCCTTGTTATGACCATGTCCTGGTTTAAACTTTCCTCATTTACATTCATTTTTCTGCTCAGATCCTCACAATAGTTGAAACCTTACGGCGTGTTAATATCACCAGGCTCTGTTTGATTCTGCTGCATGACTTCAGTGATCCAGAGGATCAAAACATCTTAAAAGGATTCAGGAAATATGGCGGCGTTCAAAAATATACAAAACATATGTAAGTGCAGCGACTTCAAACCGCGTCTGACCATCACACAAATTAAAAATGACTTTGTTCTGAACAACTTGGAGCAGGAACAAAGCAGCTATGGCAGAGTGGTTAGCCTTCCAGTGGTGTTTGCATGTTCTGCCTGTGCCTGGGTCAACCCAAAACATGCGCAACAGGTCTAATCCTCCAGCTGAGGTAGTCCAGACCAAGACTAGCTTAAGATCTGGAGATGCTCTACTGCTCCTGACGGGTTTAACTCTGAGACACAGAAGGATGGGTCAAATGCAGAGGGTCAATAGATTGCATAACTCTGCATACCATAATGCTGTCTCTTTAGACCTGAGATAGACAATGGTTAGACCCAGTTTATTCCTTGTTTAGTCCCGGTTTTGCCCTTTTTTAGACCATGTTTAAACCTGGTTTAGTCCTAGTTTAGTCCTGTGTTACAGATGTTTTAATCATGATTTAGTCTGTTTGTTTTACAACTGGTTAATCCTGTTTTAGTCCTAGTTAAGTCCTGTTGTAGTCCTGGTTCAGTCCTACTTTAGACTTTGTGAATAGAACAATGGTGTGTTATTGATGCTCCACACATGGACCCGAGTTGAGTCTGGACTTGATCAGGACCACATGGGACTCCTAGACTGGCAGAAAGTGGACTCAGTCCTGGTTGAGACCTAGTTTAGTACTGGTTCAGTCCTAGTTTAATCCTTGTCTAGTCCTGGTTTAGCCCTGGTCTAGCCCTGCTTTAGTCCTGGTTCAGTCCTTGTTTAGTCATGGTTCCATCCTAGATTAGTCCTGGTTTGGTCCTGGTTCAGTCTGAGTTTAGACCTGGTTTAGTCCTGGTTCAATCTGGGTTCAGACCTGGTTTAGTCCAGTCCAGGTTTAGACTTTGTGAATAGAACAATGGCATGTTATTGATGCTCCACACATGGACCCGGGTTTAGTCCGGACTTGATCAGGACCACATGGGACTCCCGGACTGGCACAGACTGGACTCGGACTTCAAAGATCCTGGAAAAGTCTGGATCCTTTTGGGTCTGGTCCGGACCAAGTCTTGGACCCAGGGCGGCACACGGCCGCTTTGAACTGCTCTTTCATGTTGGGGCCTTCGTCACGGTGCTAAAGATGATTTTTATAATTCGATTATATTTGTTTCTTGTGTTGAGACGATGCAGCGGATTCTTTGTTTTTGTGAAGAAGCCAAAGACCTGGTTCAGTCCTGATTTAGTTATTGTCTGCTGATTTTTATAATTAATTTCTTTCTTGTGCTGCAGCAGATTCTGTGTTATTGTGAAAATATGAACGCAGATGTAGCAGGACTTTTAGCTCATGGTTTTAAACTATTTTAAAGTATAATTATTACACTATTTTCTTTCTGTGTTATAATGGTAGTTTCCTCATCACAAGCAGACCTGTTTTTTTCATTCACATTCATTAACACACAAACCTCGCATATTTAGGCTGAGTTCTTCTCTCACACTCTGTTCCACCTTGTGATGTCATGCAGTAATAAAGAAGTACCCCACTGTGTTTTTAAACTCCACACACCTTCGCTAGAATCATTTGGACGATATCAGCCCTCGAATTGCAAATCTCTACTGAACTAAAAGGAGCTGTTCACTTGAAAACTACCTCTTCTTGACATCACAAGGTGGAACAAAGCATCTTGAGCTTTGGAGATGGAGACAGACTAATAACAAAGGATTACTCAAACATGTGTGAATGAAACAAAACACAACTCCACATCTGTTTTTAAGGAGGGAACATTATAACATGGCTTAAATCTTAAGTCAATTTTGTGTAATATAGGACTTTTAATTTTGGTTCAATGAACTATTTTACTATTTTATTTTTGCAGTTTGGAAAAATGTTATGTAAAAAGACTAATGTTGCCTACCAGTGCCATCCCTCCAGTTCCTTGTATTTTACATATACAGGAAATGTTAAAGATCCCATGACATGGTACTTCTTG
The DNA here is from genome assembly GCA_036785185.1 of Paratrypauchen microcephalus. Classification (NCBI taxonomy): domain Eukaryota; kingdom Metazoa; phylum Chordata; class Actinopteri; order Gobiiformes; family Gobiidae; genus Paratrypauchen; species Paratrypauchen microcephalus. Next base: position 3,353,755 of record JAVJIX010000050.1, on the reverse strand, counting down.
ATGCTTTTATATGGCTCCTTAATGGTTCCCTAATACTGTAAATGAATCCTTCTTCAAAATCAACACTCAGTGCATGAGAAACAGAGATAAGATGAGAAAGAGTAATTTTTCTCTCTCTGAACACTCCATAATGGGCGTTGTTGCTTGAATGCAAATGAGGAGAAAAGAGCTGGCCTATAGTAGAGGGTGGGGGCGTGGCCACACTCTCCGCTCTCGGCTCTGAGCTCTCAGCTGATCCATTTCCGTGTTTTTGCACGGGGGGAGAGATTTGAAGCGTTCCATTGAAAAATAAACACATTTCCACAGAAAATAAAATTAAACCACTGCTGTTCAAAGGTCCAGAGGCTCAGATAAAGGACTCTTCTAATCCTTGACCACTGTAGGGCGCTTTGTGTTACATTTTTGTATGAAAAGCGCCTTATAAATATTGTTTGATTGACTGATTGATTGATTGATTGACTTCCGAGCCTAGAAACACTCGGACGTGCCTCCAGGCAAATAAAAAAACGCATTTCGCATTGCCTAGCGCATTCGCAGTCCAAACTCTCTGGGCGTGATTTACAGAGACGCTGAGTTCAGACAGACGGGGGTGGAACTGCATTTGCATTTCTTTTTTCGATCTGACGTCAATAAGGTGCCTTGTTCAAACTCGCCCGTTTGAGCTCCGATTTTTTGTAACGCAGAAAAGGATCGCAAATGCTCAGTTTAGACATTTCGCAACTTTTAACCATGGGGGGGGGGCTAAACAGGGTAGGGGAGCTCACATTAACGTTCAAAAACCTCAGAAAGTGAAAATTTCATGCCATGGGACCTTTAAGTGATTAGGATTTCAGGCAAAAAATAATGAACCATAAGCCTTAAATGTGTTAATGACAAACCTGTATGAAGGAGCAAACGTAGAATGTACTTCATGTATAATAGAATAAGTTTAATGCTCTACCATGGAACATTGTAAGCAAAGCAATAACATGTCTATGGAGACGAGCAGGTAGAAAAGAACCCTGTGCGGGTGGAATACAGTGAAATGAAAAGTGATAAGAAAAAAATATTTAAATGTATTAGTCCAAGCATAAGAATATAATTAAAAGTACACAAGGATTGAATGTAGAGGTTGTGGTGAATAACATGAGCTCTGATTGGCCACACACTTTGTCAGAGTGTCCACTCTTTGCTTTGTGAACAGCTGCAAACCTTTGGCCTTCTCTCACTGAGCTTCATGATGAAGTCCCTGAAATGGTCTTCACTTCACAGCTATGCCATGACAGGGTCAAGAAATGATGTGAGTGAAACAGGTGATTTTTAATTTTAAGCTTGGAGTTACGTATTTAGAGTGTATTTTCTGTTTACTCCATTCACAGTGTAAATTATAATGGAAATAGAGAAGAAACATACATGAAAGTGTATCCAAACTTTTGACTGGTCATGTAGATGGAAAACATCTATAGGCTCTAGATATAGATGTTAGAATATAGAGTGTGTCTTCTGTTATTAAAGCCATTAAAAAGACCTGAAAAAGAGACAGAGCCCTCCAGTGCACTTTCACACATGTGCACACTCACTTCTCCTCTGGGTGCTGTTACGGGAGACTCACATTTGTGCTTAACTTGAATCTGAATCACATTTATAGATGCATGTGTCATCTCATTATTAAAATCAATGCAGAAATATTGAGGTTTTCACTTTTGTCACTGTCGGCCTCCCCTACAATCTTACACTCAATGATTGATGCATTAGTGAGTTAAACCTCTAAGTAAATTGTGTGTGTGTGTGTGTGTGTGTGTGTGTGTGTGTGTGTGTGGTCATAGACCTGTGTGGTGTGTATTGACTGGACTGGTGGAGTGAAGTGAGCCTTATGGAGTAGGTCCCATTAAAATGTGCACTTAAACTGAAACTGGATTTTGACTTTTATACTTTTATGAACATTCTTTTGTAAAACTGACTCATTGTTTTGTAGTGAAATGTTTTTTTTTTCATTACTGTGCCTTAATAAAGAACTGTATTTTTAAATGTGTATCTAATTTTTTCCACCAGTTTGGCCCATGCATTTTTGTTTTCATCTGTAATTGCACTTTGATGTTGCAACACTGAAAATCACAATTGTTGCACAAATAAAGGCTCTCATATCATATCATTTAGATGGACAAATCCACTCATGTATCTATTCAAATGAACTTAACCTAAAGGGACCACATTACTCTATTTTCTGGTCTCTGTTGTAATGTAGTTTCCTCATCACAAACAGATCTGGAGGTGTGTTTTGTTTCATTCACATCTTTAAAGCCCCAGTGTGTAGGATTCGTGGCGCATAGGTGGATTGGGGCACCATCCACCTATGCGCCACGAATCCTACACACTGGTCTTTAGGCTATGACCGCGCCGCGCAGTCCCGTTTTTTTTCTTTTCTTTTTCTCATGAAAACACACATTCCCGATCATGTACCATGACACTCTACACATCAAATGAAACCTTACAGTCTCCTCTTTTTGACTATGCAATTCATTTCCCTGCACAACAAACACTCCCCGAGCACATGGGGCTTTTATACGGAAAAGCACAAAACGAGGTTAGCTTACCTTAGAATGCTTTGCACAGGTCAAACTCTGTATTTCACCATAAACTTGCTCTCAATTTGTCCGTAAGGATCCAGCGAATAAAATCCAGTAAAACAATTTAGTCCAAAACACGTGTTAGATCCATTACGACGTCTGATCCGGCAGCATGCTTGTGTTGTTTACCCAAAACCACGAGCCTTGCCGAAGGCGGAGCCCAAATGTCCTTCTGCGGCTCTCGTATTCAAAATGGCTGCCTCTGCATGGGGAAGATCCCCCTTTTATGTGACTATATCTAAGTCCAAAAGAATACTTTGATTTCATGATGGAAGTGAAAAGGCTTGGAAAACAATGTATTTTTGAATGGGTATCTTCAATTTCAGTAATTAACGGGTAAAAATCTTACACACTGTCCCTTTAACACACAATCCCTGCAGATTTAGACTGAGCTCTTCTCTCAAACAGAAAACACTCAGTTCCCTCTAATACAGGAAGTGCTCCACTGTGTTTTTCACTACATACATACATATGTACATATATATGTACATACATACGAGACACATAGATGGGCGATGTCACAGAGCTGCATGCTCAGCCGAGGAGCAAATGATAGCACCCCTATACCCCTATAGTGGCAGCATTGTACAGACACTGGATGTCTGAATAAGGTAATTATAGAGGCCAGCTAACAGATGCCCATTTACACCCGTCTATCACCACTGCTCTGTGGGAAAAAATATATGGATCAGGCAATTGGTATTGGTATTGCTGAGGACCAACTTACTTAGGTTAGCTGCATGATCGGAACTATTCAGGGTTTCTGTGTAATTTGTTATGATGTTAGCCATCCTAGCAAATTTAACTACCAAACTTAGCCTCTTGTACTGTGTACAATATAGTCATAGAACATTTAGGCTAGTACAGTGCAGTACAGTACAGTACAGTAGCCAATTATGACAGGTCATAAATTAAGTTGTAAATATTTTAGCTACTTCACGTTAAGTTCATGTTCATGTTAATAAGACAAGAAAGAAGCTCAATAAAAACATACTGTTACATTTCAATTTTCACAAATTTGTTGGACATGATGTCAGCAAGCGTTTAACCATTCACACGGCTCATTCATTTGAAACGTTTCTGTGCACGCATTTGATAATTCTGTTGATAAACTGACTGACGCATAGCATAGGCTCATTAGGTCAAGCCTCAGATAATAGCCAGCCGACTAGAAAACCGGTTTTAATCACACTGTATAGAGCTCCAATAGGACCTGTAATGTTAACCACTCAGCCGCTGTAGCATCTCTCGCTCCCCAGCTGTGTGTGCATCTCCCAGTGTTTGTACACAGGAAGCCCATCTATAAATATAGAAATTAGAATATAGAGTGTATCTGTGAATAAAGCCATTAAAAAAGACCTGAAAAAGAGACAGAGCCCTCCAGTGGAATCTCACAAATATGTACACAGCACTCCTCTGGGTAACCAGGGGGTCTGCAGTCCCCCGGAGTGTTGTCTTCTGGTCTGCAGACCACTGGTGTGCAGACACTGGCACAGCAGGCAGATGAACAAACTATTCAAATACATCCAAGTGTCAAACCTGCACTCTCCCATTCTATCATTTAAACACAGCTCCACATTCACACATTCAACCTTCAGTTTAAAGATGCACTGTGTAACTTTTATGGTAGGGTCCATGGAGATATTATTGCTTAATGTTCCATAATATGGCATTTATTAAGTTACATAATGCACCTTTAATTGATATAAAAAATAATAAAACATCTATAAAAACATCTTTTATTTTGATAATTGTTTGACTATTAACATTATTATTATTATTATCATTATTATTATTATTATTATTATTATTATTAGTCGTAGTAGTAGTTGTAATAGTATCAAAAATGGATTTTGATTCTAGTTTATTTGAATGTGATTTTAGATGACGCACAGACTGATATTGTGCTGATACGATGTTCTACATTTATGTGCACGGAAGAATCAATTCAGCACTTACCATGGTGACATAATGCTCAAGAAGACACAAAACTCAAGAAAAAACACAAAATTTAAACAGCACATTCTGGAGCTCACTGAAAAACTGCTGGCTAATGCTGGGTAGCTTGTGACTTGTTTAACAGCTCAAATCGCCTGTTGAGGCTGACTACAACTATTACTAACTAACTCTTTTAGCCAGATTGTGTTTATATAAAACTCACTTTAATGTCGAACAAATCTTCAGACACAGCATGCCTACAGTTAGCACAACCCCAGGGAATGTTGATGACGTCGGCTGCAAAATATTTATCGAAAACTCAATAAGGGCGTGTGTGTGTGTCTATGCGTGTGTGTGTGTGTGTGTGACAGAGAGAGAGAGAGAGAGAAAGAGATAAATGAGAATAAGAGTGAGAAGCTGCACAGAAAAGCATTTATTGTCCACAGGAGCCGACAGTCCAGATCATTCAAATGCAAAATATGAACACAATATGAACACAATATGAACACAATACGTCTCTATGTCTCCATGCCTCTGTCTGTCTCTATGTCTCAGCAAGGCTGGTCTGACAGTGGCCACTTTATTAGGTACACATCTAATACTTCTGAATGCAAATTCAACCAATTAAATGAAACAAAACCTGCTTTAACTCAAGATACCATGTTTATTACCATGTCCAAATCATGCTACAAATGTAACATGATCTATTACATGTGTAATAGATGTGTGTTAGTGTAATAGAAGTGTCTTATTGTAGATGTGTATTACTGGGATACAAGTGTGCTACTGTAATAAAAGTGTGTCACTGTAATAGAAGTTTGTGTAAGAGAAGTGAAGTGTGTTATTGTAATAGATGTGTGTCACTGTAATAGAAATGTGTTAGTGTAATAGAAGTGTGTTATTGTAATAGAAGTGTGTCACTGTAATAGAAATGTGTTAGTGTAATAGAAGTGTGTTATTGTAATAGAAGTGTGTCACTGTAATAGAAATGTGTTAGTGTAGTAGAAGTGTGTTAGTGTAGTAGAAGTGTGTTAGTGTAGTAGAAGTGTGTCACTGTAGTAGAAGTGTGTTAGTGTAGTAGAAGTGTGTTAGTGTAGTAGAAGTGTGTTAGTGTAGTAGAAGTGTGTTAGTGTAGTAGAAGTGTGTTAGTGTAGTAGAAGTGTGTTAGTGTAGTAGAAGTGTGTTAGTGTAGTAGAAGTGTGTTAGTGTAATAGAAATGTGTTAGTGTAGTAGAAGTGTGTTAGTGCAGTAGAAGTGTGTTAGTGTAGTAGAAGTGTGTTAGTGTAGTAGAAGTGTGTTAGTGTAGTAGAAGTGTGTTAGTGTAGTAGAAGTGTATTAGCGTAATAGAAGGAGGCATGCAAGCATAAACGTTCTGTCAAAAGTCCTCTTCAGAGCTGAGGAGGGACCCAACTAATGATGATTTAATGAGCAATTCTTTTTTTCATGAAGTAGGCCAAATGATTATTTCCACTGCAACTTGGAGATTTGTTTTTATTATTTTCAAAAAGAATTACCAGCTTTAGATCATCTATATGTTCATATGTCATTTGAAAATAAATTTAGTTACAGAATACTGAATACCCAAATGAAAACGTATTTTGTAACATATACCAGTACATATACAAGCGGATACAAGCAGTTAAAATGAGTGGCTGGGCGCTCCCTTAGAGAGAGGGTGAGGAGCTCAGTTATGCGGGAGAAGCTCGGAGTAGAGCTGCTGCTGCTTCTCCACATCGAGAGGAGCCATCTGTTCTGGATGGTGTTCTGGGCATGTCCCACCAGGAGGAGGCCCCAGGGAAGACCCAGGACACGCTGGAGGTACTATGTCTCTGGTCTGGCCTGGGAACGCCTTGGGATCCCCCAGAAGAGCTGGAGGAAGTGTGTGTTTAGACCCGCCCCCAGATAAAGCGGACAAAAATGGATGAATTCCAGTACATACTTAGAATACTTTAAGTCTGAGTTGCATTAATCTAAAAACGTTCATTTTGTCTTCTTATGTACATTTACTTCTTAGGTTCTTTTTAAAAACTATACAGTAGGAGGAGTATTTTCCTCGTTGACATGTTTCGGCTGCTAGAAGATGCTGTGCTCTGAAGAGGGCTTACAGCTGCAGCTGAATGTCAACAAGGTAAATACACCTCCTACTGTATTGTCTTTAAAAAGTTAGTAAGTTCCATTTAAATGAAAAGCTTCGTTTTGCTTTCACTGTTGGTTGTGTATTTCTTTATCACTGCAGAAGAAGAGGCTGCACATGCTCTCACCACAAGAGCTGTGTTTCCTGTGATCATGTCCTGCCATGTATTCCTTTGAGTTTCAGTAATCAATGACTCTGGATCGATCTGATTAATCAGTGAGCAATATGTGGTATATGAGCTGCCTGATGGTGGCCATAGGAGTATATATATTTACCTACAGCAGATGTTAAAATCAACACATTACAATGATAAAGATTTACATCATTTGCAAATAAACATGTCAATGATACAAGAGAAAACCAACACCATTCTCAACTGTCATTCTCAAGTGTTTTGCCAAATGGTTACATTTAAAGCCCCACTGTGGAACATTTCTGGTAGTGGACATAGACATGCTATTTTTTTGTTTGTTTTTTTGTCAGACTATGTTTAATTCCATACTGCAGGGCATTTCCATGGAGAAAAACATAAGGACAAATCAGGTCTGTGGAGAGGTGCATCCACACAAAGTAAAGATGCATGAATAAAAATAAAAATAATGAAATCAGTGCTTTTATTTTAGCCTGTTGTTTGACTGAAATGCTACACAGTGGAGCTTTAAATCAATTATAGTAAAAGTATGATAAAAGGAGAAGTTCAATTTGTCAACTGGACAAAGTTTGTTTGGTTGAAAACGTTTCGTCGCTCATCCGAGAGGCTTCGTCAGCTCTGGTTATCGTGCTGGTTCGACACTGCTTATATCTAGCTGCCAGGAGGCGCGTCCTACACTGAAAAAACTCTGAAAACGATCCCTACTAATCTGTCCCTTTGTTTTTCAAATTACTCTGGCGACTAGTTTCGACCCCCTATTCAACATCTAACGACCCTCTCACCCCTCTGCCCTGGATCGTCTGCCCTAATGTTTCTTTGTCTGTTTTGACTTGGTTTAAGAATCGAATTATAAATGGGAGACAAGTTATGTCTAACTCCCCCATTTCTGTTTAACGACAGATTCTCTTTTTTGACAAAAATAGCCTCTTTAACCCCCCTCTCAAACCAGTTCTTTTCCCTGGCTAAGATCTGAACCTCACTGTCCTCAAAAGAATGGCCCGTGGCTTCTAGGTGAAGATGTACGGCAGATGACGGTCCACTCTGGCACGCCCGCCTGTGTGCGTGCCAGTTGAATAGGGGGTCGAAACTAGTCGCCAGGGTAATTTGAAAAACAAAGGGACAGATTAGTGGGGATCGTTTTCAGAGTTTTTTCAGTGTAGGGAGCGCCTCCCGGCAGCTAGATATAAGCAGTGTCTAACCAGCACAATAACCAGAGCTGACGAAGCCTCTCGGATGAGCGGCGAAACGTTTTCAACCAAACAAACTTTGTCCAGTTGACAAATTGAACTTCTCCTTTTATCATGGATTCTACCTGGACGACTGAGGGACTTTTCCCGTATAGTAAAAGTATATTTTTTTCTTATTGATGACATGAAATTAAAACAGTAAAAACCTGTACATTTGTCAAGAAGTGGTTACAATAGTTCAGAAAAACATGGCGATGGTTGAGATGTACACTGGGACATTATGTGACAGTGTACACAACCAATTCACAGATGACAATGGGAGATGAGATGCTACAGGGATCTAACATGCACATTCACTCCTGTACATTTCATGTACATTTCAAATTTATATTATATTCAAATGAAACTTTATGGCTATCATTTCTGTCTCTTTCATGAAGTTGCACCGTTCGCCAAGGTAGGCATACACAAGAAAGGCAAAGTGTCTTGCTCAAGCACTACACAACAGCATTATGCAGTAGTGACTATGTGCATAAAACCAACAGCCTCTTTGAGTTCTCATCATATTAAAATGGACGGTGTACATTTGTGTTCACATCATTCAAACTGACCCATCAGTGTCCATAGATTTTTCATTGCTGAAGTAGAGCTGAACACACAGACCTCCCACTCCACAGACAATTCCTCCTCTTGTCTGTTTTGTTCTATTTGAATTAGCGGCAGTCATATTGGTGCTTAAAGGAACTGCATATATCCTGAGCTCTCCAGTTTAAAAAAGAGATATATGACCGTGTGTCTCCAGAGCCTTCATCTGCAGATAGAGACACGTCCAAGTGTGTCTCATTCTCAGTATATGGACAGACCATGCCACATGTGAAGCTCAGAACCTCCAGAATTCCCTCCCTAAGCTGCGGAGGCTGCACTAGCAATGATTCAGGATTGGCGCAGGTGCTAAGGTTTAGGGAGTGACCATTCAGATCAGAGAGAGAGGCAATTTAGGTTTAAACCAACTGGAGTCAACATGAAGAGAGAATTTAAAGGAGAATTAACGTTTTTTACAATCTGAGTTTCGAGTAGATGAGGACGCCAGTGCACATGTGCCGAGTCACAGTTTATTTCGCTCTCAGCTCCCGGGACCCAAACATGAAACGCAAAGCTGTAAATTATGGATAAATCTCGGATTACAGGCCACTTTTGACTCAAACGAAAGTGTAGCTTCTATCGAGCTTCTATGATTTGAAAAGTGCTAAAGTTTGTGTTATTTGGAGACCGCTCGGGGCATATAATATATGCGAACTCGCGCTAGGCTATCGCTAATCTAAAAAATCTCTGGAAGTGCTCCATATGACACCAAAGTGCTATGGGTGAGTAAAACAACTTGTTTTATTACTGAAATAAGGCTCAGATTGTAAAAAACGTTAATTCTCCTTTAAATGTCTGTTTGAATGCTGTGTTTGAAATGTAACCAGATAATTCAAATCAAATATACTTTTATGGATACCAATTGTAGTGCTGTGTTAGTCTTAATTACAAAACCATGGATGGCCAAGTCATTTGTGTTATAATTTAGGGGTTTGGTTCTCAAGATTAAAGCAGCATATGAGATGCAAGGTTCAAAGCTGAAATCCAGTGATCGTCGCCAGTAGCGTCTCGCCTTTTTCCAAAACACAAAACAAAAATCGTCCAAATAAACTCACTGTATCTTCTGGCTCTTTTCCACAGAGCCTCCATATGTTTAGCTTATTAGCATGTTAGCTGTAAACACGTGACGCCGCGCTGGATCCGTGTCGTGTGCGCAACTTGGCAGCCATTTTGTTTTGTCCTCTCCAGACCAGCTGTGCATCTACAAGCTCGACTTTTCAACTGTCCAATCAGAGGTCTATTTTAGAGTCAAGCAAAAATATCATAATAAACATTGTCCAGACTTGGTCCAGTTCAAATAATAAAAAGGAAAGAAGGAAAAAAGTCCAAGGGAATATTTGGGAAAATCTGAAAGAGAACGAAAAATACAGTTAGAATGACAAGAATAAATAGACTAGTTTTTAACTAAACTGGTTTAGACCTGCTTTAGTCCGGGTTTAGTCCTGGTTTAGTGCTGCTTTATTCCTAGTTTAGTTTTGCTTTAGACCTGGTTTAGATCTGGTTTAGTCCTGATTTAGACCTGGCTTAGATTTAGTTTAGACTGGGTTTAGTCCTGGCAGACCTGGTTTGGTCCTGGAGAAATATACTGCACAGTTTAACAGTACTTTTATTTCAGTAATATATTGTACAGTGTAACAGTACTCTTACTAAAGTAATATATTGCACATTGTAGCAGTACGCTTACTCAAGTAATATTTTGTACAGTGTAACAGTACTTATACTTCAGTACAGTGTAACAATATTCTTACTTGAGAAATATAGTACAGTGCTCTTACTTGAGTAAAAGTTGTTCTTCCTCTTCCTCACTGGTACTAAGTCTAAAGTGACAAAAGCTTTATGTACTAATGAATTGAACATTTGTTTCTTGCAGCTCCTTCACATACAATTTTTGTGTCTGTGCTTTGAAAAGACCAGATTTATTTCATTTTTTGTCCTTACTTGAATCGTTTTTGGATTACAACTTTGTACTTCTAGTTGAATTATAATATTTTCATAACATCTCAAAGACTGTTTGAGATGAGAACAAGCCAATACAATTTAAAGGGAACCTACATGTTTAAAAAACCTAAATTCAGAACCAAGGTTATGGAGCGAAGCGTCGCTGTGAAAGGAGTTAATTTATGGAATAATCTTGACAAAGAAATCAAAGAATCAAGTACAATAATGGCATTTAAAAAATACATAAAATCCAATGTAATGTGTATGTATGAAAAAGAAAAGTAAATTGTTACACTTGAAAATGAAGCTTTATGTTTACAATTGATTAATAATTGTGATTGAAATGGAATGTAATGAGGAAAGGTTTTACAGTCACTATCGGTGTTGGTGTTTGGAAAAGGGAAGAGGGGGCAGATAACATAAGATAACTCTTCTTTCTGCTCCCTTTCATTCAATATTTTGTATTGTTATCACAAATGTTGATGTCTTTTTATACTTTATGAATGAAATAAATAAAAAATATATATATATATTTTTTGAAGTAACAGTAAATGTAGCTGTAATGACTTCAAAATGTCCACTTCGAACCCTCGCTCTTTTCCCACTGCTGTTCGTCTGCTCCTGGTTTTGTTGCGTGTGAAGCTTAAGTTTCTCACATCTCCACCTCCTGCTGAGGTCAGATCTAAACCCGAATTATAACCAGACCAGGGGAGGACTTTTTTTTTTTTTTTTTCAAACTCAATACTCATTACTAATTCTGATACCACTATGATAATGAAAAATATTTTTCAGACAATACATGTGATTTTCCACATTTCTTTCCTTTTCCCATGTGTCCATCTGTGTAATCCCTCAGTGGTCCAGGTAGGTTTCATAGTGGTCCATGGGTGTATACTAGTCTATGTGCTCATATACTTGTTCTGATACAGCTCAAGATCATTCTAAAGACATTCAGGAAAGGTCAATTTCTGTCCTGTCAATGAGACTTTTTTAGTATCGATACATGCTCAAATCAGTATTTAGTTTTGAGTATAGTATTAGTATCTGATTTCCAATACTTTTGACAGTTCTAAACCAGACTAGGGGAACTCTGTGATAGACCTGGGCTATAACCAGACCTCAGGAGGTTCTTTGTGATAGACCCAGACTATAACCAGACTTTGGGAAGACTCTGTGATAGACCCTCTCTGGTATCAAGGTCTGCATGGTGTTTGAGGACTGGACACTTGCAGGAGCGATGGTTTGGACTCTGTCATGTCTCTGTGCTCTGCTTGATGACATCACTGAGGGACAATGCAGCTGGTCAGGATATATGCTTTGGTTAATGCTGGGATGCTTGACAAGGTCTTCTCCTCAGTGAGGCCCACCACATGTCTCTTAGACCCAATCCCCACTCCATTTTTTTAAAGTCATTTTATGGATCTTTTAGGGATGAACTTTTGGTCATGATGAATTGCTCTCTTCAGACAGGGGTCTTTCCCACTGCCTTCAAAGCAGCGGCGGTGAGGCCCCTGCTGAAGAAGAGCAATCTAGAATTTAATGATTTTAACAACTACCGACCAGTGTCTAACTTACCATTTTTAAAGCAAGATTTTAGAAAACTTGTCTTTATCCAACTAAACTAGCATCCAACTAAATGATTTTTTAGATGATCACAACATTTTGGAAACATTTCAATCTGGTTTTAGGGTGAACCACAGCACCGAAACTGCCTTGGCAAAGATTTTAAATGACTTTAGAATAAATTGTGACTCTCAAAGGGTGACTGTGTTGTGCTGCCTTTGACACAGTAGACCACACGATTCTTTTAACTCGCCTAAAACACCTCGGCCTCTCTGGTGCTGTTCACAAATGGTTCACGTCCTTTCTCACAGACAGAACATTTATGATGAGTATGGACACATGCTCCTCCAAGATCCATAAAATCACTTGTGGTGTCCCCCAGGGTTCCATTTTAGGCCCTGTAATTTTCAACTTGTACATGCTCCCCCTTGGCGGCGTCATCAGGAGACATGGAATCCACTTCCACAGCTCTGCAGATGATACGCAGCTTTACATTTCCATGTCTCCTGATGACACCAGGCCAATGGATGCTCTTTTTAACTGCATTCTAGATATTAAATCCTGAATGGCAAGAAACTTTCTCCAGCTTAACCAGGACAAAACTGAGGTTTTAGTCATCGGTTCTGAGTCTCAGAGAAACTTTTATCAAAACTGCAAGCACAGTCTTTTAACCCATCTCCTCAAGTGAAAAACCTGGGCGTCATTTTTGACTCTGAGCTGACTTTTATCCCACAGATCAAGAACATCACAAAAATAGGTTTCTATCACCTAAAAAACATAGCCAGAGTCCGCCCTATTCTCTCTCAGGCCAATACGGAGACACTGATGCATGCTTTTGTCACCAGCCGTATAGACTACTGTAATGCCCTGCTCTCTGGTCTTCCCAAAAAGAGTATTTCAGGTTTGCAATTACTACAAAATTCAGCAGCACGTGTCCTGACTAGGACCAGAGGGTGGGACCACATTACACCGGTCTTAAAATCACTGCAATGGCTCCCTGTGAGTTTCAGGATAGATTCTAAAGTTCTTTTACTGGTTTTTAAATGTCTTAATGGTCTTGGGCCTTCTTATCTTTCAGAACTGCTTTCCCCTTACGAACCTTCACGGGCCCTGTGCTCCTCCAGCAGCAGGCTCCTGGTCATTCCCAAAGTCAGGACACACACTCACGGAGAGGCGTCTTTCCAGTACTACGGCCCTCGTCTATGGAACTGCCGGAGGACCTCAGGGCTGCAGAGAACATTCATGTTTTTAAGACTGGGCTCAAGATTGACCTGTTTAGCTTGGCCTTTGATTGAATTTGGTTGTCTGAATGTTTGTTTTCATTTTGTTCTTTCATTTGTTTATTTGTTTGTTCATCTGTTTGTTTGTTTGTTCATCTGTTCGTTTGTTTGTTTGTTCGTTTGTTTGAGAAGAAGTGACTTTATTGATCTCACACAGGAGAAATTCTTCTCTGCATTTAACCCATCCTGTTATTAGGAGCAGTGGGCAGCACATTACTGCACCCGGGGACCATCTCCATGATCTTGCTTCAGTTTGGTCAGGACCTAAGCTGGAGGATTTGTTTGTCTGTTCGTCTGTTTGTTTGTTCGTCTGTCTGTGTGTTTGTCTGTTGTTTTTTTTTCCTCTGTTGGCAGCACGGTGGCTGAGTGGCTAGCACTCATGCTTCACAGCAAGAAAGTTCCGGTCGCCCGGGCCTTTCTGTGTGGAGTTTGCATGTTCTCCCCGTGTCTGGGTGGGTTTCCTCCGGGCACTCCGGTTTCCCCCACCAACCCAAAACATGCGCCATAGGTAAAATCCTCCAGCTTAGGTTCTAACCAAGCCTAAACAGCAATATCTTGGGGATAGTCCCCGGGTCAAATGTAGAAACAATTTCTCCTGTGTGAGATCAATAAAAGTCAATCTTCTAATCCTTAATCACTGTAAGGCGCTTTGTGTTACATTTTGTACGAAAAGAGCTTTATAAACATAGTTTGATTGATTGATTGATATAGAACTTCTATACAGCCCTGATATTCAGACCTTCTTATTGAGGCCCCTTTAAGACCTTTTTGACCCTGGGTTAGCCATAGTTTGAGACTAAATAAGGCTGGTTCTCCTGGGGCTGAGGGCTGAGCTGAGTCGCTCTTTTTCACTTCCTCAAAGGTTTCACTTTCACATGAGAAACAGTGAGCGACCACAGTGAACAGAATACTCTATCACTGATGTGCACTTACACATGTGAAGAATAAGACACGTGATTTCCATGGATATTCAGATACACTATTTTAAATAGGCTTTATTTGGATATTTGGGATGTTTTTTGTTGTTGTTTTTTTTTACTTAAAGATACATACACATGTAACTTTTCTAGATGAGGGTCAACCATCTGCTTGTATCCATAGTGACATTGTTGTTTTGGCTGGAGTGTTCGACAGTATGGCATTACACTTATTTATCTCAGTTACAAGTTACAGGTCATATCTGTGGAGAGGTGACCTAGCTTACAGCAAGAATACACATTTGAGCAATAAAAACACACTGAAATGAATTAAAGGAAAAGTAACGTTTTTTACAATTTGAGCCTTATTTCGGTAATAAAACAAGTTGTTTTACTCACCCATATCACTTTGGTGTCATATGGAGCATTTCCGGAGATGTTTTAGATGTTTGAGATGCATTAGACTAACGCCGTTAGCCTAGCGCGACTTATAGCCATAGCTCGGGGCATTCCCCGAGCGTGTAATATGCCCTGTGCGGGCTCCAAATAACACAAACTTTAACACTTTTCAAATCATAGAAGCTCGATGTCTTTAGTCTACGATTTCGTTTGAATCAAAAGTGGCCTGTAATCCGAGATTTATCCATAGTTTACAGCTATGCGTTCCATGTTTGGGTCCCGGGAGCTGAGAGCACACTCCGCACATGCGCACTGGCGTCCTCATCTACTCGAAACTATGGCTAAATCTCATATTACAGGCCACTTTTGATTCAAACGAAATCGTAGACTAAAGACATCGAGCTTCTATGATTTGAAAAGTGCTAAAGTTTGTGTTATTTGGCGTTAGCCTAACGGCGTTAGCCTAACGCTAATCTAAAACATCTCCGGAAATGCTCCATATGACACCAAAGTGATATGGGTGAGTAAAACAACTTACCGAAATAAGGCTCAAATTGTAAAAAAAAAACGTTACTTTTCCTTTAATGCAAGATGGTTTAATGCCATATTATGGAACCTTCGAAGCAGAGCAATAATATCTCCATGGAGACAAGCAGGTGACAGACCCTCAACCAGAAAGGTTACATAGTACATCTTTAATCAAGTGGAGAAAATATTGTTGTGGTGTAATATTGGAAGTGTGCACATAAACACGTTTGCAGTTGTTTGTCTAGTAACTGATTTTAAACCACAAATACAATAGTTGTACATGTATTTGTGTCAGAATATATTCAAGTTAAACATGTATAAATGTATAATTGTATAATATATCCTGTGTTTGTCATGGCTTTAATTAGTGCTTCACAAATAGAAAGCAGGTGGTGTTTTTCATGGTAATGTTTGTGGGTTGGACTTTAATCCAAAGCTCAGATCTAAAGAGAGTGAGAGACATGACAAGCTCCCAGACCCAGAAGAGGGGCTCAGATTAGAAACATTTAGTGACTGTGGTCAAAGGTTTTATTTCAAATCTTGAATTTTGTTTATATCATTGTTTATAACCTTCACATTTTTATAACCTAAACATTTTTATCATAAAATACTTTTAAATTAGTTTTTCACAATAATCATTTTGTTAATGGGGCTAGAACATCAAGAACCAATCATCAGTGATAAAGTCAGTACTGGTCAGATTGTGTTAAAATAAAGCTCAGATTAAAGTCTAACTTGAGTAACAGAGCTTCACACAGAGCAGTGCCTACAGTTAGCTTCACATCCAGGAATGTTGACGACATCAGCTGCAAAGTATCCATTAGTGATTAGTTGAGTGATTTTTCTGGAGCTGCTCATGTTCACTTAAAGTCCTAGTTTGTTGAATGAGTGTGTGATCAGTCATAATGCTCCATGTTTAAAACATTTACATGAGTTTGGCTCATCATTTCTTTCCACTACCCGCATACTCATTTAAGCAAGTATTGATATGAATAAAATACATGGGACCCAGTTTGCTCTTTTCTTTAGTTTTCTATATATGAATTAGTCTTAGTATTAGAACTAGGACTAGAACAGAAATCAAACCAGGTCTTCATCTTGACTAAACTGAGGCCAAACTCTAGAACCAAAGCAGCTTTCACAGCTTTCACTGATGGTCTGAAGCATTAAAGTGACAATTCTGTTTCTAATCAAATGTAAATGCATGTTTCATACCTGATCTGATGCAAACAAGCTCCTCCAAGAACTACGGGGGGAATTTTAGGACAAAAAGTGGAAAAGCAAAGGATAAACCGGCTCGAAGACAGATTTTCAAAAGACAGAGGCAAAGAATGCAAATCTGGAACAGGTTTAAGATTAAGGAAACCAGATGAGGTCAAAGGTCAAGGGGCAAGAGGTTATAAAAGGTCAGGGGGTGAAGAAACAGGAAGTAGGGTGGTAGTGTTCAGTGGACATAACCTAGGAGGCGAAAACACAGAAATCTATGTTGTATAAGATGTAATATAAAGTGTTTGTATAGTGGCTGTGGGTGAAGAGAAGGACCCTCAGGTCCATAACTGTTACCTAGCAACTATACTGTAAACAATGGCCAACACGTGTCTCATTGACACATTGATTAGACTCATAAAATGAAGGCACACTTTTTTCACTTAGGGCCACATCCTGAACCATGCTTGAAGCAGGGGCCACAGAGAAGAGGTCAGTACAGTGGATCATGCAGATTGGTTCCTTTGACATAGTTTTGACAGAGCCACCAAACCTTTAATCGTGTCTGGGAAATGAATATTAGATGTGTATCACAAAGCAGTGTGACAGAGATTATAGTGGTAGAATGACTTCAGCGTGTTGCTGTTGATCAAAAGTACCATTTCAGCAGGTGTGCCAATCAGAATTGGTCTGAGGGCTGCATTTTGTTAGGAAAAGTCCTTCCTTTTGCATAAAATGTCTGTATTTTTTATCCTGTTGATGACATAGGCAGAGGGATTCTGTTTTACAACTCAGTACTACTTCCTGTATTTTTATACTTTTATTCTCAACTTTTTTCCACAAACTGTCACTTAACTGATGTAAAACTATGATACATATTGACAACAGATATTATCCACTAAACCAAGTCAGAATAAGAAACACATGAAAACCTGTGAGATTTCAGGATGCTTGGTAGTGGCGATAAAAATTGTTAAATAATGGTTCAAATGCAACAAACAAACTTTAAAATAGAGACAATTAGCACAAAGCACCCTGGGTTTAATACTCTGTGGAATCTGGTATTTGTATTTCAATATATCCATTAGGAATTAGGAGATAGGACGTATCCCTCCTCTAGTGAATAGTGGACTTGAACCCAGTGCTAAAGGCAGAAGAATCTTGATCTGAAAACTGTTTAGATACACCATTAACATGTATGAGGGGTCACCCTTAAGCATCCTTCTAATTGGACCAGCCCAAATCACCAATATTAAATCATTGTAATCAGGCCAGAAAAACTCAAATGTGGAAATATTTACAAGTAACACAGTGAAACAGTCAAATGAAAGGACATGGGGTTTAGGATGTAGGAAGGTGTCTTTAGTGTCGCTCCTAGTGGCTATAGTGAACATGGGAAGTTTTGATGTATTTGAACTAGCGTAGATAAAAAGGTCAAAGTTCAAGAGAAACTGCATAAGACACTTAGGGTATAGGTAGCAATCTGTCTTTAAGCGTCCTTCCTATAGTGAACATTGGATACATTAGATATAAAGTACTGTCAACTTAAAAGGTCAAAGTTCAAGTACATGGTTAGGAGAATTTGGAAATATTTAGATGTGACACATTGAAACCAGCAAAGATGAAGGGTCAAAGTTCAGGGGGAAGTGCATAGGACACATAAAGTTTAGGAAGTTAGGAAGAAGGAAGCGAGTCTTTGGTTAGCATCCTCAGTGGCTAGCGGACATGGCCCATGCCCCCTCCATCCTCCACACAGAGAAGGCGTAGCTTAGCCGCTCGTGGGCTAGGTAGTTGCAGCTAGCTAGCTTAGCGTCCATCTCGTCGCTTTGGAGGACCTGGTAGAGGAAGTCAATGTATCTGGAGGCCAGTTTGAGGATCTGGATCTTGCTGAGTTTGTCCGAGGGCAGCGTGGGGATGATTTTCCGCAGAGAGGCGAAGGCGTCATTCAGACTCTGAGTGCGCTGACGCTCGCGCACGTTAGCAATCACCCGCTGAGAGTGAAGGTCCTCGAAGCTTTCCACTGCAACACAACACAACTGTATATTACTACGCTATATGTTTTATATTTTACGCATCTGTACTTAACTCACATAGATTTTAAAGTGGACACTTTTTACTTTTACTTCACTACATTTGAGAGCAGGTATCTGTACTTTCTACTCCACTACATTTTTGAACAGGGCTGAAAAGTAAAAGTATTTTTTTAATAATTATCTGAGATCTGCTGAAACTGCTGAGGAGTTATATTTACACATTTGTAGTTTCTGTTGAACAAAATGCATCACAAATCTGCATCAAAACCACTACATTTTATTAGATCTAAAAATCTGTATGAAATGATTTACTCTTTTTACATTTTGCTCTTTAAGTATATTTTAACGGGTACTGAAGTCACTGATGTGTCACTGAAGTAACACATCACAGCATTACAAAGCCGCTAAACACCTGTGCTCGCGTTAACTCCGCTCACTGTCAAAATTTGTAAAATCCAACAAAGTGGGCAGTACTTGGGCGTGGGCGTGAGTGGGGTGATGGTGTGTGTGTGGGGGAGGGGTTGACCCATGAGTGACAGCTGGGTGACAGCGCTGGTCAGTGAGAGCCGCAATAGCTACTGCCAATGGAGAGTGATTGCAACGCAAGTTTGGCCACAGAGCGCAGCTTGCTGTAGGCGGGGCTAAGAGTGGCTCCTCATGTACCACCCACAGGCCGTGAGCTGAACGTGAGTGGGTGTGCTTGGTACGTAATAACAACCTGCAAATTCAAATGTTGTGGGCATAGTTGATCCTAAAAGGGCTGGTACAGATCAGCTTTGACCCAAAAGTCAGATTTTTAACAAATATGAGCGCTGCCTTTGACACAGTAGACCACACTATTATTTTAACTCTCCTAAAACACCTCAGCCTCTTTGTGCTGTTCACAAATGGTTCACGTCCTATTTCACAGATAGACATTTATGGTGAGTGTGGACACATGCTCCTCCAAGGTCCATAAAATCACATGTGGTGTTCCCCAGGGTTCAATTTTAGGCCCTGTGCTTTTTAACTTGTGCATGCCTACTCTTGGTGGTGTCATCAGGAAACATGGAATCAATTTCCACAGCTATGCAGATGATACGCAGCTTTACATTTCCATGTCTCCTGATGACACCAGGCCAATTGATGCTCTTTTTAACTGCATTCTAGATATTAAATCCTGGATGACAGAAATCTTTCTCCAGCTTAACCAGGACAAAACTGAAGTTTTAGTCATCGGTCCTCAGGCCCAGAGATAAAAACTTTTACCCAAACTACAAGCACAGTCTTTTAACCCATCTCCTCAAGTGAAAAACCTGGGCGTCATTTTTGACTCTGAGCTGAGTTTTATCCCACACATTAAGAACAGCACAAAAATAGGTTTCTATCACCTAAAATCATAGCCAGAGTCCACCCATTCTCTTTTGCGCCAACACAGAATGCATGCTTTTATCACCAGTCGAATAGACTACTGTAATGCCCTGCTCTCTGGTCTTTCAGGTTTGCAATTATTACAAAATTCAGCAGCACGTGTCCTGACTAGGACCAAAGGTCGGGACCACATTACACTGGTTTCCCTGTGAGTTTCAGGATAGATTTTAAAGTTCTTTTACTGGTTTTTGAATGTCTTAATGATCTCGGGCCTTCTCATCTTTCAGAACTGCTTTTGGGTCATTCCAGAATTGGAGGACATTTTACGTCCCACCCATCAAATATTAAATAATCCACATACAAAATACTAAAACATACAGTTTCTGAGTGAATTTACTTGTCCTGAGACCAAATCTAAAAAAACTAAGAGAAAAGAATGCTTGAAAATACTTTTTAAAATACCAAATAAGTCTGGAGTACCCCCCAAAATGCCATTTTCCTCTTGTCCCACCCCTCTAATGGCCAAATTGAATCTCAAATAAAACAGTTAAAATTGAATTTAAATGTATTGTTTTTTCTATAATTTGTTTCATTGCCATCTCTTATAACTGTGGGAACATTTGTTTTAATAGACATAATATTCATTCATTCATTTTCTTCCGCTTTTTCCATTTTCTGGGTCGCGGGGGCAGCAGTCCAAGCAGTGCTGCCCAGAACACAATGCACCAGCCCCCATGAATCCTTCCGCGGGTGGTGGGTCCACAGGAGGACACAACAGGCCTTGATGTATCTTCTGCCATGGGGGCTACCAGTGTCCACAGACACTGGGGGCGAGGTGGGGTTAAGTGTCTTGCCCAAAGACACAACAACATAATATTTATTTGAAATAATATAGACATGATATTTCAAATTATTATTATTATTCATGGAACATGGAACATGGAACATTATTCATGGAACATGTGTCCCACAACATAATTATTATTCATGGAACATGTGTCCCACAACATGCACGCAACCCTGTTACCAGAACATTTTTAGCCTGGTAGAAGAAGAAGAAAGCAGTATCATAGGCACCTTAACTAAAAGCACTTTTAGAATGTGAATGTGAGTGCATGAAGCTGAGTGTGTGTATGTAAGTTGTAGTGAGTCATAGGCACTTTAACTAAAAGCACCTTAGTATTAGAACTACCTCATGGCATTTTAAGTGATTGTACAGATTTGTTTTATGTCTTGTCCAACCATGTGTATAATGTTTGTTGTATTGTCTTAATCTAGACTTTTATTATTGTCTGTCACTGCATGTTCTGCTCTTTTACTGTATCCTGTTTTACCCCTCCCAATGGGACTACGGATGGAAATTAGCTCCTAGCTAAATCCGGTGTATTTACGGCACTAGTCGTTCATTAATACATGCTGTCCCATTCAAATAAATAAATAAAATAAAAATAAAATGAAAGCAGTAAACCATATGATCCCCTGGACTTGACATCATCAAACAGTTTTCCAAAAGAATAGGTAGAGCAAAGGTTTATCTTCTCTTCTATTTTTCATATTTTTATAAAACAGTTAGCCTTGATTGAATGTTTCCCTCTACCTCATGCAACCCTGTTATGCAAATGATCAGAATAATCGTATTTGCATAAATACGTTTTTCCTCTTGATTAGTAATAACAGCTAGCTAAACAGCGATGTGCGATTTTGCAACCCTGTTACCTGCAACCCTGTTACTGTGATTAGAGTAAATAAATAATTAAACCATATAAATCATATAATAAAATTTTTTACCATTGACCGTAAGCTGAGCTAATCAAGCTTTTGGTAATTTATTACCTATTATTGATGAATATGTAGCAGAAAATCAGAAAAGTGAAGGTTTATTTTTCAAGAATTTTAAAGCCAAAATGTCCTCCAATCCTGGAATGACCCTTTTACCTTACGAAACTTTGTGGACCCTGTGCTCCTCCGGCAGCAGGCTCCTGGTCATTCCCAAAGTCAGGACGAGTGAACAATTTTTTCCCGAGGAGCGGGGGGGGCTTGAATTGCGTGAGAAATGCCGTGTGAGCATGTGAACACGTCGAATTGTCTCTCTCAATGCGTGAGACTTGAGAGCCCTGCTGTAAATGCTTGTCTAAAGAGCAAACTTAAACTACAAAGCAACTAATGAGAGTTATCATCACCGTTTCCTCGTGTTCAGTCGCTGTCCTTATCACTGACAGGGCAGTGTGCGCTTAGCAGATGAAACTACACTCTACAGTCTGCCCAATAACAGAACAATCTATTTTCTGATTGGCTGATTTTTTTCCGGGAGCGGGATGGGGAGGAGGGAGGGGGAGTTTTTTTCCGCTGAAAATGCGCGGTGCCTGCATAAACTGAGCCACACAGACCGATTTTCTGGGCACAAAAAAAAAAATCAGCTTGAGAAATGCCATGTGTGGCGTGTGAGCGTGTGAACACGTCGAATTGCGTGTGTCATACTCTCAATGGGTGAGACTTGAGAGCCCTGATGTTTATGTTTTTAAGAGTAGGCTGAAGACTCACCTGTTTAGCTTGGCCTTTGATTTTTACCTCTTGTTATTATTCATATTTTATTTAACTTATTTTAGGCATTTTATTAGCTTGGTAATTTTGGATGTTTTATCTGCACTGAAAATCATGAGTTCTTACTGTGAACGGGCTCGCATCTCCACAAACCTGCCTCTACTTTGACCTGGAGAAGGGTCTTCCTGTAGATATAATCCTCCACAGTGTGGCACAAACATGTCTATTTCTATGGAGAATGTCGGTATGGTTTCATCTTTCTGTTTCCATGGAATTATACAGAATATTCCAGAGTGTAGCTTTAGACACACACACAGAGACATGAACGGGGATTCCACATGTGATATGTTTCATTGTGCTGTGTTATGGGATTCTTTCACCCAGAGAAGAACCATTATACAGCTCCTGCAGCAGCTCCACATGAATGTCCCTCCCACTCTTCACCCCCCTGTCACATACAGGCTTATATCTGTCCTGTCCAACTAAAATCTATATGTATAAAGGATTTTATAATAATGAATGATTTTATTGTTGTATATTTTTTGCCTTTTAATATTTCACTTTTGCACACAGAATGTCCCATATGATTCTCATATTAGTCCTACTACCTGTTCCTGCATTAGTTCTACTTTAGTCCTGCTTTAGTCCTTGTTTAGTCCTGGATTATTTCTAGTTTTGTAATTGTTTAGTCCTGGTTTAGTCCTTATTTAATCCTGGTTTTGTCCTTGTTTAGTCCGGGTTTAGGCCTTGTTTAGCGCTTGTTTAGTCCTGGTTTAATTCTGGTTTAGTCCTGGTTTAATTCTAGTTTAGTCCTGGTTTAGTTCTAGTTTAGTCCTTGTTTAGTCCTTATTTAGTCCTGGTTTAGTCCTAGTTTAGTGCTTATTTAGTCCTGGTTTAGTCCTGGTTTAGACCTGCTTTATTCCTGCTTTAGTCCTGCTTTAGTCCTTGTTTAGTCCTGGTTTAGTCCTTGTTTAGTCCATGTTTAATCCTGGTTTAGTCCTTGTTTAGTCCTGGTTTAGTCCTGGTTTAGTCCTTGTTTAGTCCTTGTTTAGTCCTGATTTAGTCCTTGTTTAGTCCTGGTTTAGTCCTGGTTTAGACTTGGTCTTAATGAGGTTTGGATCATTTTCAAGGCGACCATCCCTAAACATAATCTGGAACACGTGTTTTTAACATACAAACGTGACGAGGATTTTTATCTTTTTGGTCTTAAAGATTCACTGTGTAACTTTCTGGCCTTCACAGACATGTGATAGCTTTGTCTAGAATGTCCCACAGTATGGCATTATAGGTGTCAATTTCCATGGTGAGTTTTTTTTTTCCTGTCCTAACACAGAGAGACTGGAACAGAAACAGATGCCAGCACATTACAAAAGTGAACGCCATTACACAATAAGTTTCGATTTCTCTGTATGTGTGTGTGTGTGTGTGTTAATCTCACTTTAATACAACTCAGTCCTGGTTCAGTCCTGGTTTAGTCCTGGTTTAGTCCTGGTTTAGACCTGGTTTAGTCCTGGTTTAATCCTGGTTTAGTCCTGGTTTAGTCCTGGTTTAGACCTGGTTTAGTTCTGGTTCAGTCCTGGTTCAGTCCTGGGTCAGTTCTAGTTTAGCTCTAGTTTAGTCCTGTTTTAGACCTGGTTTAAACCTGGTTTAGACCTTTTTCAGTCTGGGTTTAATCCTGGTTCAGTGCCGACAGTTTCCATTTCTATATTGTATTAATTAATGATTCAAAACATGAAAACCCCATGTTTTTTCTTATTGATGAGGTTTACATTATGTGGGTTTCACTTTTAACTTTACGATTCAGTGGAATTGAACCTGTGGCTGGTTTCAGCACTGTTGGGGGTTTTTTTCGGACGTTGCTAAGATAAGATGAATTTGTTGCCAGATATTTTTCTGGAATAAGGTACAGATATCATGATCTATATAAGCCCTAGAAACAAAGCCACACTCCGACAATATCTCATTATCCTGAGTTTAAATGCACTGAATTTAGATTTAAAATTCTGAGGTATACTGAAATTTTGTTAAGCTATGTTTCAGTCATCTGCAAATATTCTTTGATTTCTTAGAATAGAGTTAGAATAACCGGTTTCGTTATACTTTTGTATCACTTTAAGCAGCCGAGCACTCATTTTTCATAGTTTAAGGGCAGTATTTTTACTTCATTCTGGCAGTTCATTTCATTCAACATAAAAATGTATTTAAACCAGAAATTGCAAAGTGAAATTCTGAATTTCATTTGATCTCACGGAAAATATGGCGCTGCACTTTGGAGCTAGGAACACTATTTTAGTTCAGTAGGTTTGAATGAGTGTTGTAAGGGATTTTAACCTGATTTCTGACAGTTCATGATGTGATTCAAGTTCGGTTTTTAAGCAGAAGAACAAGAAAACTTCATTCAAACATGAGACAAGCATTTTTTTTTTTTTGCAAGAAAATACTCGTATAGGCCTCAATAAATCTATTCTGACCAAAACTACTCAAAACTCAGAATTCTAGTCACTTTTCACTCCCTTTTTGGCATTGAAAATATGTTTTTAAATTTCAATCATATTTTTGAAGAACGCTACATTTCAAATAGAAACAAAAACCCTCCTCCCCTTATGGATAATTGTGGAGACCCGTCTGAAATGATCTAAACAAATGCTCACATAAAACCACAACTCAAATTAAGGCAAATATTCTTATGTCAGAAAAATCTATTCAAACTAACTATTCAAATTTTAAAAAATTATCAAACCAAAATTTTGAATTCTCGTTATGTAAAGGCTGCATTTGAAATTGAAAATACTGATCATACTGAGTTATTTTAACACTCGTCTAGTTTGCTTTGTGGAAGGGAATCACTTTCAAATTTCACAATTTATGAAGATCTAGAAAAAATAACTACTACTCCTCTAGCAGATTCTCAGCTCGATGAAGATCTGTGGACATAAATGTAAACTTTACTCTTCTCACATTTAACCAGATTTGAACCACAACGGCTCAAACCACAATTCTGAATTCTAGTTTGAGCTCATGTCTGTTTCCCTTCTTGGCAGTGAATTAATATTTTTCAAATTTCTATCCAAAATTGCTCCAAAAATAAGCACATAATATCCTAGTGGTTTGGCTCATGATTGAAAAGTTTAAATCTCCAATTAAATTCTGTCAACAGAAAAGTTATTCTTATTCTTAGGCCTCAGTCTTCAAACAAAAACACTCAAATCAAAATTCTGAATTCATTCTTATCTACTGTCCATTTTCCTTGATGGAAGCAAATATATTTTTAGAGAAAAAAAATACAATTTAAAAATAACAATAACCTTACTACTGGATCATTGAACATATGTTTTATTTCAGCTTTATTTATATTGATATTATTTATAGCTTTATTTCAGCAGAACAGGCCGTTGAGTTTAGACCCTGTTTTTCAGGGCAGTCCGGGCCCCAGAGGGCCCCTGTGGTGCATGTTTTTACATAGATGGCGAGAACATGCAAACTCTAACACACACACATGCACACGCACACACACACACACACACATCCTGAGCCGCCCCAGAATTCAACCCACAACCTCCTGGCTGTGAAGCAACAGCACTAACCACTTATAATGTAAACCTAACTCTCTTCTACCTAAAAGAATGAAATAAAAATGTTGGAATTCTCATCATTTTAACTCCTGACTTTGTGGACGTGAATATATTTTTCAAATATCAATTAAATTGACAATGCGAGAAAGAAAATAACCATTTGTCGTAGGTAATTGGACAGTTAAAAATATCTTGTAACTCCTCAAATCAAATACTGTGAAAGTTAATGTCAACTTTAAATTTAACCCCACCTGCTCACATTATAATGTGAACTCCTGTTCATTTCATTTTCGCAGTGAATCGATTTTTCACATTTCAATTCATTTCAGATTGAGCCAAAGTAACAACATCAGATCATATGTAGTAAATGAACATACCAACTAGTCCAATGCTGTAATACTGTAATTGTTAACTTAATTTGAACCAGAACGGCTCAAATCTAAATTTTGAATCCTAGTCATTGTAACTGTCCATTTTCCTTTTTGGCAAATGCATTTTTGAAATTTCAATTTAATTTTATACGATTACCAAATAACGAAAATATACCAGGGAACAAATCCATTGAAATAATGTCATTGTAATTTGAATTAATTTTGAATCAGAACTGCTCAAATCTGAAACTTCCTGCTCATTTGAACACTTCATATCAGCTTGTCTCCTCACCTCTGTCAGGTCTGGCAGCGAGCGCGGCCGGGGCCAGAGACACGATACTGGACGAAGGGCTCTTCTTGATGCGTTTGGATGGGAGGGCATCTGGCATATCACCTTCCTCTGTCATGGTTTCTTTCTTGGGGTACGGTGTTCTCTTGCGTGCCTGTACACCTCTTTTCCCTGCTCGCTCCAGCTCCTCTTCACTGGCGCCCATTCCTCCTTCTGGGGACTTAGTGCACGCTACCTCCTCCCTCATCACCACCACAAAACACTATTTAAATCCCAAAATTTGCAGGAAATTCTGAAATGCAAGATCAGAATTCTTGCCAGAAATGTGTCAAATCCATATGGTCAAAAATGCGCTAATTTGGTTTTCGGTTTTTGCAAATGTTCCTCTTCAGCTTCTCTCAAACATCAACAAACCCTATGACAAGTACCTCCAACTCTCCCTCCTTTATACATAGTAGGGTTCGAAGGGTGTTCTGATTGGTTAGAAGGGTGCAAAAAGTGGTGTGGTCAGTCATAAAAGCAGGAAGTGAGTGATCTGAGGGTGGGTGAGGAGCGAGAGGAGCTATGGACCAATAAAAAACAGAAGAAAGCTTTTTTTTTCTCTCTCTCTCTCCGTTTTGGAGCAGATTGGAACCAGATTTGAGGGTTGGGGGTCTGGGCTTCGTCACAGAGTGCAGTCGTTTGGGTAATGATGCTTCCTTTAATCTTAAATTGTTTGGAAATGTTCGATATGGAGCTAGCATCACAGTGTTCTTTTAGTGTTAGCATCTCCAGAGCACATGGAGGACCATTGGATTGCTTACGAAATCAGATGAAATTGTTGCAAAAAAGAGGAAAAACATAAGATAAAACCATATTGAGAGAATGTGTTATGCAAAATAGATTTTTTGGAGCTTTCTACCATGTTCTAATGTTGTTCATCAAAAACATGCCTGAAGAGGTTTCAGACATCATCCATGCATGTGTGAACCCTCTTTATGGTTAGCTGTAAAGTTCTGCCAAATGCTCCACCCACAACACTACATCACCCATGCTCCCACAAAACAATTCTCTATAAATATACAAAAACATGATACAAAAGAATACACTACAAATTCACAAGCGTGAGTACAATAGTTTTCATTGGGATGCACGCTGATTGTGTTGTGATCGTGTTCTGAAGGGGGAGCACATGGAGCAAAGGAATGGAAGGAATATCCTCCTGGGACCCGAAGGAAAAAAGTGTATCTAAATTATTATTATTATTATTTTAATTTTCTATTTGGAGGTAAATGAACACCTTAGCATTTTATTTTTATTTTTATTCATATTTTTGTAACATTTCCTCTGTAATGGACTGTAATAGTGTTAAATCCATGTCAAGTTAACCTAACCTAAAACTAACAAAAACATTTTTTTGGTTGATTTTACAGTCGTCTCAAAAAGTTTTTAGACTCCTTTTTATTTATTTATTTATTTATTTATTTTTATTTATTATTTTTTTGTTTTATTTTAATTTTATTTTTTTAATTTTTAATTTTTAATTTTTTTTTGTATTATTTATTTATTTACTTATTTATCAATCAATCAATCAAACAATATTTATAAGGCGCTTTTCATACAAAATTGTAACACAAAGCGCCTTATTATTATTATTATTATTATTATTATTATTATTATTATTATTATTATTATTATTATATTTGACCCGGGGACCATCCCCATGATTATTATTATTATTATTGGGGCCGGCAGTAGCTCAGTTGGTAGATTTTACATATGTCTCGTGATCCAGGGGTTGGCGGTTCGAATCCCGCTCTTGACGGGTTGACCGTGTGTGATCCCAGCTCCCAGACAGATGAGCGCATGCCGTTGTGTCCTTGGGCAAGACACAGAAAGGCCCGAGCAACCCGAACCTTCTTGCTGTGAAGCATGAGTGCTAGCCACTCAGCCACCGTGCCGCCAGGAAAAAAAAAAAAAAAAGCAACAACAACAGCAGCAACAGTGACGTGAGCGACGGCTCACGTCACAACAGCCTTGATGTATGGACCCACCACCCGCGGGAGGATTCATGGGGGCTGGTGCATTGTGTTCTGGGCAGCAGAACACTGCTTGGACTGCTGCCCCCGCAACCCAGAAAATGGAAAAAGCAGAAGAAAATGAATGAATTATTATTATTATTATTATTATTATTATTATTATTATTATTTTATTTATTTATTTATTTATTTATTTATTTATTTATTTATTTTTTTATCATAGTGGAGCCACAAACTAGAGTCTATCTCAAAACTTAAAAGATGTCCACTATAAAGGACACAGATGAATGGACGGGTCTCAGGAGGATATGGTATTTTCATAACAATGAAAGGGAACGTGTTGATCTAAATATGTTAAATGTTACAGTGAATACCCCAGTGTAATAGCCCCCTTTAGAGAAGATTTGCATTTTTGACCACATCTTTTTATTTCTTTTTCTTCTGGAAAAATTTATGTTAAAACTCAGAAATGTTGCATAACAGGATACACTAAATAAATATCAATAAATCCTAATTACTTAAAGGTTCACTATGGAACTTTTTCTAAGTTTTGCACCTGCTTGTCTTCATGTTTTTCTCGGAATGCTCCACAGTATGGTGTTAAACATGCCAAGTTACATGTCAGATCTGTGGAGAGGCGGCCCCACTCACAGTAAGAGTTCATGCTTTTCAAGTTTTCTGAGCAACAAAAACACCCACAATGACAGAACTGATTTAGATAGGTTTAATGCCATAATGTGGAGCATTCTTGTCAAAGCAATGAAATCTCCATGGAGACCATCAGGTAGTGGACTCTCAACTAGAAAGTTACATAATGCAGCTTTAATCAATCTTAATATTATATGTACAATTTGAACTTGAGGCTAATATTTCAAAACCATCACTTTTTATTCCTGACAGTGATTTTTCCAAACTAAACTTGTAGAGGGAAATTTAAATAAAAAAATTTAATGATTTTTTTTAATGAAAGTAAATGTTAATAGTTTTTATTTGTGTAAACTTTATACAATAGTATTACAATATTAATATTCTAACTAATTAGTCATCAGGCAGAATGTGGACATCTGTTTCTCTCCCCCTCCCATGTCTAACCCCTCTGTGACCCCTGCAGAACCCCTGTCTCACCTTTGCCCCCGGTTCAGAGATGAGAGGTGACGGATCAGGTTAGCTTCATGTTAACTTCAGGTGGTGCTCACATGTGTTAGTGTATGGTTATAGTGTAATAATATAATGTAGGGCTATAGGATTATAGTGTAGGAGTAGTAAGTAGAGTCTATAGTGTAGCGTAGTGTAGTGTAGTGTAGTGTAGTGTAGTGATTATAGTGTAGTAATATAATGTAGGATCATAGTGTAGGATTATAGCATAAGGTTATGGTGTAGTAATATAATGGAGGGTTATAGGATTATAGTGTAGGGTTGTAGTGTTGGGTTATAGTGTAGGATTATAGTATAGGTTTATAGTGTAGGTTTATAGTGTAGGATTATAGTATAGGTTTATAGTGTAGGAATAGTGTAGGATTATAGTGTAGGTTTATAGTGTAGGTTTATAGTGTAGCTTTATAGTGTACTAATATACTGTAGGGTTATAAGAGTATAGTGTAGGATTATACTTTAGGTTTATAGTGTAGGTTTATAGTGTAGGATTATAGTATAGGTTTATAGTGTAGGAATAGTGTAGGATTATAGTGTAGGATTATAGTATAGGTTTATAGTGTAGGTTTATAGTGTAGGATTATAGTATAGGTTTATAGTGTAGGAATAGTGTAGGATTATAGTGTAGGTTTATAGTGTAGGTTTATAGTGTAGGTTTATAGTGTAGTAATATAATGTAGGGTTATAAGAGTATAGTGTAGGATTATAGTGTAGGTTTATAGTGTAGGATTATAGTGTATGGTTATAGTGTAGTAATATAATGTAGGGTTATAAGATTATAGTGTAGGATTATAGTATAGGTTCATAGAGTAGGATTAAAGAGTAGGATTATAGTGTAGGATTATAGAGTACAATGGTCCCTCGCTCTATCATGGTTCACTGTTTGCGGCCTCACTGTTTCGCTGATTTTTTTTTTTTTTCCCAAAAAAAATTTTTTTCAATGTTTTTATAGTGTAACTTTTTTTAAAATAATGTAACATTGTGTTTCTGTGCAGAGTTTGCATGTTCTCCCGTGTCTGGGTGGGTTTCCTCCGGGCACTCCGGTTTCCCCCATCAACCCAAAACATGCACCATAGGTAAAATCCTCCAGCTGAGGTCCTGACCAAACCGAAGCAAGAAGATCATGGAGATGGTCCCCGGGCGCAATAATGTGCTGCTCACTGCTCCTAATAACAGGATGGGTTAAATGCAGAGAAGAATTTCTCCTGTGTAAGATCAATAAAGTCACTTCTTCTTCTAGTAGTTACTATTTCAGTTTGGATGTAATCCAAGTTGCTATTTGACTACACTTGTGATTTGAAGTTGTGTCAACTTAACATTCTCTTTTGTGTGAACAAATGCAAACTTAAGACAATAAGTCAGCACAACTATCTGGCCTAAAGTTGAATAAACTCAGAAGTCTTTTGCAGCAGGTTGCGTTACTTTTTTAAGTTCATTCAACTAATTCTTTTTTACAGTGAACCATGTCTAGACCTGGACTAAACCGGGACTAGACCAGGTCTAAACCAGGATCAAACCACCACGTGCTGCTCTTTGCTGGTTTCGTGCGGCTGGTTTGTGACTCGGGCTGAGAGGATGCTGTCCTGGCACCGCGGTTCGATCTCGTGTTCGCAGCCCCGGTGTACACGCGACCTCGCGCCGGTCGTGCTGCTCTGTCATGGATTTGACCACGATGAGTGGGTGCACGTGTCGCGCACTTCTCCAAGGGGTTGGTGCGCGTCATGTTCCAGGACGTGGCAGTGCCATTGGATGAGCGCGGTGCTTCCTGCGGATCCGGTGACTCATGTCTCTGCGCTCCTCGCGTGTCCGGAGGGGCTCCCGGAGCCGTGTCTCCCCCCACGCTTCACTATTAATACATTTTGTTGAAAATCTATGAAAGTTTGAGTGTTTAAACGAGAGAGAAATGTGAGAAAAGGTTAATTCCAGTCTGAGAAAAGTGTATAATGTGTGTGGTGAGGCATTTACAGCCTTAAATATGTATCATAATTGTAAAATATAAAGTTGTCCTACTTCGCGGATTTCTCTTATTGCGGGTTATTTCTCGAACCTATCCCCCGCGATAAACGAGGGACCACTGTAGGCCCATAGTGAGGATTAGACTTAGACTTAGATAAACTTGATTGATCCACAAGGGAAATTGTTTGGGTACAGTAGCTCATCAAATATAATATCTAACAGAGGGTAACAAAAAATAGGTGGAATAGCAACCAAAGAGCAATAGACCAGTGCCAAATGAGACATAATTATAAAATAATAAGGAGTATTATCTATTACATAAGGGTGAGTTCTTGTACAGTTGTATGGAGTATGGTATGAATGTAGTCCTGTATCTCTCGCTGTTTGAGCGGATCTGTAGGCTATTAATTTAATTTTAAATAAATTAAAGCAGCTGATCACGTGACTAGCTTTGCGGACTTTGTCAATCCGTCCAATGTCCTTTTTATTGGTGCTGCTCCCCCAGCAGACCACAGCGAAGTACAGGGCGCTGGCCACCACAGACTGGTAGAAGATCTCCAGTCATTTGCTGCAAACATTGAAAGACCTAAGCTTTCTCAGGAAGTAGAGTCTATAGCAGTGACGCAGTCATGAGGCAGGTCATCACAGAGAGAAAAAAAAAGTAAAATGAAAAAATAAATTATATTTATCCAATTATTTGTACTATAAAATTATTTTCTATTTAACTTCACCATTTTAATTCTTTTTTCATTCAAAATTGCTGAATTTTCATTTTACCATTCAAATACCTGTGTGGCACCAGCCGTCTGTGCCTCTCCATGGACTGACTGCTGTACAGCGTACCCAAATTACCTTGAACAGACCTTTTGACTGCAAGGTTTTTGAAAATCTACCTTGATAAGACAATATTTAATATTTATTGTGCAGTTTTGAGGATTTTGAATGAATAAAGGACTGATAGCTCAATTTAACATGTTAAACATGCATATATTTCAAATATTCACTGTACTGAGCACTAGCCTCTGGCCCTCAATTGGCCCTCTGCTTCGTCTGTGTTTAGATATGTGGCCATTGATGAAAAAAGTTTGGACACCCCTGTGCTACACTAAAGCAAAGCGGCTGTGAAAAGGCACCAGGTGAGGCACGTAGTCACCTGGCCTCATGGTAGAGGCACTCGTGAGCCCAGGGGTTCTTCTTGCAACTTCTGGGCCAGCGGATTAGGATAAGTGACAGCAAGCTACAATTTAGAGTTAGCAAGTCAACTTTAATAATAAGTTCAACTTCACTTTTTTCTTCTTGTCTGGCCCTACTTTTTAAACGGAGGAAGATTTCATATTAAAGCTCAAGCAGTCTTCTAAACTGGACTTTCGGTCGAAGCAGGAGTTTAAAGGAAGACCAAGGTTTACTCCAGACTACGGGACGAAAGACTCGCTCTTTTCAAACAACGTGGTAAGAAATCATCTTTTCTGCTTTTCACTGCCTTCTTTTCTCAACCTGCTGTGACAATGTCTGGACTCAGATGGGATATTGTGAGATAGGACATTTGCAAAGAAGCCTTGTTAAACACGAGCAGTCCACCACTCACATTCAGAGCCAGATTGCGCTAAAAACATCGCTATTTTAATTTATGACGCTACTCGGTGCACTCTGGAATATGCACAGAACAAAAATAATTAATTTTCAGCTTCTCATCAAAAATATTACGAGCTACCAGTCACTTACAGGGAGAGAAATTGGCAGTGCCTCACCAGCCATGACCCTCACCGCACGTCACTGGTCTATAGTGTAGTGATAGTGTAGTGTAGTGTAGTGATTATAGTGTAGGGCTATAGTGTAGGATCATAGTGTAGGATTATAGTATAGGGTTATAGTGTAGTAATATAATGTAGGGTTATAGGATTATAGTGTAGGGCAGGGGTCGGCAACCCGCGGCTCCCTCTGATGCGGCTCAGTACAGCGGTCCCTCGTTTATCCAATCCAATCCAATCCAACTTTATTTATAAAGCACTTTAAAAACAACACAGTCGACCAAAGTGCTGTACACAGGTTAAAACACAAAACATGACACAACATTAAAAACAGAACATGATAAAAGTCAACTACTCACACTGAGTTAAAAGCCAATCTAAAAAAATGAGTTTTAAGAAGGGATTTAAAAACCGGAAGTGAGTCGGCCGAGTGTGAAGCGGCTGGGATGAAGATCAGCTCCTCCAAATCCGAGGCCATGGTTCTTGACCGGAAAAAGGTGGTTTGCCCTCTCTGGGTGGGTGGAGAGTCCTTGCCTCAAGTGGAGGAGTTCAAGTATCTCGGGGTCTTGTTCACGAGTGAGGGGAGGATGGAGCGTGAGATTGACAGGCGGATCGGTGCAGCGTCGGCAGTGATGCGGTCGTTGTACCGGACCGTTGTGGTGAAGAGGGAGCTGAGCCAAAAGGCGAAGCTCTCAATTTACCGGTCAATCTACGTTCCTACCCTCACCTATGGCCATGAGCTTTGGGTAATGACCGAAAGGACGAGATCGCGGATACAAGCGGCCGAAATGAGTTTCCTCCGCAGAGTGGCTGGGCGCACCCTTAGAGATAGGGTGAGGAGCTTGGTCACACGGGAGGAGCTCGGAGTAGAGCCGCTGCTTCTCCACGTGGAGAGGAGCCAGCTGAGGTGGCTCGGGCATCTGTTCCGGATGCCTCCTGGACGCCTCCCTCGGGAGGTGTTCCGGGCATGTCCCACCGGGAGGAGGCCCCGGGGAAGACCCAGGACACGCTGGAGGGACTATGTCTCCCGGCTGGCCTGGGAACACCTTGGGGTCCCCCCAGAGGAGCTGAAGGAAGTGTCCGGGGTGAAGGAAGTCTGGAGGTCCCTGCTTAGACTGTTGCCCCCGCGACCCGGCCCCGGATAAGCGGAAGAAAATGGATGGATGGATGGAAGTGAGTCGGCCTGTCTAACACTCAGTGGAAGTGCATTCCAGAGTCTTGGAGCAGCCACTGAAAAAGCCCGATCACCCCGAAGTTTCCTTTTTGTCTTCGGGACAACAAGGAGAACCTGACCTGCAGACCTGAGAGAGCGGGAGGGTGTATAGGGCACCAGCAGGTCAGACACATACTGTGGGGCCAGGCCATGGAGACAATTAAAAACAAATAAAAGAATCTTAAAATCAATTCGAAACTGAACAGGTAGCCAATGGAGAGATTGAAGAACGGGAGTTATGTGATCGAATTTGCGAGAACCAGTTAAAAGACGAGCAGCAGCATTTTGGACTAGCTGAAGACGGGAAAGCAAGGTTTTGTTGAGCCCTGAGTATAAGGTGTTGCAATAATCTAACCGTGTGGAGATAAAAGCATGGATTAAAATTTCAAAATTATGACGAGATAAACGTTTATCACGGGGGTCACGTTCTAAAAATAACCCACGATAAGCGAAATCCGCAAAGTCGTCAGCTTTATATTTTACAATTATTCTCCATGTTTTGAGGCTGTAAACGCCTCACCACACACATGCTACACTTTTGTCAGACTGGAATTAACGTTTTCTCACATTTCTCTCTTGTTTAAACACTCAAACTTTCATAGATTTTCAACAAAAAAGCAAAGTATTATAGAACGAAACCAAAGTGTATTTCATGTGTATTTCACAGTTCTTATGACCGCTTCACTGTGGTGGGTTTTGTCGGAGAGAAAACTTGCAAACATACAGCACTTCAGAGTCACACTGTGAACGAACATTTATATAAATCTGGCAAACTGAACGCATTCTGTACAGGAGACACAGAGGAGAATGACTGACGAATCGGCAAAGGTCTACAGTCCCTTAGCCAATCAGGACGCAGAAATGCACGTTGATACACTATAAAAAGAAAATTGGAATAAAAAGATCTGCGAAACAGCGAGGCCATGAAAAGTGAACCACGATATAGCGAGGGACCACTGTATTTAATTAAAATGTATTTTATTTTAGTTCATTCATTTTCAAAATGTAATTCTATGGCGCAAAGGCAAAAAAGCCGTTATATGCAGTGTTATTTCATTTTAAATTTCAAAAGGGTTTTGTGGCTCTCAGTATTTTCTTTACTGTGTGAAACGGGTCCAAATGGAGTGGTAATGGTTGCCGACCCCTGCCCTACACTATAACCCTACACCAGGGGGTGTAGAAAAAATGTCATAGTTAGCATGTTTAGTGTGTTTTTATTATTTATTATATACAATTTTGAAAGTAGGTTTTATTTTCTTAATTCCAAGCAACTTTTCGCAGGCTGCTCAGAGTTGGCTTGGGCCTTGAAATACCCGGGTCTGGTCTAGGGAGTATTATATTATCTATTGCACACGGGTGAGTTGTTGTACAGTTGTATGCAGTATGGTATGAATGTAGTCCTGTATCTCTCACTGTTTGATTGGAGCTGTAGGAGCCTGTTGGAGAAAGAGCTCCTCTGACCCTTTATGGTCTGGTGCAGTGGGTGAGCAGGAGTGTCCATGATGGAGAGCAGTTTATCCAATGTCCTCCTGTCCCTCACTGTGACAGATGTCTCCAGCTCACAGCCAATCACGTGACCAGCTTTTTGGATCAATTTGTCAATCTGTCCAATGTCCCTTTTACTGGTGCTGCTCCCCCAACAGACCACAGTAAAGTACAGGGCGCTGGCAACCTCAGACTGGTAGAAGATCTCC
The DNA here is from genome assembly GCA_036785185.1 of Paratrypauchen microcephalus. NCBI lineage: Eukaryota > Metazoa > Chordata > Actinopteri > Gobiiformes > Gobiidae > Paratrypauchen > Paratrypauchen microcephalus. The sequence continues at coordinate 3,317,329 of JAVJIX010000050.1, read as the reverse complement.
AGTAACTTACTGCACACATTGAAAGACCTGGGGAGTTTACTCATGCCCTTATTGTACACAGCATTACAATTGTCCCTCCAGTCCAACCTGTTATTCACATGAACGCCGAGGTACTTGAACGCCGAGCAGTCCACAATCTCCACCTCATGACCCTGGATGGTAATGGGCTCCACAGGTGACCTCATCCTCCTGAAGTCAACCATCACTTCCCATCAATCCTACAGTAATCCAGTAGGATTATAGGCTAGCGTTATAGTATAGGGTCATAGTGTAGGTTTATAGTATAGGATTATAGTGTAGGGTCATAGTGTTGCGTTATAATATAGGGTTATAAAGACCCTCCAGGAATTCGCGATGTTGCGATTTGCAACTTCAACGCAACTTCAGCCAATCCCCGTGAATTCAGGGCGGTGTTGCAATTTTGACCAATCACCGCAACTTTCCCGCAATTTTTACTAATTTTGACCAATCATTGGCGACGTATTGAACGCCGACCAACTTCCTTCTGCCTTACTTCCGTGTGATGAAACGAAACTGCGGCCGTGTCCCAGTTCCCGAGCGCACAGCTCGGAGCACGGCCCGAAGGGGGTCAGACTGCAGTCAAGGCAGTGCACACTTGCTCAGCCCCGACTGCAGTCTGTGGACCGCTTAACGACTGCGGTCTTCGGACCGCGTGTTAACTGCGCATGGGACAAAAAAGAAATGGGACAGCAGTCGTCGCGCCAGTGTACTGTCGAAATGTGTGACTCACATGCCCTTCGGGCCACGCTCCGAGCCGCGCGCTCTGGGAATTGGGACACGGCTTCTAATGGCAAAGAAACATGTTTGCGGCCAGCCACCTGCCCACTAAAATAACAGCAAAAGACCAGGCGAAACAGTTTCCTCCTAGTAGTAATTTATTTTCGATGTTGGTAAGGTTGTTTTAGGACCATATCTATGATCTCTGTGTCCTTGTATTATTCTTTGTCAGTAATAACTCAGTATTCAAAATATTACTCAGTTTTAATTACAAAAAGACATTCAGGCATTTTAGCCCGCAACAATCACAAAAAATGCCCGCGAAATCCTGGGGGGTCTGGTTATAGTGTAAGATAAGATAAGATAAGATAAGATAAGATTTTATTGATCTTACACAGGAGAAATTGACTTGCCACATTAGCTCCAGGCAGTTTAGTGCATAGAAAGTTTGAACAGAAATTGCATGCAGACAAAATTTGTCTGCATGCACAAGTTCACAAGCTTTTTTCAGGGCTTTCGAAAATCTACTGTGCCTGCTTTCAAATAGCGACAACTTATTCAAATATGGTCAGATTTTCATGTGTAAAACATCATTGGAAAGCTTAGAATCTATACTTTCAGAATCTGTGAATAACTCAAAACGCCTCCAGGATCATATGTGTCCTATTTGGCCGCGGTGGGTCACAAATAGTAATAATAATAAAAATAAGTAAATAAGAGAGTATAGAAAATATTGGTAGGGTAGGGTCATAGTGTAGGATTATAGTGTTGGGTTATAGTGTAGTCCAGGGGACACCAACGCTGTGCCCGCGGGAGACCATGTGCCCCGAGGACCCCTTTACGGCGCCTGCAAGGCATGCACCAAAAATAGCACCGCTCATATTGCAACTCAATATACATACTGTATATATAAAAAAAGTTTAATTAATGCTTACATTATGCAGATTTTTTAAATTACGTTATATAAAATTTAAAAATTCAAGTACAAATATTTGATATCGAACTCGCCTCGTCATTCATGCGCGGCTGCCACGCCTCTTTCCTGACACATTGACCAAGTTAAGTTATGATGAGGAGTTAGCCTGCTTGTGCTTTTGCCCCAAAAATCATGGCAGAAAAGTGAAAAAGGACATACTGTTTTAACAATGAAAAGGGTTCTTTTTTACGTCATTTAAGGAGAAATGTCTGTGCCTTATTTGCGGGACGACTGTTGCAGTACCAAAGCGGCACAACGTGGAGGGGCACTTCAAAACCTGCCACGAAAACTACAACGTGAACTACCCACCTGGCAGCGCATTACAGACAGAAAAAGCCTGTGCGTTAAAGGCAGGCTTTTTTCATGAGGCTGGTGAAAAAAATCACAGAACGCAACCGAAGCCTCGTTTAGAGCTGTGCATTTTTTGAAAAAGAACAAGAAACCTTTTTTGGATGGGGAGGTTTTTTAAAAAGCTATGACGCTTGTCACTAACACATTATTCAAAGATGAGAAACATGGTCCCGATGTCATCTCTGCACTCTCCGATGTCCAGCTTGGAGCAGGTACGATGGCTAGACAAGTGTCATCGCTGTCTGGGAACTTAACAGAGCAGCTGGACTGGGATCTCGCTACGTGCAGGTGGTTTAGTATCCAATGTGACGAGTCGGTAGACAGCGCCAGCACAGCTCAGCTGATGATATTTGGGTCATTCCTGGATTGGAGGACATTTTGGCTTTAAAATTTTTTGAAAAATAAACCTTCACTTTTCTGATTTTCTGCTACATATTCATCAATAATAGGTAATAAACTATTAAATGCTTGATTAGCTCAGCTGACGGTCAAAACATCAATGACTGTGATTAGAGTAAATAAATAAATAAACCATATAAATCATTATTAGCTGTTATTACTAATGAAGAGGAAAAACTTATTTATGCAAATACGTAAAGGAAAATAATAATAATAATTGTCTTATTCTGACCATTTGCATAACAGGGTTGCATGAGGTAGAGTGAGACATTCTATCAAGGCTAAGAACGTTATAAAAATATGAAAAATAGAAGAGAAGATAAACATTTGCTCTGCCCATTCTTTTGGAAAACTGTTTGATGATGTCAAGTCCAGGGGATCATGTGGTTCACTGCTTTCTTCTTCTTCTACCAGGCTAAAAATGTTCTGGTAACAGGGTTGCGTGCATGTTGTTTGACACATGTTCCATGAATAATAATTATTATTTGAAATATTATGTCTATTAAAACAAATGTTCCCACAGTTACAAGAGATGGCAATGAAACAAATTATAGAAAAACAAGAAATTTCAATTCAATTTTAACTGTTTTATTTGAGATTCAATTTGGCCATTAGAGGGGTGGGACAAGAGGAAAATGGCATTTTGGGGGTACTCCAGACTTATTTGGTATTTTTAAAACTATTTTCAAGCATTCTTTTCTCTTAGTTTTTTTTAGATTTGGTCTCAGGACAAGTAAATTCACTCAGAAACTGTATGTTTTAGTATTTTGTATGTGGATTATTTAATATTTGATGGGTGGGACGTAAAATGTCCTCCAATTCTGGAATGACCCAAAAGCAGTTCTGAAAGATGAGAAGGCCCGAGATAATTAAGACATTTAAAAACCAGTAAAAGAACTTTAAAATCTCTCCTGAAACTCACAGGGAAACCAGTGTAATGTGGTCCCGACCTTTGGTCCTAGTCAGGACACGTGCTGCTGAATTTTGTAATAATTGCAAACCTTAGTTTTTTTTAGATTTGGTCTCAGGACAAGTAAATTCACTCAGAAACTGTATGTTTTAGTATTGGATTATTTAATATTTGATGGGTGGGACGTAAAATGTCGATGTGTTTGATGATTTTTCTACAAAAGAAGAACTGCTCACATTTCTGCCACTGAAGACAACAACGCGGGGAGTTGACATATACACAGCGGTCAAAATTATTGCTGTGGAAATGACTGATGATTGTGGAAAATAATTATTATTGATATGTGAGCAATCACTTCAAATAGTGTTATAATAACTACTGCTATTTTAATATCACTATTATAACGTTAGTTATCCATGCAGTTTTGTTATTTAGGAAGTTTGTAGCAAACAGGTCCTGTGTAGCCCTTCATACTACTCAGTGCCCATGAAGTAGCCCTCAGCCTCAAAAAGGTTGGTGACCCCTGTGTTCTGTTCTGCTGTGCTGTCCACCTGGACAATTGGCGGCACGGTGGCTGAGTGGTTAGCTCTCATGCTTCACAGCAAGAAGGTTCCAGGTTCGATCCCGTGTGTGTTCTGTGTGGAGTTTGCATGCATGGTCTGATCCCCGGGTCACCCGAGCCTTGCTGTGCGGAGTTTGCATGTTCTCCCCGTGTCTGGGTGGGTTTCCTCCGGGCACTCCGGTTTCCCCCATCAACCCAAAACATGCACCATAGGTAAAATCCTCCAGCTTAGGTCCTGACCAAACTGAAGCAAGAAGATCATGGAGATGGTCCCTGGCGCAGTAAAGTGCTGCCCACTGCTCCTAATAACAGGATGGGTTAATGCAGAGAAGAATTTCTCCTGTGTGAGATCAATAAAGTCACTTCTTCTTCACTATTAAGTGAGACTAAAGTTACAGAGTACAGAGTAGTGGTCCAAGAAATTGCTCAATTAAAAGTAAAAAAAAAAAAAAAAAACCCTACTCAGGTAAGAGTAACTTGAAAAGTAACTGTTGGGACTTACCATCTGATTCAACTTGAACTTGTAATTTGATGGACAATAACAAAATCTGGTATTTACAAAGGACAGACACAAAATGAAAGAAACTAAATGATATCTGAAGGAGCGCTGGAAGAAACACAAATGTTCAAAATCATTTCATATTGTCACATAAAGCTTTTTTCACTTGAGACAAGAAGAGGAAGCACAAATTTTACTCAAGTAAGAGTATAATATATAGTGTAATATATAGTGTAATATATAGTACAGTTACACTGTACTATATATTAAGTAAGAGTATTGTTACTTCAGTAAAAGAATCTTGCTAGAAAGTAAAACTAACTGAGTACTGCCTACTTCTACTGGGATAAGAACACACTTAAAGGTCCCATGGCATGAAATTTTCACTTTCTGAGGTTTTTAAACGTTAATGTGAGCTCCCCTACCCTGTTTAGGCCCCCCCTAATGGCTAAAAGTTGCGAAATGTCTAAACTGAGCATTTGCGATCCTTTTCTGCGTTTGAAAAAAACACAGTTCAAATGGGCGATTCTGGACAAGGCACCTTATTGACGTCAGATCGAAAAAAGAAATGCAAATTCAGTTCCACCACCGTCTGGATCTCCACCTCCTGTCTCTGTAAATCACGCCCAGAGAATTTGGACTGCGGAGGAGCTACGCAATGCGAAATGCGTTTTTTTATTTGCCTGGAGGCACGTGCAAGTGTTTCTAGGCTCGGAAGTCCTTTACCCAACCCTCTGGACCTCTGAAACAGCAGTGGTTTAATTTTATTTTCTGTGAAAATGTGTTTTTTTTCATTGAAAAGCCTCTCCTTTCCTCCTTCGCGCGTACACACGCGGAAGTGGGGCCAGGCACAGCGCACCGCTAAAACAAGGAACCAGCGGCGCATTTGCCCCCCCGCTCCTCTAACCAATCTGTGTCCTTCTCATTTGCATTCAAGCAACAAGGCCCAGAATGAGTCGTTCAGAGTGTTATTTTTTGACTCTGTACATGTGTCTTTCTCATGCAGTAAGTGTTGATTTTGAAGAAGGATTCATTTACAGTATTAGGGAACCATTAAGGCACCATATTAAAGCATCAAGAAGTACCATGTCATGGGATCTTTAATAGTTTCTGAAGGTGTGAGTCTGGTCACTGGCGAATCTCCCAGTTCAGCTGAGTGTGATTGACAGGAGAATTAGTCAATCAGGGACATGTGTGGTCTTGTCTGTATCAAAACAAATATGGCTTCAATAAAGGGAAAAACGAACAAAAATATGACAGGGGACTGAAAAACATGGGGGATTAATGAGCGAAGCACTTAACCCTGTTCATCTAAAGAGAGACATGTGAGAGGGGTGTGTCTCTGATTGGACGATCATGTTTGGTTTGACCAAGGGAGAGGGCACCAGACTGATGTCCTGCTGTATGAACGAGAAAGTCCAGTTAAAGTGACACACACAGACTGATGAGAAACACTTATATTTATGTTTATGCTTTAGTGAATTGATACTTTGCAGCTGATGTCATCACCATTCCCTGGGGGCATGATGCTAAGAGTAGGCACTGCTTTGTCTGAGGATTTGTTAGACTTTTATCTGAGTTTATTTCAACACAAGAACTACAACAGGTAAACTCTGTGCTGTTAAACAAGTACCACAACCTAGCTAGCATTAGCCAACCGTTTTTGAGTTAGTAACTCTGAAAGGTTTGTAACTTTGAAAATCAAACTCCTAAACAGGACCATGAACGCTCATATTGATCACAGGCTCCTGAAAATGCATCCATTTTGTTTTCAGACAATTTTTTGACAGTGCTGGTTAATCATTACAAGTCATTGTGAGTAATAGTTTCCCATAATCCTTTGGGCCTCAGTGAGTCACTTTTTGACTCATCAGTGACTAAAACCAAGTTTGACAAATCCTAGATTTTTCTCAACAGTTGTATTACAACACTGACAACAACATGCATTTTTCATTCACACATTTAGGCTTTCGTAACAAAGGGATTTTTCCTGTCTTAAAAATGTGGAAAACAGAATTACTTCATTTGAAACAGTTTGCAGTTCTTCCTCACATACCTTATGCATTCTGAGCATCCTAATTTTCATCCACAATTAGTTATTAGCACTTTGCACAACTCTCAAAGACCACAGCTTTGCTGTAACAGTAAATCAGCCATGTCGTTTCCTCATTCAAACACAGACCGAGCACTGGCCCCTCCTCCCCTCCAGAACAGAGGCATGAGCTTCAGTTGCTTTTACCGATGTGGAGGAGCAGCAGCTCTACTTCAAGTTCCTCTGTCTCTGAGGGAGCACACCCACACAGAGGAGGAAGCTCATTTACACCACTTGTATCTTGCATTGTTCTTTTAGTCATGACTAGGGTTGCCAACTGTCCCTTGAAAAATGGAATCGTCCCGTATTCAGAAACAAAAGCGTCCCGTATTGAGCTGAAAAGGGACGCACTTTGTCCTGTATTACCATGTGAATCAAAAATAGTGTCTAAAACAGGGTGGCTAATACGTTGGTCACCATCTACCAGTCGATCGGTGTCCGGTCTTGGTCTCGAGATGATTGTGATCATATTTCATTACGGCCGCTGCCTTTAACAATAAACTTTTACGTTGTTTTTCGCACTGCAGCCCGTGTGCTCGTCTGGAACACGTGGAAACCACGCACGCCACCAGCTCTCTCTCCTCCCTGCTCATAGCGCACGCAAGCTCCCTCCTCAATGCGCTCTGATTATAAGACTACGTCTACGACTACGCAAGACTACATGCAAAGCAAAAACGAATCTAAATTTATGCACAGAGCAGGTCTACAGCACAGAGCAGGTCTACAGCACAGAGCAGGTCTATAGCACAGAGCAGGTCTACAGCGACATGTGGTTGAATTTTGCCTAATAAAAGTGCACAAATGCATCTGTTTTTTCACAACATCCAGCCTTTACCAGCCTCTGCACATTTACCATTTGGTAAATGTGGCTGGTAAATACCACTACAAAACCAGAAAGAGAATGTAACTCCAGTTAGAAAAACAGGTTTAAAAAAAAGAACAAAAAATCAAAGAAGGGGTCCTCAAACTGGGTGAGGGTTCAAAAACGGGGCACAGAGTGTTTAAGTGCAGTGCAGTTTGCTTGGCTTATTTTAAAATTAACATTCATCAGATAAAATGGAGATAGATTTATGAAAACTTATTTATGTGAGTCAGCCTTTTCCCACATGAAGATCATTAAGCCCAAGTACCATTCCACCATGACTATGATCATTTAGAAGTGAGCTTGAGTCTGTCAGCAGCTACAGTCCAGACTACGCATCCCGAGCTGATTCCATCCAGTGCAAGTCACATTTTGTGAGAAGGCAAAGTTGGATCATCATGAGAGGGAAAGGGAATTTTTCCCCCCAAAATGGGTGGTTAACATCTTAGTTTTTATTGGCTAGAATGACCCCAGATTGCATCTCAGAGCATCTAGAGTTCAAAATTTTTCGGAGGGGCATGCCCCCGGACCCTCCTAGCTTTTCGGTGACTTTCAGCTTTTTTCCATTACTGGTCACTTTTATCCCTATTTATACAGGTTTAAGTTAAGCAGGACATATATTTATTTTATTCTGTTAATTTTGTTATTTAGTATTAAAAATAAATTGCTGATAATTATTTATTTTCCCTGTGTTCAGATCACTCAGATATGCATCTAATTCAATTCCGGTTTGAGTCAAATAGTTAAAAAATCGCTTCACACATACAAAAAAGGGCTAAAAAGATTCACTACACCACGAAGGGTGAAGGCAATCGGGCCGGCCGGTCCTGCCAATGAGGTGTCCCTTATTTATTTTTCAGGGAGTTGGCAACCCTAGTCATGACCAAGACTAAAACGGGACTACAGGGACCATAGGTGAGAGAAGGAACATAGATCTAAATCAGAACTGAACCAGGACTGAGTCAGGACTAAACCAAGAAAGTCTTAAAGCCAGATTGATAAAACTGAGTGCTACACATTTATTGATGTGGAACATTCAGAGAAGTACTTCACTCTGATTGGTCGAAGCATCACAACAGGGAAACAAGATGTAAAATCAGACTTTGGTAAAATTCAGTTGAGAGAAAATATCAGACCTCTTCCCTCCACAAAAAACACGCTACATCATTATGTTTGTTTTGGTTCATTTTGGAGCTTCATTTGAGCTTTGCCCAAAACACAATGCTGTGATGGGATTTGTCAGAATTGATCAAGTAAATAAACAGAAAGTCACTGATTCAAGGTCATCTCATGGGGCTGACAAATGGAAAGAAAGAGGGGAAGAAGGCAGAAAAGCAGAAAGAGGGGAAATGAAGAGGAAGTCAGAGGGTGATGGTAGAAAGGGGAGAAGAGAAGGAGAGAGAAAGAGGGAGGAGGGTGAAGAAATATTTTAATATTAACACACAGACGCAATTATTAGGCCCGAGCGCTAAAGCGTAGGGCCTATTGTAACTGTTCTGCAGTGCAAAGCACAATTTAACAGAACAGTTAAATTGTAATTGTTCACCCCAAAACATTGCCGGCCTGCATGAGCTGAGACAGAGCGCGAAGCGAAGCGCAACATGCTCGTCATTGACAATGGACCCCACGGGTGCGTTACTGGACACGAGCCCTTTCCATTGATATATATAGTGCCACCATAGGTCTTATTGTTCTGTTTTTTTTTCTTATTCTTATTATTTTCCGATACACTTTTTTCAAGGTTTGGGTACTTCCCGCCAACGAAAACTCACGAAATTTTGCATAAAATTCAAGAACGCCAAAAAAAAATAAATCAAAATACATTGCGCTTATGGCTATACCCGAAAAATGAACTTTGTTGTAGACAAATAAAATTCAGATGGTGGATAGGTCATGTCGTTCCAAACCAAAAAATATATTATGCCGTTGCTAGGTGACCAACAGGAAGTCAGCCATATTTGACCGAGCACGCGACCTGGCACCCAGGGCGCATTTTCCTGTCCTCGTATTTTAACGAACTCCTCCTAGGGTTTTTGACCCAGACTCACCAGAATCATGCTCTATCATCTAGACAAGTGGGACATTAAAAGAGTGAACGGTGTTTCTTTGACGCCACAAATTTCGGGTTCATTTTTGCGGCTCACCATCAAATTTCGATGAGCGATAATTTGCACATACTTTGGCCGATTTCACTCAAACTTTAATCGTTGGTGGACCTGAACAGATTGATAAGAGAAAATCTAAAATGGCCACCTTGTTAGACCCTGTCAGACTCTGTTAGACCCTGTCAGACGCTGTTAGACCCTGTCAGACCTTGTTAGATCCTGTCAGACTCTGTTAGACCCTGTCAGACCCTGTTAGACCCTGTCAGACTCTGTTAGACCCTGTCAGACTCTGTTAGACCCTGTCAGACCCTGTTAGACCCTGTCAGACTCTGTTAGACCAGACAAAATTCAAGAATGTCAAAAAAGGAATTTACAAATAATCTGTATTAAAAAAATCTTTAAAAATGGCTTGACAGCGACCCCTGGAAAATTGTGCCTATGGCTATACCCGTGTTGCCATGGCAAAAGGCCAAACATCTGTCCTCGCCAATGGGACGCCCGGCGAAAGTGTTTTCACGGAAACACCGTTCAGTCTTTTAGAACGCTTTTAATAACTTTTAATGTCCCACTTGTCGAGATGATCCAGCACGATTCTGGTGAGTCTGGCTCAAAAAGGAGGAGTTTGTTAAAATACGAGGACAGGAAAATTTGCCTTGGGCACCGGGTCACGTGCTCGGTCCAATATGGCTGACTTCCTGTTGGTCGCCTAGCAACGGTGTTTCTGTGTACCAAATTTGGTTTGGCTACGACAAAGTTTTTGCCGGGCTTGTGAGTGCAAGCGAGGGCCGATCATCGCCGCTTGCGGCTGTATTTATTATTAATATTGTTCACTGCAAGCAAATGCATTTCACATACTTCAATATATCAGTCACCTATTATATCAAATAATGCTTATGGTTTGGTTTGGCGGCTTGTCCGCATTTGTTATGTAATCTTGTTGTGAAGTTAATGATTACAGTGAGGTTCTGGTGAAATGCATGGAAAGTCCTTATATCGCATAGGAACGGACCACCTGTCGTGACGTGTCGCTTGGACTGGGACTGAGATGCAACACCATCAGCAATATTCTTATCTTTCTGTGTCTATATGAGGAGCCAGGGATAGTGGGCTGAGCAGAGCGCCTGCCAGCAAAACCTACCATAACATCATGTAGGGAGATAGCTCAGCCCCAAATTCATGTATTAGAGTGTTTCTTTGTATTAGACTAGGTTAATTAAATAATAAATGTGGCTTAAATTGAAACAGATGAATCCTGGTGGTCATTCTCCCACTCGCACTACAAGGACAGCAGATAATGAGAGAATGGGGAGGAGAGGGTGAGAGAGGGATGGAGGAGAAAGAGAGAGAGTGTGAAGTGCTGGGTAAGCGTCCCCAGATGTGCACAGCTCAGTTCAGCTCTGTGTTTGATCTTTGAGGATTTCAGCCGCTGCACTTTTCATTTCCTCGTCACATTTTTGACACAATCTTTCACCAAACCAAACTTAACCCTTTAGGACCAAGACCAGACAAGACCAGGATTTGGATCAAGACAAAGACCAGAGACCAGTACCAGTGACCAGGATCAAAGAGCAGAGACCAGAGATCAGGACCAGAGACCAGAGACTAGAGACCAAGACCAAAGACCAAGACCAGAGATTAGAGACTAACACCAGAGACCAGGACCAGTGACCAGAGATCAGGACCAAAGACCAGAGATCAAAACCAGAGACCAGGGACCAGAGACCAGGGACCAGAGACCAGAGACCAGAGACCAGAGACCAGAAACCAGTGATCAGAGACCAAGATCAGAATGGTGTTCTTTTGTGATGATCTGCTTGTATTGAATGGACAGCTCCTCCCGTAGAAGCTTGTGAAAAGATACTCCTGCATTTATCTGAATTCATTCAATATTTGAATTTTTATATTTGAATTTTATAACAACTATATTTAGTAGTTTAACATCTCATTACCGCATTATAACTGTAGACACTTCTGTATTGTAGTGTAATTCGAGGTTAGTGCTATAGCCATGTCCCTGTTTCTAACCTTAACCATTTCCAGATCTTAAAGAGGGGGTGTTATACAAACTGGACTTTTTGTGGAGATTTCTACCATATTCTAACTTTTGTTTCCTCATCACAAACCTGCCAGAAGAGGTGTTAGATGTCATCCATGCATGTTTGAGTAACTGAGTGATATTCAAACCCTCTATATGGTTAGCAGTACAAGCATGTACAAGGCTCCGCCCACAAGTCGATATCACTAATGCTCCCACATGACAGTTTGTTATAAATAAAAACATGATACACAACTGTACATTACAATATGATGTGCAGTAGGTTCATTATAGGGATGCACACTGATTGTGTTGTGATGGCGCTTTGAAGGAGGAGTGACTTAGCCTGGGAGCAAAGAGAGGGGGGGACTCACGAAATTGAAGACCAGATCAGAGACCAGAGACCAGAGACCAGATATCAATGAATAGAGACCATGTTAGAGACAAGGCTAGAGACCAGACTGGAGATCAGACCGGACACCAGACTGGAGACAACACTGGAGACCAGACCAGAGAACAGACCAGACACCAGACCAGACTAGAGACCAGAGATCTGAGACCATTAGACCAGAAGAGGCCGCTTCATGAGTCTGTCTCTGTTTCAAAGTTCAAAGTTTAAAGACATCTTTATTGTCAAAAAACCATACACAGTTGCACAGTGTACAGGTTGCACACACAGGATTTGAAATTGTGATGCTCCCTAAGCCATCAGCGCACATTCAGTTAGAGCAGAGTTAGCCAAATGTTTGCGTAGTGCTACACTTCCTCACCACTTTCATTCAGAGAGAGGGGTGGAGGAGAGAGGAGAGATCACAGAGACAAAACAGAGGGAGAGGATGAAGAGTAAGGGGGAGAATAGAAAGTGATTGAGATGGGAGGAAAAAGAGATAAAGAAAAACAGACAGACAGATAAATAGAAAACTTGTGGTTTCCCTCACTGAGAATGTAATACTGTTGGAAGGTCAGAGCTTGATATGACTGGACATTTTAGGGGAAAGCTCTTCTGAATGGAAGTCCACAAACCTGTTGTGGTCTGCTGTATCATTGGGCCATTATTGTCCAGTGTGACTATTAAAGCTGTTCAAACATAAAGGGCCTTTAGATCATTTTGGAAAAGAACTGGAGGGAACTCTCAGTAAACTGTAAACAGTTCACCAAATGCAGCAGCTCTGCTCTTCTGTTGTTCAACCTCTTTAACACCACAGCAGCTGAAAAATGTGTTTGTAAATGCATTCTGTCTGTAGCAAAAGGAGCCCTCCCCCCTCTCTCTGGTCTGTGCTGGGGTTTACTCACATGTATAAACTTGGCTGTGTTCCTACAGAGTGGCACAAAGGCCCACATCTGGGAGCCATTTCCCCCAGAGAAGCCCTTCCTGTGGGGTATCCACTTAAAGCTGTGCAGGAGGGTCCTGGAGGGCTGCAGGGCTGTGGTTTAGGGCCAGAGAGAAATAACGCACAGGGCAGGCTCACGTGACTTCACAATGCTGTCATTATTCAAGTCAGTTGAAAGGACTTTAAGACAAAAGATTAATATGACAAGTGTGTGGATCCGATCCCAAACAAAGAATGAGAAGGAGAAACATTTGTGGATCAGAAGTTTGAAGATTACTTTCAAAAACAGAATCTCCCATAGAGTTATATAGACCCCTGCACAACATCTAAAACTATAACAACATTAAACTCGATAGTGAGAAAGAAATCAATGCATATTTTAAGTACATTTGATAACATAGATGTAGTTTGTCCGTGTGTGTGTGTGTTTATGTGTTGCCGTAGTGACTAGTGTTTGTGCAGAAGCATCTCTACAGATCGAATTTTGACACAAACACAGTACTGAGTCAGATAGGAGCAGACCCACCTCCAGATCTTGAGCTAGTCTTGGTCAGGTCTAGTTTAGCTGGGGGATTTGACCTATTCAGGTTTTAGGTTGATGAGGGAAAACAAATCTAAACCTGGACTAAACTAGGACTAAACCAAGACTAAATCAGGACTAAACTAAAACTAAACCAGGTCTAAACCAGGACCAATCCAGGTCTGCTGTTTGGCTGTGAGCAGTACCATGTGACTTCCTGATTACAGAGAGACGCTTGAGTTAAAGTTGTGAATGCTTCTTTCTTTGCTCAGATCACACCCAGGAGAGCACAACTTCTCCCTTGGGTTTTATTCTTCTTTTAACTGTTACTGGCCTTATAGGGATACCGATACCCATGGGGAATATCAGCACCAAAAAATCAGTTCCGTTCCATTGTTTGTTTCCATTGATATATTATTGCTTTGCCTATGTTCCACGGTGGCATTAAACTATCAGGACAAGCAGGTGACCCCAGCAGGCACAGGTCAGATCTCTAATTGAATAAATAGCCCCACTGAATGCCATACTCTGGAACATTCCCAAAGATCATTTAGCAGACATCTTACCAGAAAGGTGAAAGCTTTGATTTTTGTTAAATTCTTGTTAAAGTATATAGATGTTTAAAACTGCACTGTCACTTTTCTGTTATGGAGAAACATGCTCACATTCTTACTGTGAATGATATCCCCTCTCCACAGATCTGACCTGTAAGTAGGCCTTAGGTGGTGGTGCTCCCTGCTCATTTCCATGGAGATAGATGAGATGAATTCCTCACTGTGGAACATTCTGAGCTTGTTTTGCAGGGCTGCTTGAGTTACGTGTCACTGAAGCGTTCCTGTTTCCTCTTTCACTTTTCTCTTTTATCATCAACATCTCGCTCCAGTCACCCCTCCCTCCATCATTCTCTTGCTCTGTCTCCCCTCCTTTTCCACTTTACTCCTCTCTTATCCTCTTTCGGTCTTCTTTCTCTCTTCTCTCCCTACCTCTCCCATCCTCTCTTTCTCCTTCTGCCCCCTCACCCTTTTTCTTTCCATCCTTTTTCCCGTTGTCTCTCCCTCTCCCCTCCTCTCTCTTCACTCCTCTTATCCTCACTTCCTTTCCTTTCCTTTGCTCTTTCTCTCTCCACCACTCCTCCCTCTCTTTCTCCCTCTCGCTCTGCCCTGCTCTTCTCACCCTCCCCTTCTCTCTCTCTGTTTCATGTGTCTTTGAGGCTCTCTGCTTCTGATTACAAAGCTCTAGATTTCAGCTCCATTTGAGTCTTCACCAAGTAGCCCCCTCCCTCCCTCCCACCATGGGAGAAAGCAACAAAAAAAACATAAATATATTTTTGCATAACCCCCTCTTTAAACGAAGCAGCATTAGGGTTAGGGTTAGGTGGTTGTGGTGGCCTCTGCTCTCCTCTACGCTGTCGTCTGCTGGGCCCTGAGCAGCACAGAACAGAACAGAAAAAGACTTAATAAGCTGGTCAGGAGGGCCAGCTCTGTCCTGGGCTGTCCTCTGGACTCTGTAGAGGAGGTGGCTGAGAGGAGGGTGCTGGCCAAATTCACATCCATCATGGACGACACCTCTCACCCTCTGCACCGGACTGTGGAGGAGCTGAGCAGCTCCTTCAGCAGCCGACTGAGGCACCCCCAGTTAGGGATGCAAATTATCGGTTAATTCATTAACTGATAGTTGATTGACCTTATCGATCGATTAACGATTAACTGATAAGCGGCGTTTTTCACCTGAATTTTACTGTTTCAATAGGGTCTTTAAGAATATAAGCTATAGTAAACATAACACTGAGTCAAAAATATATCATAGTATTATTATATTGTATATTCCTCAATTAATTATTCCTTAGTAAAAAGCAAACAAATGTATTGATGCTGAATAACAAAATACAGTAATCCCTCGCTCTATCCAATTTTATTTTTTATAGTGTAACATTTTTTTATAGTGTAACATTGTGTTCTGTCCTGATTGGCTAAGAGACTAGACCAGGACTGAACGTGGACTGGACCAGGTCTGAACCAGGTCTGGACCTGGACTGGACCTGGACTGGACCGGGACTCGACCGGGTCTAGACCTGGACTAGACCAGGATTAAACCACCACGTGCCGCTGCTGGTTTCGCGGCCCGCGGGCCGCGGCGAAACCAGCAGCAGCGGCACGCATTCCGGGTTCGATCTCGCCTCGCGCGTACACCCGGGGCTGCTGAGCAGTGCCGTTGGCGCCTGCGGTCGGCTGTGAGTCGAGCTTGGCGCAGCGCGGTCTGCGTGTCCGCGGTAGCGGTTAATTACAATTAATGCATTTTGATCGACCAACGTCTTAATCGACAATTAACCGTTAATCGATTAATTGTTGACATCCCTACCCCCAGTGCAAGAAGGAGCGCTACTGCAGATCCTTCATCCCCACCGCCATCAGACTGTATAACTCTACTATATAGGCCAGACGTGTCGTGCAGTATCCTCTTTTCCCTGCTCTCCTTGTTGATGCTTGTATTGTTATTAGGCCCGAGCGCTAAAGCGTAGGGCCCATTGTTATTGTTCTGTTTCTTCTTCTTCTTCTTCTTCTTATTATTATTATTATTATTATTATTATTATTATTTTCCTCCCCCCCTTTTTGCAAGTTTCGGGTACTTCCCACTGACGAAAACTCACAAAATTCGAGAATGCCAAAAAAGGAATTTACAAATAATCTGTATTAAAAAATCTTTAAAAATGGCTCAACAGTGCCCCCTGGAAAATTAAAATACATTGTGCCTATGGCTATACCCGTGTTGCCATGGCAAAAGGCCAAACATCTGTCCTCGCCAATGGGACGCCCGGCAAAAGTGTTTTCACGGAAACACCGTTCAGTCTTTTAGAACGCTTTTAATAACTTTTAATGTCCCACTTGTCGAGAAGATCCAGCACGATTCTGGTGAGTCTGGCTCGAAAAGGAGGAGTTTGTTAAAATACAAGGACAGGAAAATGTGCCTTTGACACCGGGTCACGTGCTCGGTCCAATATGACTGACTTCCTGTTGGTCGCCTAGCAACGGTGTTTCTGTGTACCAAATTTGGTTTGGCTACGACAAAGTTTTTGCCGGGCTTGTGAGTGCAAGCGAGGGCTGATCATCGCCGCTTGCGGCTGTATTTATTATTATTATTACTATTTTTATTATTATTATTACTTATTACAATTTTTATTATTACTTACTTTATCCCATTCTTGCATGCATGCATTTTTCTTTCTTGTTCAAACTGTCCTGGAGCTACTGTGGCAAGTAAATTTCTCCTGTGTGAGATCAATAAAGATCTGATCTTATCTTATCTTATAATTCTGGAACTGTTAAGGGGCTAAAAAATACTGTATGAAAAGCATGAATTCAACTTATTTCCTAAAAAAAAAGATTTGAGCTGCAGCTTCGTCTGGTGACGTCTGATTTCAGTTACTTCATTAAATGACTAATGAAAGCAGACAAAAGAAACAATAGGGCAGACAGGTCAGGGCCAGAGGTGTGGAGACGGTCGTTAGAGTTGAATAGGTATGCTAAACTAGCCAGAGAAATTCGAAAAACAAAAGAGAGAAACTCAAAAACAAATTAGTTGAGATAGTTTCAGAATGATTTCAGTATAGTTAGCTCCTCCCTACAGCTAGATATAAGCAGTGTCTAACCAGCACTCGAACCAGAACTGACGAAGCCTCTCGCATGAGCGGCGAAACGTTTTCGACCAAACAAACTTTGTCCAGTTGACAAATTAAATTTCTCCTTTTATCATGGATTCTACCTGGACGACTGAGGGATTCTCCACGCCACTAATGAAATAGATCAAATTAATTAAATATATAAAATTAATTAAATTATAAATAAAATAATTAAATAAATGTATTTGTGTCTTGTTTTCATGTTATATTTTATTGTTCCTAATTTCAAAATAAATAAATAGGCCTAAATAAATAAATAAAAATAAAAATTTATACAAAAGCCACTCTGCGGAGGAAACTTCTTTCAGCCACTTGTATCCACGATATTGTCCTTTCGGTCGTTACTCAAAGCTCATGACCATAGGTGAGGTTAGGAACATAGATTGACCAGTAAATCAAGAGCTTTGCCTTTCGGCTCAGAACAGCTCAGAACAGAACTCATTCATTTTAAACAGTCTGCAGTGGTCCAGAGTTATTGCTCATTTACTTAATGCATTTTGAGCATCCTAATAATTCACCATGTTGAGTTTACAAGGAGTTTTACCATCACAGTAAAGCTAACGACTAGCATACTAATTATCAGACAGATTCAAAAGGTACACAGTGGACTTACTTTGTCCTCAAGAGCTACTTATACAATATGTGGTACTGCGGCTCAAATCCATGTGAAACATCGGGTGCAGGCCTCTTTAATACTCACTGTGCAAAGGTGAATTCAACAAATCCCCAGGATTTCACGGGCATTTTTTGTGGTTGTTGCGGGCTAAAATGCCTGAATTTGCGTGAGCTTTTCCAAAGAGTTGTGATGAAAGTTGCGGTGCTTTTAAGGTTTTTGTTGCAATTTTGTTGCAGGAGGAAGTGAAAGTTGCGATAAATAGTTGCGATTTTCTTGCCTGGAAGAATCCATGACTCATCGCTGTACCAGCAAATGAGTCTGGTAACGCTTGGTCCCAAAATGCGCTGCGGTTGCGCGTAGACAGACAGCTAAGTGAACCAATCAGAGATTGCGCCATCTTGATTCAAAACTGAGGCGGAACTTCCGCTGCCTAAGAGTGACTTTGCGGGCAAAGGCGAATCAGAATCGCGGAGTCCGTTTGTAACCGGAGGAGCGAGGGTGGATGGAGGGTGTCCAAATGGTATCGCGCTGTATAGGAAATACAGAGAGATATCATTTGGCTGGCCAGGTAAGCGATTTTCCCTTTTTGTAATTAAAATTGAGTAATATTTTCAATACTGAGTTATTACTGACAAAGAATAATACAAAGACACAGAGATCACAGATATGGTCCTAAAACAACCTTACCAACATCGAAAATAAATTACTACTAGGAGGGGAACTGTTTCGCGCGGTCTTTTGCTGTTATTTTTGTGGGCAAATTGCTGGCCGCAGACATGTTTCTTTGCCATTAGAAGCCGTGTCCCAATTCCCAGAGTGCACAGTTCGGAGCGTGGTTTGGTAATTTTTTTTTTCTTTTTTGTCCCATGCACAGTTAACACGCGGTCCGAAGACCGCAGTCATTTCCATGGAAATCGGGGCGTGGACCAAGCGCGTGAAAATGCACGCTTCGCACACTCATATCCCAGCATGCACCGCGCGCTACTTCTTCTATGGGAGAAAATGGAGTTCGCGGTCGCTTCCTGTAGTTGCGAGACCTGTCGCATTTCGCAGATGGCCATGCGGTCCGCGGAGTGCACTCAGGGCTGAGCAAGTGTGCACCGCCTTGACTGCAGTCTGAGCCCCCTTCAAACCACACTCCGAACTGGGGACACGGCTGCAGTTTCGTTTCGTCACACAGAAGAAAGGCAGAAGGAAGTTGGTCGACGTGAGTTCAATACGTCGCCGATGACTGGTCAAAATTGGTAAAAAAATTGTGGGAAAGTTGCAGTGATTGGTCAAAATTGCAACACCGCCCTGAATTCACGGGGATTGGCTGCAGTTGCGTTGAAGTTGCAAATCGCAAGTGGTTCAAGTGGTGTTGGTTTTAAAAAATGTTGTGGTTCAAGTGCTGTTAGTTTAAAAAAGTGCTGTAAGAACACAAGTGAAGCCTAACGTGACCACACTGTGAAGAATTCTTGGTCAATGGTCACATTTTATACAGCGCTTTTCCATCTTCAAGTCTCAAAGCTCTTTACATCAAGGAATCACTCACCCATTGACATACATGCATACACCAATGCCCAAGGACACAACAGCAGTATTCATCTGTGGAAGCTGAATGAAGTTTATGTTGAGAACAGGATTCAAACCACTAACCTTCAGATCATTAGGCAAACACGTGACGCAACTAACTCTTGTTAAAGTGGAGATTGAAGAGGGCACTCTGAAAGTCTGGAATGATTTTGTGTGATCAAAAAGCTCTCGACTCGGTCACTACATCCTCTTCACAATGGCCTTTAAATGCTTACATCACTGAAGGAAATTCCTCTTTTCTCTCTCTGTCTCCACCTTTCAGTCTCTCATTCTCTCTTCTCTACCAATTCCTATCTCTCCCTCATCCCTCATTCTCTGTTCTCTCTCCCCACCTCTCTCTACCTCCCCTCCTTCCTTCACCCTCCCTCTTTCTCCCCCCTCAATCTCCCCATTTCAATCTTAGTCTTTCTTTCACTGTCTCTCTCTTTCTCTCTCTCCTCCCTATTTCCCTATCTCTGTGCCTCTCTCTCCCCTCTCCCTTCCTTCTCTCTCTCTCTCCTCCTCCCTATTTCCCCTTTTCAGTGTCAGTCTCTCCAAAAACTCCCTCTCCCTCTCTCTATCTACCTTTCTCCCTCTCTCCTTCTCTCCCCTCTCCATCCCTTATTGTCTGTCTGTTCCCCCTCCCATCTCCTTTCTTCCCCCTCTTTTGTCTTGCTCCTCTTCTTCTCTTTCACTCCCTCCTTCTCTCTCCATACCACACATTCATTTGACTTTAACAGGATCAGTATGAAGTTAACAGCGCATATTTAGACCCCCCCCTCTACTCTCACTCCCCCTTCCTTGCCTCCTCTCTCTCTCTCCTCTCTTTCTCTCATGCTCCCTCTCTCCTCTTTCCCTCTCTCTCCTCTCTCTCTCCCCCTCTTTGTTTCTTGCCTTCCTCTCTCTTCTCTTCTCTCCTTTCTTCCTCTCTCCCCCTCCCTCTTTGTCACCTTCCTCTCTCTTCTCTCTCTCTACCTCTTTTCTTCATCTGTCTCTCCTCCCTCTCTTGCCTTCCTCTCTCTCCACCTTTCTGTCTCTCTCCCTCTCTATCCTCCCTCGCCTTTCTCTCTTTCACATTTATACTTCCTCTTGTTCTGTTTGTTTTTCACTTTATAATGTCAAATTTTACAGCTTTGAAGTTAAAAACAACTGTTACCACGGAAACGAAACCACAACATCCCGATTACCTGATGCAGTGAGGATTAAGCAATTAGGCCAGAAGAGAGAAAGAAGAAAGAAGAAAGGAGGAGGAGAGGGAGAGAGAGGAGAGAGGGAAGAGAGAAAGGGAGGGAGAGAATGTGAGAAAAGGAGAGAAAAAAGGAGAGCGAAAGAGGAGTGGGAGAGAGAGGGAATGAAGAAGGAAGAGAGAAAAAGGGTTTAGTGGAAGCCAACCATTATCAAGCTCTTAAAGGGATATTCCAGGATTTTTGACATGGGGGCTCATTTCCGAGTTAGCCAGAGTGCTGCAGAGATGTGGAGACACTTTTTAGCGAATTTCATGCAGTCCTTCCAGCTGCAGAGTTTTCAGTTGCTAGGCTAGCGCAAGTCAATGGTAAATGGTAGCCTGATTTTAATCAGGCTTACCCACTCCATAGTGCACCCAAAACAAGTCAATTATAACGGCAGACTGTCGATGTAAATATATGTTGATTGAGTAATTTTTGAAATAAAACTGACTGCGAATAGCATGAATCATTCCATATCTGAGGGACTAGCTTCGCAGCAGCAGCGGAATTTTACTTTACTCTAGTTGGTTGTGAAGTGACCAATCACGTAAACAGAGAAGCGAGAAAGGTTGTAGTAGGGAAGACCACAGAGTGAAGAGGTGAATTTTAAAGCAACTACCGGGCAAAATGTTTTTTCAGTGTGCATTTAGAAAATGTACAAATAAAGCCCGCAGGTGGGCACCACAAAGTTTTCACAGCTTTCCGGTGCACGATCGAGAAAGGACGCGACTGTGGCTTGTAGCTGCTGGCTACAAGCCAGCAGCTACAACACACCGGTGGAGACGCTACATAAACAGAAGATTTGCAGTGATCATTTCGGACCAGACAACTACACCAAATCCCTTGGAAAGCCTAGTCTGACAACCACTGCAGTACCATCTGTCTTTCCAAGCGCAAGATCACGTGATGAAGAACAGGGTTGTACCTTTTTTACCCAAGCTTGCTCCTGTTGTTATGTTAGCCTGCTGGTCGATTGATGAAGACTGTGCTAGAGCATTTGCTTCACTCTTGTAGTCTACCCGGCTGACAGAAAAGGCATGCACGCTCATAAAGTTGTTGCTAGCCCGTGAACATTCATGTAAAGGTAACGCTATGTGTTATAGCTTGGCAGAGTGGAATAATAGGCTCAAGCTCACATGCGCATGCAATGCAATGTAAATTTATATGTCGTTTCCCAGTGACGCGATTTACAGAAGAGATGTTTACACTGCTGAGCACGGAACTGAAAAGATAGCCCCGCATTGATGTTCATTCCAACGAACAATGCAACAACCCGGTTTTCTGTAGCTGTAGCGGGGGCTAACTCGACTGACACTCTCTCGCGTTCTGCCCTTTCAACATCCATCTCTCTCAACTCTTCGTCTGTGTATTCCAAGCATCAGGGAGACCTCCAAACGTGGCCATGTCTGGATTGTAGAACAGGGCAGGCTACTGTACTCTACGGCTAACGACAACAGCTGAAGGTAAAAAAATATCAGCTGGAAACCTAACTGCAAGGTGATATCACTCCGCCCATGCCTAGCTAGTTCGGGAAAAAAACGCGCTGTTGCATAAGGACATAAATCCTTTAAAGTACAAGGTTGATTATATTTCTAAAACTGTTCCATCCACACAGACATTTACATCGACAGTCTGGCGTTATAGTTGACTTGTTTTGGGTGCACTATGGAGTGGGTAAGCCTGATTAAAATCAGGCTACCATTTACCATTGACTTGCGCTAGCCTAGCAACTGAAAACTCTGCAGCTGGAAGGACTGCATGAAATTCGCTAAAAAGTGTCTCCAAATCTCTGCAGCACTCTGGCTAACTCGGAAATGAGCCCCCATGTCAAAAATCCTGGAATATCCCTTTAAGATCAAAATGAAAAGAGGGTGGAGAGGAGAAGATAGAGAGCAAGAGAGGAGAGAGGAACAGAGGATAGGAGGAGAGAGTGGAGATCGAAAGAGGGAGAGAGGAGTGGGGTGTATATGCCAGGATAGACCACTCCTGTTTAAAGAGGGGCTGTTTGTCTTCTATGGGGCATTAACTGTAACACATTACATCACTGTGTTAAAATAACATATTCACATTCATGTTTTATAAGTTTCACTTTCACTCTGTAAATTTTCATTTACACTCTGAGTCTCTCCTGTGTAAACCAGAAGCATCAGCGGTGCTGAAAGCACTGAATGTTCCCTTCTCAAATGCGCAGTTTGAGTAGTAATACCAAATGAGTCACACCTGTGACCCAGGATGACGCCCCGTGACTCTGTTCCTCATTTCTTCTCGCGTGCGGTGCGGTTCGTACTACATGGCATTAGCCCTAGCTCAGACCTTGTTTGTCTACTGTCGCCAGACGCCCGTTCATCGTTTCGGTAGGAGCGCTTTCCGCCCTCCGAGGGCTGCGCCCTCCGAGGGCTGCGACAGTCTGCATTTTGCTAAGGATTGAGGTACCGCTTTCAATATTTTGAAGCCTTCTGTTTGTGATGGCTGCATTCGCACCCCCTCTCCAAACACTTGGCGTTTGAGTTACACTAATCTGCTGTGAAGGTTGCGTACGCGCACCCTCTCACATCGGATACAACTGTTTGTTAGCAGTACATTACAGACTTTCTATTGCTAACTATAAAGTATTTTGGTTGATTTCTCTCTGGTGACAGTCGTGTTCACGCACCCTCTCCCATAGAGTACGTTTTGTTAGCAGTACACTGCAGATTTTCTGTTGCTAACTATAAAGTATTTTGGTTGAGTTCTCTCTGGTGAAGGTCGCGTTCACGCACCCTCTCCCATTAAGTACGTTTTGTTTTCTTAGTGATACACTGCAGATTTTCTGTTAACTATAAAGTACTTTGGTTAAATTTTCTCTGGTGACGGTCGCGTTCACGCACCCTCTCCCATCGAGTACATTTTGTTTTGTTAGCAGTATACTGCTGATTTTCTATTGCTTACTGTTAAGTATTTTGGTTAATTTCTCTCTGGTGACGGTTGCGTTCACGCATCCTCTCCATTAGATCATTTTAGTTAGTTACCCTGTAGATGGGCGATTGCTAACGTTAGCCATTTTCATTCTCTGTTTTATTGATGAATTTTGGTCTATTTGATTTTGGCCCTAATTGGTGACGGCAGCGTTCGCTCCCCCACTCCCAGTTTTGTTTTTTTGGTTTTTTTTGTGGGCCATATACTACCTGCTATAATTTGCGAGTGTTCATATCCTGCATCTGTACCTTGGTTGGTGAAGGCCGCGTTCCCGCTTCCTCTCCCACCTTGGTTTCTCTGCTTACCAATTGACCTCTGTCTACGCTGTCTGGTTTTCTTATCTATACTGGTTGTGCTCGACCATCGCACCACATTGATGGACGTCTCCCATTGTTGTGTGACCTGTGGGTCCACGCTTCAGGTGGGTGATGGCCATAAACTGTGTCTGACATGCCTCGGCCCTGATCACTTGAGGGAGGCATTGTCTGATAACCCATGCATGAACTGCAGTTACATGCCACTTGCTGTCAGGGTGGCAAGGATGGCACAGCTAAACCCCGCAGGTAGGTAGTCCCACCTTCGGGGCAGGTACCATTGCCCCTTCCAAGGCGTTCAAAACGCTGTCCCGAGTCTACAATTGCAAGGGCTCCTTCAAAAAAGAAGCCCAGATCTGATAATGATCTTGTGTCTAAAGTGGAGCAGTTGTCGGCAGACTTGGAAACGATGAAGTCTTTATTGCAGGCTCATCGTATGGACACACATGCTTCAAAGGCCGGGACGTCTTCCCAATCAATGCTTGTTCTGATCCCAAAGGATGATGTGCTCTCTCTCGCAGCATCGGCCTCTTATTTTCAGGATGAGGAGGATGCACCATCCTCCCGTGTATCTGAGGATGGTTCATATTCTTCCACGCAGAGCATGGATAGTGACTCAGTGAATAGCTCCATACGAGATGTTATGTGCAGAGCTCTGAATCGTTTGCGGCTGCAACTTCCAGAGCCTGAACGGCCTGGCCCTGGTAGTGCTTTCTTTAGATGCGGGTGTGCCCCTACACCTTTTGCTGTACCCCCCTCTGTGGAGTATCTCAGAGAGTTGCATGCCTGTTGGAGGGATCCAAGTGCTTTCTCCAGGCTCTCATCAGATGTGCATAGCAGCCGGATTTTGGCTGCTATGCACAATGTACCGGCAGCTGGTCTGGATTGCATGCCTGCTGTTGAATCAGCTGAGGCTTCTCAGGTGAAAAAAACCTGAGGAGACCCTGCAGCAATGTTAGGTGTCCAAGACCCCAATGCCGGGTGATGGATGACTTCATCACCAAGGCATACAACTCCAGTGCGCGGGCTGGTCGACTGGGCAATTCTTTGGCCCACCTGCTCTTGGCCCATTCTGCCTCTCTCCAGGAGGGCGATGGTGCTGCAACAGCTGCAGAATTTAGTGATGCGGCACTGCAGGGCTTTGCACTGAGGTCAAGGGAGTTATGTCTTTTCTGGTTCAGGCTCACCGGCAGATTTGGCTCGCTCAATCTCCCCTGACGGAGGTGTGCCGCAGGACCCTCCGCAGTGTGCCTGTGGAACCTGGACAGTTGTTTGGTTCAGCTGCCTTGGAGGCATTGGAACGTACCGTCCATGCTCGACAGACGAGGCAGCAACTTTCTGGTCTCAGTAGAGCTATGCCTCCTCCTCTGCAACAAAGGCACCCGACTGCTGGCTCCAGTGCTTGGCCACCCACTCGCAATCGGCCTAGTGATGGACGTTTCCATCAAGACAGACCTGGCAGGACTTTTCGGAGTGAACCTCACCAGTCACCACGGCAACCTAGAAATCCAAACACGGGTCGCTGCCCCCCCAGGGCCCCTAAGGGTCGTGGGGCCAGGAATTGAAACCTTGAGGCTGGCCGTCGGATACTTCTCCCATCAACAGCTCAGTTATTGGGCTGATCATGCCTCAGACCCATGGGTGATTGCCACTTTGGCTCATGGATACCGGCTGCAATTCCGACGCCGGCCACACATGACAGGCCGGGTCAAGATGATGATAATCAGCGACCCGGCGAAAGCTCAAGCATTGGATCAGATGTTGTCCGCCCTCCTGGCCAAAGGGGCCATCGAAGCAGTAGATCCCTTGCTGCAGCCCAAGGGCTACTACTCCACATATTTCCTCGTGCCCAAAGACAGGCGGATTTTGTCCCATTCTAGATCTACGGGGACTCAATCGTTTCATGAAGGTCTTGCCGTTACACATGCTCACCACAGCAGAGGTTCTCCAAACCGTTGCAGTGGGGGAATGGTTCACTTCTGTAGACCTCAAAGATGCATACTTTCATGTGCCTGTCGCTCCACAACACCGGAGATTTCTCAGGTTTGCTTATCGGGGTCGTCATTGGCAATTCCGGGTTCTCCCATTTGGGCTCTTCCTCTCTCCGATGGTGTTCACCCAATGCGTGAAGGCGGCCCTCGCTCCTTTGCAAGCCACCGGACTAAAGATATTGCCGTATCTGGAAGATTGGCTGATTTGCGCCCCATCCAAAGTGCGTGTGAAGCAGGGCACCGATTGCCTGCTTGCACAGGTGGCCCGGTTGAGCTTCACGGTTCTTTGGGCTCTTGTGGGGCGCCAGTTGCAAAAAACTGTTGTTGTGTCCTTAGGCAAGACACTTCACCCACATTGCCTAGTATGAAAGTGGTGTGTGCGTGAGTGTTGGAGGTGGTCGGAGGGGCTGATTGGCAGCCTCGCTTCCGTCAGTCTGCCCCAGGGCAGCTGTGGCTACAGGAAGTAGCTTACCACCACCAAGTGTGGAGTGAATGAACAATGAACTGTAAAGCGCTTTGGGTGTCATGAAAGGCGCTATATAAATGCTATGAATTATTATTCGGTCAGACAACACTTCGACTGTTTATCACATAAACCATCAAGTTGGTGTCAGATCAGCACGACTTCTCGAGGTTTCTCGAGATCTGTTAACATGGGCTGCGTCTCGTCTGTCCACACTGCGAGCAGTGTATTTACCGGGAGACGGAAATCAAGCGGCGGATTTTCTCTCCCGGAGGGAACCTCCTCCAGGGGAATGGCGTCTTCACCCAGAGGAGATGCACAGGATCTGGAACCTTTTTGGGCAGGCAGAGGTAGATCTGTTCGCCTCAAAGGAGTCGATTCACTGTCCTCTGTGGTTCTCCCTCGTGAGGGAACCAGGTTCTCTGGGACAGGATGCACTGGCACACACTTGGCCCCAGTGCCTCCTCTATGCTTTTCCCCCTCTTCCTCTGATTTGGCCAACTCTACAGAGGGTTCTCCAGGAAGGCCACAGACTGTTGCTGGTCGCGCCATACCCGCCAGCACGACCATGGTTCCCGTTGCTGTACAGTCTGTGTTGCGGTCTCCCATGGCGTCTTCCAGCCAGGAGAGATCTGCTGTCTCAGTTGGGGGGCCAAGTGTGGCATCCCAGGCCTCATCACCTCCAACTGTGGGTAGAGGTAAGATCTTAAGCCCGAGCCCGACCTGACCCGACCCGAAATTCGGGTCGGTTCGGGCCTAAAATGTCAATCATTGCTTCGGGTCGGGCTCGGGCCGGGCTTCTCTCTCGCTGACTTTTTTAAAAATAAATATATGTTTATAAAAATGTATAATAAAACGATGTGTGGATACTAAACTAAGGAATACTTGTTTTAAAATAAATAATTTGGATAAAACAGAGAAGGTGCTGTAAGGTCATTGCTATTTAACTATTAAACAGGAGCCGCTCTTAATAATCTTCCCCTCCGCAAGTCCGCATCTATTTTGACCTGGTATCCCCAATATGGAGGAGCAAGAAGTTAAGGATAAACTAAAGACAGGACTGAAAAGACAAACACGCACCGGTAAGAGTGAGGTGTGGAAAAGCTTCAAATTGATTGTTGAAAATGCTACAGAAACTTGCGTTGGCTTCGCTGAATGTAGTCAATGTGGCGCTTTGCTTTCATACGAGAGCAAAAAGACTGGCACCTCGACGTTCCCCCTAAGCTGCTCACACATTCTCAGCGCACAAGAAAACCTATGCAGCGCAGGGATGAAAGAGTTCCGCTTTTTTTTTTCAGCCGCGGGGTCATCTGAATACGGGGGAATCGTCCAGTATTCAGAAACAAAAGTATGTGTCTCGTATTAAACTTCTACCGGTGTAAGCCACGAGCACGCGCAAGCCGCGAGCACGCGCAGCTCTTTCCGCGTGTAGCGGGGGTGCATGTCGGATGTCGCGCACAGGGTTCCAAGGAGCGCTCAGGGAGTTAGTGTGTTTGCTCACACACATAAAACATTAGGGGGAACATTGAGACGCTGAGCAGGCATTTAAACAGCTGTACTAGCAAAATTGATGATTGTCAAACATCTATATTATCATTTGTTTCAAAAAAACGCCCCTCACAAATAAAATATGAAATTTCGGGTTTGCTTCGGGCTCGGGCCTGCAAATCAAGTTAATTGGTCGGGCTCGGGCCGGGTCGGGCTTTAATACCCGCGGGCCGAGTCGGGTCGGGCTGGATTTTTTAGGCCCGATCTTACCTCTAACTGTGGGTATGGCCATTGGCAGGCCCGAGCTGCAGCTGATTGGTCTCACCGATCCTGTTCAGCAAACACTGTTGAATGCCAGAGCGGCTTCCACTCGTCAGCAGTATAGGAACAGGTGGTCTGCCCACGGTGAGGATCCTGTGTCTTGTTCGGTGCCTATTATGCTGGAGTTCCTACAGTCTCTCCTGGATAATGGATGGTCTCCATCCACTCTCAAGGTGTTTGTTGCTGCTATATCCTGCCATCATGGTTTGGTTGGAAGCTGTACAGTTGGGGGCCATAACTTGGTTTCTCTTTTTCTACAGGGTGCTCGCAGGTTGCGCCTACCAACTATACCATGGGCTCCAATGTGGAACTTGCCATTGACTGGTATTAGTCATTCAGTGCTTTCAGCACCGCCCTCTGGCGGTCAGGAGTAGAGGTAAGATCGGGCCTAAAAAATCCAGCCCGACCCGACCCGGCCCGCGGGTATTAAAGCCCGACCCGGCCCGAACCCGACCAATTAACTTGATTTGCAGGCCCGAGCCCGAAGCAAACCCGAAATTTCATATTTTATTTGTGAGGGGCGTTTTTTTGAAACAAATGATAATATAGATGTTTGACGATCATCAATTTTGCTAGTACAGCTGTTTAAATGCCTGCTCAGCGTCGAGGTCAATGTTCCCCCTAATGTTTTATGTGTCTGAGCAAACACACTAACTCCCTGAGCGCTCCTTGGACTCCTGTGCGCGACATCCGACATGCACCCCCGGTACACGCGGAAAGAGCTGCGCGTGCTCGCGGTAGAAGTTTAATATGAGACACATACTTTTGTTTCTGAATACTAGACGATTCCCCCGTATTCAGATGACCCCGCGGCTGAAAAAAAAGCGGAACTCTTTCATCCCTGCGCTGCAGAGGTTTTCTTGTGCGCTGAGAATGTGTGAGCAGTGCGCAACTGCACAGGCGCAGCTTAGAGAGGTGCCAGTCTTTTTGCTCTCGTATGAAAGCAAAGCGCCACATTGACTACATTCAGCGAAGCCAACGCAAGTTTCTGTAGCATTTTCAACAATCAATTTGAAGCTTTTCCACACCTCACTCTTACCGGTGCGTGTTTGTCTTTTCAGTTCTCCTGTCTTTAGCTTATCCTTAACTTCTTGCTCCTCCATATTGGGGATACCAGGTCAAAATAGATGCGGACTTGCGGAGGGGAAGATTATTAAGAGCGGCTCCTGTTTAATAGTTAAATAGCAATTACCTTACAGCGCCTTCTCTGTTTTATCCAAATTATTTATTTTAAAACAAGTATTCCTTAGTTTAGTATCCACACATCGTTTTATTATACATTTTTATAAACATATATTTATTTATTTTTTAAGTCAGCGAGAGAGAAGCCCGAGCCCGAGCCCGACCCGAAGCAATGATTGACATTTTAGGCCCGAACCCGACCCGAATTTCGGGTCGGGTCAGTTCGGGCTCGGGCTCGGGCTTAAGATCTTACCTCTAGTCAGGAGGGATGAAATAGAACGATAGTTACATATGTAACTACGGTTCTATGAATCCCGGATGACCGCCAGAGATTCTCTGTCACTCAGGATCCTTGCGTTTCCGCGAGAAGATTCTGTAGGAACAGAGTCACGGATGACGGGGCATCATCCTGGGTCACAGGTGTGACTCATTTGGTATTACTACTCGAACTGCGCATGTGCGAAGGGAAAATTCAGTGCTTTCAGCACCGCCCTCTGGCGGTCATCCGGGATTCATAGAACCGTAGTTACATACGTAACTATCGTTTATCCAATCAGAGATGTTGTTGGATGAGAACTATGTATGTACTGTATATCAGCCCTCTCCTGTACTCCCTGTTCACCTATGACTGTACCGCCAGGCACAGCTCCAACATCATTCTCAAGTTTGCCGACGACACCACCATCTTAGGCCTCATCACTAATGACGAGAGCGCCTACAGAGACAAGGGAAAAATTACTGACCAACTGTTGTCAGGAAAATAACATCTCTCTGACCGTCAGCAAAAAAAAAAAGGAAATGATCGTGGACTTCAAGAGACAGCGTGTAGACCAGCATCCCCCCATCTTCATCAACAACGCTGAGGTGGAGCAGGTCAGCAGCTTCAAGTTCCTTGGAGTACACATCAGTGAGGACTCAAAGACAGCTATTACCCCCAAGCTGTCAGACTACTGAACTCTGGATAATACTCTAAATTAGACATGTGTGATTTATTGATTCAATTGATTAATTCGAATTTACAGTTCAGGATGATGTGTCTTTATGAAAATTGATTTTTAAATTATTTTTTACATGCGAGCAGAACTAATGCGCCGCCATGCTCTACACGGGTAAGTTAGCAGGGCGCACCCAAACATTGCGCAAGTTAGCATGGCAGCGACTGAGGGAGAGCCGGAGCTTGTACCAAAGAAAGGTGTTGCTACTACTGTTATATGGAATTGGTTCGGTTTTCTTGCGTTGGACTTAGAACAAACAAGTGCTCGCTGTAAGGTCTGTTCAAAAGCTGTTGCAACCAAAGGAAGCAGTGCAACAAATGTATTCTAGCACCTAAAGCAGAGGCACGCAGCAGAGTGGGAGAAGTGCTGGTCCGAATGGAATGAAAATAGCCACAGCCCGAGCACACCATCCAAAGTCAAACAAGCAACAGTCCCTGAAACATTTTTGAACTGTGTGCCATATGATAAGCATGGGCCACAATGGAAGGCAATCACACACGCTACCGTGATGTATATTGTAAAAGACATGGTGCCCATATATACTGTGGAAAAGCCCGGATTAATTAACATGGTGAAAGATTTGGACCCGAAATATGTGCTACCAAGCCACAAATATTTTTCTGATGTTGCCTTGCCACAACTGTATGACTGCACAATGCTATCAGTAAGGGTCTTCAAGTGATATTTTTTTAAAAACAATAATAGCTTAATTGATGCAAGGTGTAATGTATTTGTTTTATAAAAGTACGTTACATTATTTTGAGCAATTTGCCTGTCATCTGTTATTTGTTTTTGAGTAGGGCAGAGAAAAATCAATCAAAATCAGATTTTTTGTTTTAAAAAATCTGAGATTTTATTTTTAGGCCATATCGCCCAGCTCTACTCTAAATAATACTGAACTCTCAATAATACTGCACTAAATTACTTTTCATTATGTATAATGTATCATGTTTGCCACTACCTCACTGTAAATGCTACTGTTACCTGTGCAATAACCTGTGCAATAACCCACGTGGAATACTTATACTATATTATGTGCAATACGAAATTCATATGCAACACTTATACACTTACCTGGCCAGCCAAATGATATCTCTCTGTATTTCCTATACACCGCGATACCATTTGGACACCCTCCATCCACCCTCGCTCCTCCGGTTACAAACGGACTCCGCGATTCTGATTCGTTCAAAGATGGTGACGTCAGTGCCCCCGCCTTTGCCCGCAAAGTCACTCTTAGGCAGCGGAAGTTCCGCCTCAGTTTTGAATCAAGATGGCGCAATCTCTGATTGGTTCACTTAGCTGTCTGTCTACGCGCAACCGCAGCGCATTTTGGACCAAGCGTTACCAGACTCACTCGCTGGTACAGCGATGAGTCATGGATTCTTCCAGGCAACTTATACACCATATTATTTGCGATCTGTGAAATACTCTTACACCTTATTTAATCCTACCTGCACCTTTGTACATTGTACTTTGTATTTTTATTACATTTTATTACATATTTTTATTATATTGTTTACTCCCCCTGCACTTTTTGCAACACTTTTTTTTTTTACCATCTACTATTATTGCATGATATTAGTACTTCTGATTCTGATTCTTAGCGAGTCAACGGTTCCTCTGATCCTAAGCATTTAATTGCATTGTTGACCTTGTATTGATCCTGCATATGATAAATAAACAATCTGGAATCTGGAATCTGGAATCAACTTACTACTTATTATTCAGAATAAAGTTGTGTGAAGTCATTAATCACAATACTAAAAGTTCAAACTTGATGTCCATGCTAAGGATTAGACTCAATACTCAATATCACTTCTGATACCACGATGATAACAAAACACTCTATTTAGACAATAGAATGTGATTTTCAACATTAGTTTTTCAGAGCTCCTCCGGGGGCACCCCAAGGTGTTCCCAGGTCAGCTGAGAGACATAGTACCTCCAGCGTGTCCTGGGTCCTCCCTCCCAGTGGGACATGCCTGGAACACCTCCTGAGTGAGGCGTCCAGGAGGCAACTGGAACAGATGCCCGAGCCACTCAGCTGGCTCCGCACGACGTGGAGGAGCAGCGACTCTATTCCAAGCTTCTCTGGAGTGACTGAGCTCCTCATCCTATCTCTAAGGGAGCGCCCAGCCATTCTGCAGAGGAAATTCATTTCGGCCGCTTGTATCCGTGATCTTGTCCTTTCGGAACGTAGCTTGACCAGTAAATTGAGATCTTTGCCTTTCGGCTCAGCTCCCTCTTCACCACAACGGTTCAATAGAGCGATCACATCACTGCCGACGCTACACCGATCCATCTGTCAATCTTACTCTCCATCCTCCCCTCACTTGTGAACAAGACCCCGAGATACTTGAACTCCTCCACTTGAGGCAGGAACTCTCCACCCACCTGGAGAGGGCAAGTCACCTTTTTCCGGTCGAGAACCATGGCCTCGGATTTGGAGGAGCTGTAGGGATCTCCATTAAAACGCACAGGCTGATCACTGATTCACTTCACAGCGCCGTGTAATCAGGTGAAATGACTCAGATTCTACACTCAACAAAAATATAAACGCAACACTTTTGTTTTTTCTCCCATTTTTTCTGAGATGGACCCAAAGATCCAAAATTCACTCCAGATACACAACACTACCATTTCTCTCAAACATTGTTCACAAATCTGTCCAAATGTGTGACAGCGAGCACCTCTGCCCCGCCGAGACAATCCACCCCACCTCACAGGTGCGCCACATCAAGATGCCGATCCGACATCATGACCAGTGCACAGGTGCGCCCCAGACTGCCCACAATAAAAGGCCACCCCGAAATGTGCATTTTTTTTTTTTTTTTTGCTTTATTGGGGGTCTGGGGACTCAGAACCAGTCAGTATCTGGGCAGAGGTGCTCACTGTCACACATTTGGACAGATTTGTGAACAATGTTTGAGAGAAATGGTAGTGTTGTGTATCTGGAGTGAATTTTGGATCTTTGGGTCCATCTCAGGAAAAATGGGAGCAAAAACAAAAGTGTTGCGTTTATATTTTTGTTGAGTATAGAATGTGATAATATCATACACTCAGGTGGGGGCAGAGACAGTTCCCTACTGATCTACTGAAGTCACAAATGTTCAACCTGATCATTTCTATTAGTGAGTAGAGCCAAGAACTCAGTGTATTACAACTATGGGTGGCACGGTACACAAAACTCACGGTACGGTACGTACCTCGGTTCAGACCCCACGGTTCAGTATTTTTTCGGTACAGTGCAGGAAAAAAAAACATAACCAGAAAGGCTGTCCTCAAAGGCAGCTTTTTATTGTTTAAATCTCCAGCTGAGATAGCTGCAACTTAAAACCTGTAAGTAAAACAAGTGAACACGCAAGCACCACATTGAGTTGTCATACTATATATTGATATACTGATTGGTTACTGAGCTGGGTACATCAGTGAAGTTTTAACACATGGGTACCTTCACATACAATACACACAAGTACCTAAACACTTTTTTACATTCACATAGCTCAGTGAACATGAGCTATAGGCCTGGCCTATATCACAGATAACAACATAACGCTGTTTTAAACATGTGCATTTTGCAATAACAAACTGTGTACAGCTGTGTACACCTTCATTCAATTTTTCAACCACGGGGTCTTTTTTTTAAATATATATATCTTTGCAATTTTGTTGAGAAAGATTTTGGGTGTATAATTTATATATATATATATATATATATATATATATATATATATATATATATATATATATATATATATATATATATATATATATATAGTGTTGTGTTTAGGGTCGCCAACAATCCCTTGAAAAATAGAATCGTCCCGTATTCAGAAACAAAAGTACGTGTCTCGTATTAAACACTACCGGTGTGCGAGCCGCGCTCCGTCTGGAGCTGCGGATACCGCACGTCAGCGAGCGAGCGCCTGCAGCTCTTTCACACGTGTAACGTGTATCACAGGACAGGTTAAACTTTAAGAAACTTCCTACCTCCCCGTGCCTCAGCGCCTTTTCGCGCTCTCTCTCCTCCTGTTCATAGCGCGCATAAGCTCCTCCTCAATGCGCTCTGATTAGAAGAGCAAGACAAAGTGCGGGAGGGGGGGTTGTGTCCGTGACGTTCCGCTTTTTTCATGACTGATGACTTTCATCCCTGTGTATACATATTCATCAGGGCTCGCAAATGGCAATGGTTAAAGAGTCCTCAAGGAAACCCTTGCAAAATGAAAGTCCCATGGTCAGTTCAATATTAAACTTTTGTACCATATATTCTCCGTCAAAATGCGCGCACCGAACCGTGACCCCTGTACCGCCACGGTTCAATACGAATACATATACCGTGCCACCCCTAATTACAACAAATTCTGCATTTCAACAATATAAATTTGAGCTGCCCCCATCTGTATTAAATATAATTGGCCTATAGAATGCTGTGATGTCATCTGAAATACCACAGCATCCCACTATAGGAGACTGGTGAAACACAGAAAAACATCTTTCTATTTGTGAGTAAACTTCATCTATCCCATTTAAACACATTTCAAATTCATTTTTCACATAATCATCAATTTGTACCAGCTGGTTAGCTCAACTGGTAAGTCATTGACTTTCTCCAGGGGGACCTGAGTTCAAATCCCCCCCGGCAATGAACAAGCCAGTGTGGGTCCTTGGGTAAGACCCTTTACGGTACTGCCCCCCGGGCGCCGAAAAGATGGCCGCTGACTGCTCCTGAAAAGGATGGGTCAAATGCAGAAGTCAAATTTCTCCCATGTGTCATTGTGTGGCTTCATCTAATCTTAATCATGGCTTCTCACATAAAAGATGAGAGCTTAGGTCTTAAAGCATCATTCCGTAACATTTAGACAGATGTAGTTAAGCACTACACAGAGTTAAAATCATTAGTTTTTATGACACTTCCTGGTTGGACAGAATGTGACATATGTAGAGGTAATTCCATAAGTTACCTCAACTATAACATAAATAATGCCAAAACATGTTTAAATGACAATAGTTCCAATCAGACTCATCTAAATGACAACATGTCTATTTAATGAAATGAAGATGTAAACTGTCAGAAAAAGTCCTTCCTTGTGCATAAACTGTGTCTGTATCTTGAATGGAGTTTCTGTGTTGATGACATAGGCAGAGGGATTTTGTCTGACAACTCAGTGCTACTTCCTGTATTTTTGCACTTTTCTTCCCTAACCAGTTAACCACTTAACTGATGTAAAACTCTGATAAATGGTGACCACAGGTACTGTCCCACCAAACAAAGTAAGAATTAGAAACACATGAAAACCCATCATATGCACTTAATAACATAAATAGAAATATATTGTTTTATAATGCCACAAAATATCCTTAATATACTTTGGTAAAAATGTAACTGAAACTACTTAAACAATATACGTAGAGGCCCAGACAGTGACAGATAATCTCCAGGTTATAAAATATGGTAGAGGAATAGCCCCCTCTTGTGGACACAAGGGAAGAAAAGCTGTACTGCTAGTTTAGTTCAGACTGTTTCCACCGAGGAACACATCTTATAACCTATTTGAAGCTGGGAGCACAGAGCACTGGATCATTCAGATGGTTTGACATAATTTTGAGATAGAATGATATGATATAAAAGGGTCAATCCAGAATTGGAGGACATTTTGGCTTTAAAATTCTTGAAAAATAAACCTTCACTTTTCTGATTTTCTGCTACATATTCATCAATAATAGGTAATAAAAAGGTAAAAAATCAAATGCTTGATTACCTCAGCTTACGGATCAATGGTACCATTTTTATTACATGATTTATTTGGTTTATTTATTTATTTACCCTAATCACAGTTACAGGGTTGCGGGTAACAGGGTTGCAAATCTGCACTAATGTTAGCCTTATCTCAGGAGTAGAAACTAGCTGTTTATCTAGCCGTTACTGCTAAACAAGAGGAAAAACTTATTTTTACAAATAAGGGGGAAAAAGAAGAATTGTCTTATTCTGATAATATGCATAACAGGGTTGCATGAGGTGGAGTGAGACATTCAATCAAGGCTAACTATGTTATAAAAATATGAAAAATAGAGGAGAAGACAAACCTTTGCTCTACCCATTTTGGAAAACTGATGATGTCAAGTCCAGGGTATCATGTGGTTCACTGTTTTTTTCTTCTTCTACCAGGCTAAAAATGTTATGGTAACAGGATTGCATGCCTGTTGTGGGACACATGTTCCATGAATATTAATTATTATTTGAAATATCATGTCTATTAAAACAAATATTCCCACAGTTACAAAAGATGGCAATGAAACAAATACACAAAAAAAAAAACCCAAATTTTAATTTAATTTGAACTGTTTTGAGATTCAAGTTGGCCATTGGGTGGGACAAGAGGAAAATGGCATTTTGGGGGGTACCGCAGACTTATTTGGTATTTTAAAAACTATTTTCAAGCATTCTTTTCCCTTATTTTTTTAGATTTGGTCTCAGGACATGTAAATTCACTCAGAAACTGTATGTTTTAGTATTTTGTATGTGGATTATTTAATATTTGATGGGTGGGACGTAAAATGTCCTCCAATTCTGGAATGACCCCAAAACTGTTTGAATGAATGAAAAACATGGATTCACTTTTCTGTTTGTCTCCATGGAAATGTTATTGCTTTGCCTGGAATGCCCCACAGTATGGCATTAAATGTATCAATCGTGAATTTTTTCAATGATAGGTGATTTATTGCTCAAACATAGCTTGAAAAACATGCATTCTTACTGTAAATAAGCTTGCCTCTCCA
Organism: Paratrypauchen microcephalus; assembly: GCA_036785185.1. Taxonomy (NCBI): domain Eukaryota; kingdom Metazoa; phylum Chordata; class Actinopteri; order Gobiiformes; family Gobiidae; genus Paratrypauchen; species Paratrypauchen microcephalus. The sequence goes on along the minus strand of JAVJIX010000050.1, from coordinate 3,280,387 downwards.
CAGATCTGACCTATAACTTGGCCTGGTAGCGTCACTTCCTTGTCTCCATGGAGATAGATAAGTTAAAGCCATACTGTGGAACATTACAGGCAAAACAATAACATCAAACAACATGGAGTCAAGCAGGTGGTGGACCCTCTGGTAGAAAAGTTACATGCTATATCTTTAATTGATCAGAATTTTTTCCATCTTGAATGTGCAAATGTTGCTATATTTCACAATGATTTGTTTAAAATTGTTGGGATCAAATTTCATATTGGGGAACAAGAAATGCTGCAATAAGCTTCAACCATGTGACAGAGTATTTAGTGAGATTTAGAGGAAAAGTAACGTTTTTTTTACAATCTGAGCCTTCTTTTGGCAATAAAACAAGTAGTTTTACTCACCCATAGCAGTCTGGTGTCAATTGGAGCAGTATCGCAGAAGTTATGTTGTAGCCGTTTTGTTCTACTAATGATCCCGTATCCGTTAGCGTGAGTGCTCGGGGCATTACTTTGCGGTGTCCAAATAACACAAACTTTAGCACTTTTCAAATCACAGAAGATCGCTGTGTCAGGGTAGACTTTTAGTGGATTCCAAAACGGCCTGAAACCCGATATCCAGCTATAGTTTCATTTGATGACGTCATCAGAGAGGACAGTGCGCATGCGTGAACTCAGCTGTTTTGTAAACACCGCTAGTCCGAAAGAAGCTAACACCGCTCTGAACTTTACTTTTCTGTTGCGATATCGGGTTTCAGGCCGTTTTGGAATCTACTAAAAGTCTACCCTGACACAGCGATCTTCTGTGATTTGAAAAGTGCTAAAGTTTGTGTTATTTGGAGACTGCAAATCAGTGCCCCGAGCACTCACGCTAACGGATACGGGATCATTAGTAGAACAGAACGGCTACAACATAACTTCTTCAAAACTGCTCCAATTGACACCAAACTGCTATGGGTGAGTAAAACTACTCACCCATAGCACCCATAAAGAAGACTCAGATTGTAAAAAAACATTACTTTTCCTTTAAGATTTGATTTGTAGAACTGGAACTGTCCCTCAACTCTTCAGTTAGAATCATGTTTTTGTGCACATCCATGACTCCAGAGATTTTCACTTTATTCTATAAGTCAGGTTTAATACAACTTCATTTTCCTCTGTATCCAGGCAATGAAAAGCACCATCATGTAATATTTAATGTAGTAATTAGGATACAATTTAGAGCTTCTATTGTGTGAAACTCAAGCAGTCTACAGTCGTAGAAAGACACAGATGGGGGGGGGGCGCTCTCAGGGGTTAAATCTAAGCTTTGGATTATTAAATGTATTTGTGGGTGCATATAGAGCCCACTGTAATAATTGTATCCTTTAAAAATTAAAAATAAAATTGACATTTTGTAGATTTTCTGACCCCAAGACAAAACTGGATTCATGGACAAAATGAGGCCTAAACCAGGCAAGTCTAAACAGGTCTATCAGTGATCCCTGTACAGCTGGTTCAAAGTCACTGAGCTCCTGTCTGTAATAATGGGATGCAAAAGACAGGGGGCGCTTTAGGCAGTGATAATCATGCTCTTGGCAGTAGTAGTATTACTTGGTAGTAGTAATATGTGTTTCTCTTTGGGCTATAAGTCGCACTGTATGCAGATATGTCCTGTCTGTAGTGGCAACATCACACAGGCAGGGGTTACTCTTTCACAGTCTGGTGTGTTCAGACCGTGGTGTCACAATGGCCCCATCGGCCTCTTCATGGAGCATTTCGATTTGAGGACAGACTCTTGAAAAGTGCGAATTTGACCAAAGTTGAGATTTTTCAGCTCAGAGTTGTTCTGAGTCTGTAGTATTGTCAGTGGAGCTACTGGCCTGGCTGTAAATGTGCCCTGACACAGTCTTACAAGCATTTTGGTTAGTAGTCACTGAGGATGTTGAGGGGTATACTACGAAAGTGGTTCGACACAGCCAGGCTCTTAATCTGCTCCGGACCAGGTTAGCTCTGCCGCTCTGGGACTCTTCTCTTGCTTCGTAGTATACCCCCGATGTCTGCAGTGGTATAAAGACACAGACAGAGAGGGGCGCTCTTCCATAATCTTAGATGTCGTTATAGTTAAAAGTCACTGAGGATGCTGATGTCAGCGAACTCTTTGCGGTAGCGGTGAGAGGAGAGAGAGAGGAGGAAGGCCCACTTGAGACTCATGAGGCTCCAGACCGCAGACAGATACAGACTGTGAGGGTCTGTCAGAGCTGAGAACATACACACGACAGTTATGAGCAGGGACACTCACAAACAGACATTGTTCTTTTAAATTCAGAGGCTTCTGGGCTGAGCTTTGGATAGTACTGCTAACTAAGTACTGCTAAGATAAGATAGTACTGCTAACTAAGATTTGAACTAAGACAAACGTTACCGATCCACAAGGAAAATGATTAGGACACAGTAGCTTGCACATCACAATTAAATATGATAACAAAGAGCAACAATATATATAGTAATAATACTTTCAAAATTACTAGTAAATAGCAAGACTGGTGTATAAGAAAAATAAAATATAGAATTTCTAGGCTATATACAAGAGGTCATAAGGAGAAACAGCATAAGAAGGGTTTGAATAGGGCCCGGGAGAGATCGCTAGATTACTCAAACGTATTCATTAGGGATGTCCCGATCAGGATTTTTGGCCCTCCGATCCGATTCTGATCATTTGATTTTGAGTATCTGCTGATACCGAGTCCCGATCCGATACTTACATAATACATAAAAAAGAATAAAGAAGAACGAAGAAACAGATCCGGGATGTTCCTTATTTTTTTATTTATCTCACCACTTATTATTATTTAAGTACACATATTTATTATTATTATTATTAATAATAATAATGATAATAATAATAACAATAATAAATATAGCCGCAAGCGGCGATAATCGGCCCTCGCTTGCACTCGCTGGGGGGGTGGCGCTAACGCGCCATTTTCCTCCCCTTTTTTCTAGCTGCATGCATGTGTGAGTTTGTGTGTTATCTGCATGTGTGTGTTGAATGCCTGGGGTTGAGGTGGGGAGGGGTTGTTTGTTTTGCCTTTTAATTTAAATTATTTTAAGAGGAGGGTCAATTATAAGCCTTTCCTGCACTGTTCTGTTATTTTCTCTTTCTTTTGTGTGTATTTTTGTTCTTTTAAATGCTGGGTGCAAACATTAATAAATAAATTGAATACATAAAAATATGAGGACAGAAAATGGCGCCTTCAACACCAGGTCACATGTTCTACCCAATATGGTTGGTTGCCTAGCAACAACGTAATATATATTTTTTATTCCTATTCCCATGATGCATCTATGTTCCAAATTTGGTGTGGCTATAACAAAGATTTTGTCAGGTGTCCTATTGGCGGGGAGAGATGTTTGGCCTGTTGCCATGGCAACCCGATGAGGCATGGCATGTGGTCACCATTGACTTTTTTCATTGAAAATATCCCAGGAATATTTGTACCAAATCTTGTATGTGTACGACAAAGTTAAATTTTGCAGTTCTATGCAATTACCCTAGGGGGCGCTATTGTGACCATTTTAGATTTTCTTATATCAATCTGTGTAGGGCTGGGGTGTCCACCACCGCTTAAAGTTTGAGTGAAATCGGAGAAAGTATGTGCTAATTATCATTCGTCGAAGTTTGACAGGAAATGACGCCTTTGCCACCAGGTCACATGGTCTATCCAATATGGCTGGTTGGTTGCCTAGCAATGGTGTAATATACTTTTTTGTTCCTATTCCCATGATGCATCTATGTACAAAATTAGGTGTGGCTACATCAAAGTTTTTGCCGGACATCCTAATGGCAGGGACCGATGTTTGACCTGTTACCATGGCAACATGATGTGAGATGGAGTGGGGGTGTCACTGTGATTTTTGATCGAGACGATGTCCCGAATGTGTGGTCCAAATTTGGTGTGTCTACGGCAAAGTAAATATTTTCTATTCCATGCATTCTGCCTAGGGGCGCTATTATGGCCATTTCAGATTTTCTTATATCAATCTGTTCAGGGCCGGGGTGTCCACCAACGATTAAAGTTTGAGTGAAATCGGCCAAAGTATGTGCGAATGATCACTTGTCGAAGATTGACAGAAAATGGCGCCTTCGCCACCAGGTCACATGGTCTTTGCAATATGGCTGGATGGTTGCCTAGCAATGGTATAATATACTTTTTTGTTTCTATTCCCATAATGCATCTGTGTACCAAATTTGATTTGACTACACCAAAGTTTTTGCCAGGCGTCCCATTGGCAAGGACAGATGTTTAGCCAGTTACCATGGCAACACAATGGGAGATGGCGCGGGGGCGTCATTGAGTTTTTTGATCGAGACCCTGTCACAAATGTGTGTACCAAATTTGGTATGTGTACGACAAAGTAAAATTTTACACTTCCATGCAATCTCCCTAGGGGGCGCTATAGTGTCCATTTTAGATTTTCTCATATCAATCTGTTCAGGGCTGGGGTGTCCATGAACAATTGAAGTTTGAGTGAAATCGGCCAAAGTATGTGCCAATTATCACTCGCCGAATTTGATGGCGAGCCGCAAAAACACACCTGTAATTTGTTGCGTTGTCACGGAAACACCGTTCACTCTTTTAGAACGTTTTTAACAACTTTTAATGTCCCACTTGTCTAGATGATACAGCACGATTCTGGTGAGTCTGGGTCAAAAACCCTAGGAGGAGTTCGTTAAAATACGAGGACAGGAAAATGCGCCTTCAACTCCGGGTCGCGTGCTCGTTCCAATATGGCCGACTTCCTGTTGGTCGCCTAGCAACGGCGTAATATACTTTTTTGGTCCTATTCCCATGATGCATCTGTGTGCCAAATTTGGTTTGGCTACGACAAAGTTTTTGCCTGACATCCCATTGGTGACGACAGATGTTTGGCCTGTTGCCATGGCAACACGATGGGACATGGCGTGTTGGCGTTATTGAGTTTTTTGATCGATACCCCGTCACAAATATGTGTACCAAATTTGGTATGTCTACGACAAAGTAAAATTTTGCGCTTCCATGCAATCTCCCTAGGTGGCGCTATAGCACCCATTTCAGATTTTCTTATATCAATCTGTTCAGGGCCAGGGTGTCCACCAACGATTAAAGTTTGAGTGAAATCGGCCAAAGTATGCACGAATTATCGCTCGTCGAAGTTTGATGGCGAGCCGCAAAAACGAACCCGAAATTTGTGGCGTTGTCACGGAAACACCGTTCACTCTTTTAGAACGCTTTTAACAACTTTTAATGTCCCACTTGTCTAGATGATACAGCACGATTCTGGTGAGTCTGGGTCAAAAACCCTAGGAGGAGTTCGTTAAAATACGTGGACAGGAAATTGCGCCTTCGGCGCCGGGTCGCATGCTCGGGCCAATATGGCCGACTTCCTGTTGGTCGCCTAGCAACGGCGTAATATATTTTTTGGTTTGTAACGACATGACCTATCCACCACCCGAATTTCGTTTGTCTATGACAAAGTTCATTTTTCGGGTATAGCCATAGGCGCAATGTATTTTGATTTTCCAGGTGGCGCTGTCGAGCCATTTTTAAAGATTTTTTAATACAGATTATTTGTAAATTCCTTTTTTGGCGTTCTTGAATTTTGTGCAAAATTTCGTGAGTTTTCGTCGGTGGGAAGTACCCGAAACCTGAAAAAAGGGGTTAGAAAAATAATAATAATAATAAGAAATATAGCCGCAAGCGGCGATGATCGGCCCTCGCTTGCACTCGCAGGGGGGGTGGCGCTAACGCGCCATTTTCCTCCCCTTTTTTCTAGCTGCATGCATGTGTGAGTTTGTGCGTTATCTGGATGCATTTGTGTTGAATGCCTGGGGTTGAGGTGGGGAGGGGTTGTTTGTTTTGCCTTTTAATTTAAATTATTTTGAGGGTCAATCATAAGCCTTTCCTGCACTGTTCTGTTATTTTCTCTTTCTTTTGTGTGTATTTTTGTTCTTTTAAATGCTGGGTGCAAACATTAATAAGTAAATTGAATACATAAAAATATGAGGACAGAAAATGGCGCCTTCAACACCAGGTCACATGTTCTACCCAATATGGTTGGTTGCCTAGCAACAGCGTAATATATATTTTTTATTCCTATTCCCATGATGCATCTATGTTCCAAATTTGGTGTGGCTATACCAAAGATTTTGTCAGGTGTCCTATTGGCGGGGAGAGATGTTTGGCCTATTGCCATGGCAACCCGATGAGACATGGCATGTGGTCACCATTGACTTTTTTCATTGAAAATATCCCAGGAATATTTGTACCAAATCTTGTATGTGTACGACAAAGTTAAATTTTGCAGTTCTATGCAATTACCCTAGGGGGCGCTATTGTGACTATTTTAGATTTTCTTGTATCAGTCTGTGTAGGGCCGGGGTGTCCACCAACGATTAAAGTTTGAGTGAAATCAGCCAAAGTATGCGTGAATTATCACTTGTCGAAGTTTGACAGGAAATGACGCCTTTGCCACCAGGTCACATGGTCTATCCAATATGGCTGGTTGGTTGCCTAGCAATGGTGTAATATACTTTTTTGTTCCTATTCCCATGATGCATCTATGTACCAAATTAGGTGTGGCTACATCAAAGTTTTTGCCGGGCATCCTAATGGCGGGGATAGATGTTTGGCCTGTTACCATGGCAACATGACGCGAGAAGGAGTGGGGTGTCACTGTATTTTTTGATCGAGACCATGTCCCGAATGTGTGGTCCAAATTTGGTGTGTCTATGGCAAAGTACATTTTTTCTGTCCATGCAATCTCCCTAGGGGGCGCTATTATGGCCATTTTAGATTTTCTTATATCAATCTGTTCAGGGCCGGGGTGTCCACCAACGATTAAAGTTTGAGTGAAATCGGCCAAAGTATGTGCGAATTATCACTCATCGAAGTTTGACAGGACATGGTCTATCCAATACGGCTGGTTGGTTGCCTAGCAACGACGTAATATACTTTTTGTTCCTCTTCCCGTGATGCATCTGTGTACCAAATTTGGTTTGGCTACGACAAAGTTTTTGCCAGGCATGTCATTGGTGATGACAGATGTTTAGCCTGTTGCCATGGCAACACGATGGGAGATGGCGCGGGGGCATCATTGAGTTTTTTGATCGAGACCCTGTCACAAATGTGTGTACCAAATTTGGTATGTCTACGACAAAGTAAAATTTTACACTTCCATGCAATCTCCCTAGGGGGCGCTACAGTGTCCATTTTAGATTTTCTCATATCAATCTGTTCAGGGCCGGGGTGTCCATGAACAGTTGAAGTTTGAGTGAAATCGGCCAAAGTATGTGCCAATTATCACTCGCCGAATTTGATGGCGAGCCGCAAAAACACACCTGTAATTTGTGGCGTTGTCACGGAAACACCGTTCACTCTTTTAGAACGCTTTTAACAACTTTTAATGTCCCACTTGTCTAGATGATACAGCACGATTCTGGTGAGTCTGGGTCAAAAACCCTAGGAGGAGTTCGTTAAAATACGAAGACAGGAAAATGCGCCCTCGGTGCCGGGTCACGTGCTCGTTCCAATATGGCCGACTTCCTGTTGGTCGCCTAGCAACGGTGTAATATAGTTTTTTGTTCCTATTCCCATGATGCATCTGTGTACCAAATTTGGTTTGGCTACGACAAAGTTTTCCTGGGTGTCCCATTGGCAAGGAGAGAAGTTTGGCCTGTTGCCATGGCAACACGATGGGACATGGCATGTTGGCGTCATTGAGTTTTTTGATCGATACCCCGTCACAAATATGTGTATCAAATTTGGTATGTCTACGACAAAGTAAAATTTTGCGCTTCCATGCAATCTCCCTAGGTGGCGCTATAGCACCCATTTCAGATTTTCTTATATCAATCTGTTCAGGGCCGGGGTGTCCACCAACGATTAAAGTTTGAGTGAAATCGGCCAAAGTATGCGCGAATTATCGCTCGTCGAAGGTTGATGGCGAATCGCAAAAACGAACCCGAAATTTGTGGCGTTGTCATGGAAACACCGTTCACTCTTTTAGAACGCTTTTAACAACTTTTAATGTCCCACTTGTCTAGATGATAGAGCACGATTCTGGTGAGTCTGGGTCAAAAACCCTAGGAGGAGTTCGTTAAAATACGAGGACAGGAAACTGCGCCTTCGGCGCCGGGTCACGTGCTCGTTCCAATATGGCCGACTTCCTGTTGGTCGCCTAGCAACGGCATAATATATTTTTTGGTTTGTAACGACATGACCTATCAACCACCCGAATTTCATTTGTCTACGACAAAGTTCATTTTTCGGGTATAGCCATTGGCGCAATGTATTTTGATTTTCCAGGTGGCGCTGTCGAGCCATTTTTAAAGATTTTTTAATACAGATTATTTGTAAATTCCTTTTTTGGCGTTCTTGAATTTTGTGCAAAATTTCGTGAGTTTTCGTCGGTGGGAAGTACCCGAAACCTGAAAAAAGGGGGGAGGAAAATAATAATAAGAATAAGAAAAACCAGAACAATAACAATATGGTGCCACCTATGGTGGCAATATATATATCAATGGAAAGGGCTCGCGTCCAGTAACGCACCCGTGGGGTCCATTGTCAATGACGAGCGCGTTGCGCTCGTCATTGACCTCATCGTTTACTCACTTGCCCAATACACATTTTTGACGTTTACGATGGGTAACGATTACAATTATGCCGCTTTCGCGGCAATGGGCAGTGCCAGTCTGTGCTATTGGATCCTATGAGTGTCACTATAGTGTGGCATTGAGTGTTTGGAAAAGGGAGAGCGCTTCGCGCTCTGGTTTTGTGGGCACACATGACATCGTGCACTGCGTGCACGATGTCATGTGTGCCCACAAAACAATTACAATTTTGCCGCCACGGGCGGTGCCACCGTGCCAGGTCAGCGGGCACCAGTCGTTGACATGAGTGCTAGGTGCTTAAAAGGGAGAGCGCTTCGCGCTCTGCTGCGTGCGCAAAACAAAGCGCTTCGCGCTTTGTTTTGCGCACGCTGGTGGGCCGAGAATGTTTTGGGGTGAACAATTACAATTTGGCCGCTATCGCGGCCACGGGCGATGCCACCGTGCCAAGTCAGCGGGCACCAGTCGTTGACATGAGTGCTAGGTGCTTAAAAAGGGGAGAGCGCTTCGCGCTCTGCTGCGTGCACAAAACAAAGCGCTTCGCGCTTTGTTTTGCGCACGCTAATTCTACAGTGCTTCGCACTGCAGAACAATTACAATAGGCCCTACGCTTTAGCGCTCGGGCCTAAAAACCAGAACAATAACAATATGGTGCCACCTATGGTGGCAATATATATATCAATGGAAAGGGCTCGCGTCCAGTAACGCACCCGTGGGGTCCATTGTCAATGACGAGCGCGTTGCGCTCGTCATTGACCTCATCGATTACTCACTTGCCCAATACATATTTTTGACGTTTACGATGGTAACGATTACAATTATGCCGCTTTCGCGGCAATGGGCAGTGCCAGTCTGTGCTATTGGATCCTATGAGTGTTACTATAGTGTGGCATTGAGTGTTTGGAAAAGGGAGAGCGCTTCGCGCTCTGGTTTTGTGGGCACACATGACATCGTGCACTGCGTGCACGATGTCATGTGTGCCCACAAAACAATTACAATTTTGCCACCACGGGCGGTGCCACCGTGCCAGGTCAGCGGGCACCAGTCGTTGACATGAGTGCTAGGTGTTTAAAAAGGGGAGAGCGCTTCGCGCTCTGCTGCGTGCACAAAACAAAGCGCTTCGCGCTTTGTTTTGTGCACGCTGGTTCTGCACTGCGCACACTGGTGGGCCGAGAATGTTTTGGGGTGAACAATTACAATTTGGCCGCTGTCGCGGCCACGGGCGATGCCACCGTGCCAAGTCAGCGGGCACCAGTCGTTGACATGAGTGCTAGGTGTTTAAAAAGGGGAGAGCGCTTCGCGCTCTGCTGCGTGCACAAAACAAAGCGCTTCGCGCTTTGTTTTGTGCACGCTGGTTCTGCAGTGCTTCGCACTGCAGAACAGTAACAAAAGGCCCTACGCTTTAGCGCTCGGGCCTAATAATAATACTAATAATAATAATAATAATAATAATAAAGTAAATTTATTACTTATTATTTATCTTTCTGGGTGTCACGGATGAACTCCAGATGTCTGTGGTGAACGAAACATGGGGTACATCTGATAACAGGATATGTAGTTTGTCAGAAATCTTCTTATAAAGAGCTGCAGAGCTTTCTCTGTGAAATAGTGGTGAGATGACACTTCAACTCGAGGTCTGACGTGCTCCATAAGCATAAGAAATTCAGGGTTCTCTACAAAGGCAAATGGTAGATCACTCATTGTGATCATTTGTGCTATCCTGGCTGTGTTCTCCTGGGCCTTCGCGCTGTCAAGGGGCATTTTTTCATTCCTTTTCAAACTCTCCTGCAGCGTGAGCCGACTCGTCTTTGGCTGGGTTGCCTGTAACTCGCTGTATTGCGTCGAGTGTTTGTTTTTGAGGTGCTGTATCGGTTTGTTGTGTTAAATGTAGCCCTTTCCTTTCCACCCCTTGCAATCCCAAGTTTACAAGCGCTTCGAGCTGTCTGCTTCTGTGCATTTAACCAATAGCGCGTCGAGCCGCACGCGTTGATGTTTCTGTGTGGAGTCTCACTCTGTGCCACCGCATAACCATAGATCTCATCAAGGATATGTTCAAAAATAATAAGAATATATATATATATATACATATCCGATACTGATCGGGAGGTAACGTCCAATTCCGATCGAGTCCGAAACCACGTGATCGGGGCCGATTTCCGATCACGTGATCAGATCGGGACATCCCTAATATTAATGACATATTGTTGACTATAAAAATAGAGGAGAGGGTCAAAGGAGAAGAGAAGGACAGAGGAACCGAGGAGGGGGTCAGATGGTGCAGAGGATACTCACATGCTTTGGTGTGGATTGCGATGGATAGGAAGGTAATAAAAGCAATGACGGCGATGAGGGAAAACACAGCTCCGATGCAGAAAAAGAATTTGAGTCCTTTTAACCAGGTCCTCCAGAAGTCCTGCAGGTACATGGCGTGAGTGATTAAAGTCCAAAGGGCCAGCACACCTGAGAGAGAGAGACATTAATACATAATATAAAAGTATTTTTTTTTAAAGCACAAATAAAACTACCCATTTCACTAATATGTAGAAATATATGTTAAGATTTTGTGAATTTTATAATTTCACTTTCTGGCTGACATGGGCAGATGACATAACTCCATTACCTCTATTAGTATAAACAGGGCCAAGGCTCACCCGCGCACAATAATTCTGATTTGACTAATAAAAATAAATGTCAACAACTTTATTCAGTTAAATGAAGGTTTAAAGTGTCAGAAAAAGTCCTTCCTTGTGCATTTGATGGAGTTGATGATGTAGGCAGAGGGATTCTATTTATAACTCACACACTTCCTCTATTTTTGTACTTTTCTTGATTGATGTAAAACTATGACCAAGTAATAATTACAAAAACATGAAAACCTCTTAGTGGTCTCTTTGTGTCACAGGTCAGATCTGCGGAGAGGCGACCGCACTCACAGTAACAATGTGTGTTTTCCAAGGTATTTTTGAGCTGTAACTGCAGAGTAGGCAAATTTGCCCCTTGTACTTTTTGAAGTCGACAATAATGTTTTGGTTGATCAGTTAACACAGCAGTGGTAACTGTGATGAAATTCATTATTTCTGCAAAATAAGCATTGTAAAAATCCTGCTCAGGTTAGACCTCCTCCTCTGCTGATAGTGACACACTGAGTCCTGTGTGAAACGGTCTCTTTCCAAAGTGCTGATGTCACTGTTAGCTAAACCTCTTCAGTTGAAATCATGACACTGCGTTTTTCAAATCTGAACAGTCACATTTTAGTCAGGGGAAATTTCTGCCTTTTATGAAACTTTGACAAAAAGAAAAAAATGTGACACAAAGAAAGTACTGAGTGGAGGATTTCACACAGGAGTCACATGACTCAAAGATAAGATTTTAACAGCAAATGAATACAAAGGTCTATAAAGCAATAAATATAAACATGTTTCATTAATGTAAAAAGGACACATTTTTCTGTGAGTAAGTCTAAGTCTTTTTCTGTGAGTCTAAACTGGTCTTGAGGTCAGAGATAGAGATATGATCAACCCGAGTCAAAGTCCAGTTCAAACTAAGCCTTAAGAGTTAAATAATCTAGTCCACCATAAAGATAGTCTGTACTCAATATAATCATATACAGTAGTATTTGATCCCTTGCCGATTTTGTAGGTTTTCCCGCTGGCAAAAAAATTAACAGTCTATAATTTTAATGGTAGGTTAATTTTAACATTGAGAGATAGAATATCAAAAAGAAAATGCATAAAATAATAAATAAATGATTTGCATTTCACTGAGTGAAATAAGTATTTGAACCCTCGAGCCAAGTACTTGGTAGCAAAACCCTTGTTTGCAGCACAGAGGTCAGACGTTTCTTGTAGTTGATGACCAGGTTTGCACACATATCAGAAGCAACTTTGGTTCACTCTATTTTACAGATCATCTCTAAATTGTTAAAGGGACAGTGTGTAAGATTTTTACCTGTTAATTACTGAAATTGAAGATACCCATTCAAAAATACATTGTTTTCCAAGCCTTTTCACTTCCATCATGAAATCAAAGTATTCTTTTGGACTTAGATATAGTCACATAAAAGGGGGATCTTCCCCATATAGAGGCAGCCATTTTGAATACGAGAGCCGCAGAAGGACATTTGGGCTCATCCTTCGCCTCGGCTCCTGCTAACAGCTGCACAGCCGCGCTGCTTATGGGTCCCCCCTTCCCCCCTCCCCTTCCCCTTCTCTCCTTCGGTCCTCTGCTCCCATATGCAGCCAGGAGCGAAGGAAGGAGAGAAGGGGAAGGGGAGGGGGGGAGCATGCTGCCGGATCACACATCGTAATGGATATAACACGTATTTTGGACTAAATTGTTTTACTGGATTTTATTCGCTGGATCCTTATGGACAGATTGAGACCAAGTTTATGATGAAATACAGAGTTTGACCTGTGCAAAGCCTTCAAAGGTAAGCTAAGTAAGCTAAGTTTTGTGCTTTTCTGTATAAAAGCCCCATGTGCTCGGGGAGTGATTGTTTTGCAGGGAAATGAATTGCATAGTCAAAAAGAGGAGACTGTAAGGTTTCATTTGATGTGTAGATTGTCATGAATCATGATCGGGATTGTGTGTTTTCATGCGAAAAGAAAAAAAAAAAGTGAACGGGGGACCGCGGTTTATGTATACAGCGGTGCGCGGTTCGTGCGCGGGCACGCGAGATTTCGGCGCTACGTCGCGCCCGGGTGACCCTCGAGGTCTGCCATAGCCAAAAGAGGAAGTGGAATAGCTAGTAACCACCTATGCGCCACGAATCCTACACACTGTCCCTTTAAGGTTTTGTGGCTGTCGCTTGGCAACTCAGAGCTCCCTCCATAGGTTTTCTATAGGGTTAAGGTCCAGAGACTGGCTGGGCCACTCCATGACCTTAATGTGCTTCTTCTTGAGCCACTCCTTCGTTGCCTTGGCTGTATGTTTTGGGTCATTGTCATGTTGGACCAATCCACAACCCATTTTCAGTTTCCTGGAGGAGGGAAGGAGGTTGTCACTCAGGATTTTAATGGTACATGGCTCTATCCATCCTCCCGTTGATGAGGTGAAGTTGTCCTGTGCCCTTGGCAGAAAAACACCCCCAAAGCGTAATGTTTCCACCTCCATGCTTGACGGTGGGGATGGTGTTCTTGGGGTCATAGGCAGCATTTCTCCAAACACGGCGAGTTGAGCTAATGCCAAAGAGCTCGATTTTGGTCTCATCTGACCACAGCACCTTCTCCCAATCACTCTCTAAATCACTCAGGTGTTCATTGGCAAACTTCAGGTGGGCCTGCACATGTGCCTTCTTAAGCAGGGAGACTTTGCAAGCACTGCAGGATTTTAATCCACTGCGGCATAAACCAATGGTTTTCTTAGTGACTGTGGTCCCAGCTGCCTTGAGATCATTGACTAGTTCCTCCCGTGTAGTTCTAGGCTGATTTCTCACTGTTCTCATGATCACTGAAAGCCCATGAGGTGAGATCTTGTGTGGAGCCCCAGACCGAGGTCAGTTGATGGTCGTTTTGTATTTCTTAAATTTTCCAACAGTTGCACCAGCAGTTGTCTACTTAACACCCAGCTTCTTGCTTATGGTTTTGTAGCCCATTCCAGCCTTGTGCTTGCCTGGTTTACACCTGACCATATCACAAGTGATACATGGTCTGGGAGCCACCTTCGAAATATCTCATAGCGGAGGTGCGGTTTACGATCGCCAACGGCCGTTTATTGGGCGTTACGAATGTCTATCATTTGGCGTATACGTAGCCCATAGTCAATCATGTCAGTTGTCAGTTCAAACTACAAGTTTCTGTTTGTCACGTAGTACGCATCACCGTCTTGCCACCCCTCCCCGCTCTCTGATTGGCTCCCAGAATCGGGAGAGCTCACCTGCCATAGTTGCCAGGCTGTCTTTCAGATCGGAACGAACGAAAGCAGCCTGGGATTTCCCAGGTTAGCCTTGTGCAGGTCTTGTACAATCTTGTCCCTAAAATCCTTTGACAGCTATTTGGTCTCTCCCATGTTAGAGAGTTTGGAGTCTGATTGATTGACTGATTTTGTGGACAGGCATCTTTGTTTACAGGTGACTAGTTAAAACAGGAGTCTAATTCAGGTGATGAGTTGATTGGGAGTGTTTAACAGGTCTTTGGTAACTCGGGAAATCCCAGGCTGCTTTCGTTCATTACGATCTGAAAGACAGCCTGGCAACTATGGCAAGTGAGCTCTCCCGATTCTGGGAGCCAATCAGAGAGCAGGGAGGGGTGCAAAGACGGTGCGACAAAGTACGCGTACTATGCGACAAACTGAAACTTGTAGTTTGAACTGACAACTGACATGATTAGCTATGGGCTACGTATACGCCAAATGATAGACATTCGTAACGCCCAATAAACGGCCGTTGGCGATCGTAAACCACACCTCCGGTACGAGATATTTCGAAGTTTGAACTTGAACTTTGAAGGTGGCTTCCAGACCATATCTCACTTGTGATATGGTCAGGTGTAAACCAGGCAAGGTCTTTGGCAGCCAGAAATCTTAATGGTTGATAGAGGTTCAAATACTTATTTCACACAATGAAATACAAACCAATATTTTTAACAATGTGATTTTCTTTTTGATATTCTATCTCCCAATGTTAAAATAAACCTACCATTAAAATTATAGACTGTTCATTTATTTGTCAGTGGGCAATCCTACAAAATCAGCAAGGGATCAAATACTTATTTCCTCCACTATAATATGGGTCTATCCTTGCACTTCTTGGCAGTACATGTATGGATGCAGAGAAGTGTACAGAGACACTTTTAAACAACAAATTCATTATAGACTGCAGAGTTATACATGTATTATCCTGCTGAGTACTACATGGTTAATAATGGCAGCCTGGTAAAAAAAAAATTATTCATAGGACAGAATTATATTCTGAAGTGACAGCCATTGTAAACATGAAATTCCAATAAGCCCGTGTTATGCAAAATGGACTCTTGTGAGCTTTAAACCATCTTTTAATGTTGTTGCATCCTCAAAAACAAACCTAGAGAGGATGTTTGAGTAACCCTTTATTATTAGTCTATTATTAGTCATCTCTAAAGCTCTAAATGTCACCTTGTGATGTTGTGAAGTGGTAGTTTTCAAGTTAACAGCTACTTTTTCCTTTAATTCAGTAGAGATGGACAAATCCAGAGTTACAAGAGAAAGGACTTGGACAATTATTTGGAGAGTTAAAATTATCCAAATGATTCTATTGAAGGTGTGTGGAGTTTAAAATTGCAGTGGAGCGCTTCCTGTATTACCTCATGACATCACAAGGCGGAACAGTGTTTTCTGCCTAAATGTGCAGGGTTTGTGTTACAAACATGTGTGAATGCAACAAAAAATGCTCCAGATATGTTTTTGTTTGTTAAACAACATTATAACACAGACCTGAAAATATGGACACTTTAAACAAAATCTTGATAAAAGGAACTCTTAAAAAACATGTATTTACTCAAAACCAGTTTAAACTCGCAGAGATGTCCAGATATCTTGTGTTTACCTGAGAGCCCTCCCATGGCTGCGGTCCACGGCTGGCTGTACGCAATGTTCCAAACCAAAAACGCAGAAAACCCCACGAGAGTGCCCACGGAGGCATACCCAATACTCAAATACGTCTTATTTATCGCCATAATCACCAAAAATCACCAAATACTACCGCAAAAAACACGACAGGAGCGAGCCGAGCCAGTGTCGAGGAGCCAGAGCGATAAAGAGCATTCAAAACAACTGCATCCGCTGCGTAAAACACCAAATGGATCAGCTTAAGACAAGAAAAAACGAGTATAAATTAGACTAATGCATGCTAAACACTGCGCAGTCATCCCTAATCGAGACGAAACATGTTATAATAAAGATGTAGTGGTTCTGTTCAGTAAAATATGCACATCGGGTTTACGTCAGACTCAAGATAAGTGTGGTTGCCAGATTGGAATGAAAGATCCAGCCTCATGAAGCAGATATTATTTTTGAGCTTACTACACCTCCGTGGTAAGTCACTTTAGCGAATTCAAATATGGTTAAAGGACTGCTAATAATATATCGAAATGTCCTTTATTTTGGATCATGTGTATATTTAGCCATGCTATGTCTTGTTGTGTAATTTTGAATCTTTTTAATAATTAAAAAAGATAATTCCCTATTAATTGCTTTCTAATTTCACGTGGTCAGCATTTATTGATATTTGTAGGCTATAACTGTAATTAACCTACTTGCACTGACAGTTTTGCTCTGTTCTGCCTATACTGTAATACATTTATATTATGCTATATTTTAAATTGTAATTGTCTTTTATTTATTTATTTTTGTACCTTATTTTAATGCATGCCCTTTTTTTTTATTGATCATAGTTTATATTTATTATTGTTCTGGGTTGAATGCCGCACCATAACGTCAAGTTCCTGTCTGTGAATTTTGATCACTAACAATGACAGTAAAATGTATTCATGGGTTCAGCTTCCTGTTGCACTGACATCATGCTGGGGCTGTTCTACACCTATTTCTATGGCAGAATGTTCAGCAGTTACCATGGTGACTTTTGTTGTTGTCTCAAAACTCAAGGAAAATTGATTTAAACAACACATTAAAACACATACAAAAGATATTTTGTTTTTTTGTTATGGCAACAGTCCTGACTCTTCATCATTCTGAAACTTATGGATTCTGATATAATCACCATTTTAATAGACCCCATACTTTTATAATAATAATAATAAATTTTATTTATAATGCACTTTACATTTGACCTCAAATCTCAAAGTGCTACACTTAAAACAATAATAAAAGAACATTAAAAACATCATAAAACATTAAAACGTTGTAAAAGAACATTAAAAGAACAATTAAAAACATAAAATATTGTACGCTTTTCTAAAGAGATAAGTCTTGAGTCCTTTTTAAAAAGTTTCCACCGTCTGTGGGGCCCTGAGGTGGTCAGGTTCCACAGACGGGGAGCGGCGGCTTCAAAGGCTCGGTCCCCCATGGTCTTGAGCCGTGTCCTGGGCGGGAGCAGACGGTGCTGTTGGCCTGACCGGGTCCTGGCTGAGGTGTACAGTGTGAGCAGGTCTGTGAGGTAGGTGGGGGCATCACCGTGGAGACAGTGGTGGGAGTGCAGGAGGATTTTGTATTCTATACAGAGGTGCACGGGGAGCCAGTGGAGGGTGTGGAGGATGGGGGTAATGTGCTCATGTTTCCGCACCCTCATCAGGACCCTGGCAGCGCTGTTTTGGACATACTGGAGCTTTTGGATGCTCCTGCCAGGGATCCCGATGAGGAGTGCGTTGCAATAGTCCAACCTGGAGGAGATAAAGGCATGGACAAGCTTCTCTGCAGCCGGGAGGGACAGTGAAGAGCGAAGTTTAGAGATATTACGGAGGTGAAAGAAGGAAGTTTTGCAGATGTGGGTGACATGATTGTCGAAGGAGAGGTGGGGGTCAAACTTGACCCCAAGGTTTGTAACAGAGGGAGAGAGGGGAATGCTGTGGCCAAAGAGTGAAACAGAGGTGACAGGAGAAGAGTGAAGTTGATGAGAGGTACCGATTTGAATGGCTTCAGTTTTTGAGCCATTCAGCTGCAGGAAGTTTTGGCTCATCCATGCCCCCATCTCCTCCAGGCAGGAGTTTAGGTGGGCGATAGTGGCAGAGGGGGAGGCAGAGGGGGTGACCTTGAGGTAGAGCTGTGTGTCGTCAGCATAGCAATGGAAGTTGATTCCATGCCTGCTGACGACACACCCAAGGGGGAGCATGTAGATGGTGAAAAGGGTGGGGCCAAGCACGGAGCCCTGGGGAACCCCACAGGTAACAGTGTGGGGGCTTGATTTAGCATCCCCCAGGACTACATGCTCGGTCCTGTCAGTGAGGTAGGAGTGAAACCAGTGAAGGGCAGTGTCCGAGAGGCCGATGTGGTGCTGGAGGCGGTGTAATAGGATGTGGTGGTCGATGGTGTCGAACGCAGCAGAGAGGTCGAGAAGAATGAGGAGGGATGTGGAACCGGAATCAGAGGCCATGAGTAAATCATTGGTCACTCTGATGAGAGCTGTTTCTGTGCTGTGGGATGGGCGGAAACCGGATTGGAATTTTTCGTACAGACTGTTGTTTTTGAGATGATTATGAATTTGAAGGGAAACTACTCTTTCAAGGATTTTGGAAAGGAATGGAAGGTTTGAGATAGGGCGGTAGTGTGAAAGAGGTTCAGGGTCGAGAGTGGGCTTTTTCAGAAGAGGTTTGATGAGGGCTGTTTTAAGGGAAGTGGGAACGATTCCAGTGGCAAGAGAATGATTGATGATGTTGTTTATGATGGGACTGATGGATATGGAAAGAGTTTTGAGCAGGGGAGATGGAAGGGGATCAAGGAAGCAAGTGGATGGTTTAGAGTTATGGAGGATCTTCTCGACCTCCTGCTGCGTCGTGAGTGTGAAGTTGGGAAAGTACTGTGTTATGGGTACTGTTGAAGGGTCATGAAAGGTGTGTCGGGAAAGTGGACCGAATGTTGGTAATTTTAGAGGTGAAAGAATCCAGAAATTTATTGCAGTTAGCTACTGTTGGTGTATGGTGTGAGGGAAGCTGTGGTTTCAGAAGGTATTGCATGGTGGAAAAGAGCTTTTTGGAGTTTCCTGGGTTATTGTTGATTATTGTGGAGTAATGTCCTGACCTTGCCGTGGAGAGCGCCTTTACATATGCTCTTTGATGTTCCCGGTAGGCCAACTTATGCACCGTCAAGCCAGATGTTTTGTAAGCCCGCTCCAGGACACGGCCAGATCTCTTCATGGCTCTAAGTTGGTTAGTGTACCAGGGAGCCGAGCGGGCAAAGGAGACAGTCCGTGTTTTAAGTGGAGCGTGGGAGTCCAAAATGGAGCTAAGGCTTTTATTGTAATAGTCCACCAGGTCAGCAACTGTAGATTCCGGGGGGGTAGAGAGAAGCTGAAAGTCCTGTTTTACTTACTTACTGTAACAATACTCTTACCTGAGTAAGCTTCCTACTTGCTTTCTCTTCCCACTGTAAGTCTAAAGTGATAAAAGCTTTATCTGACAATCTGAAATGATTCAATCATGTTTCTTACAGTGCTCCTTCAGATATCATTTTTGTGTCCGTTTGAAAATAGCAGAATTTGTGACTTATTTCATGTTTTGTCTTGACCCAATTACATTAACTTCAAATTATAAATCAGGTGTTAAGTAACAGTACGAGTAACTGCAGGGACCTGAGTAGTAGTTTTCACAAATACTTTTTACCATTTAATTTTCTTAGACTTTGTACTTGAGTAATATTTTTAAAGTAACCATGGCATTTAAAAAATACATAAAATTTTGTGTAATGTGTAGGTATGAAAAAGAAAACTAAATTGCTGTGCTTAAAAATGAAGCTTTATGTATACAACTGATTAATAATTGTGATTGGAATGGAATGTATTGATGAAATTTTTCAGTCACTATCGGTGTTAATGTCTGGAAAAGGGAAGAGGGGGCAGATAACATAAGATTACTCTTCTTTCTGCTCCCTTTCATTCAATATTTTGTATTGCTATCACACTGATGTCTTTTTATACTTTATGAATGAAATAGAATAAATAAATAAATGTAGTGACAAATGTATTAGAACTACAACTGGTAAATGGTCACATTTTTATACAGCGCTTTTCCACCTTCAAGGCTCAAAGTGCTTTACAACAAGGAACCACTCACACTCACAGACACACATACACACTCACTCACCGGTGTACGCAGACAGTAGGGGCAAGGTGGGTTGTGTCTTGCCCAAGGACACAACAGCATTTATCTGTGGGAGCTGGAATCACACTGCCAACCTGTGGATCTAAAAGCTCACCAATGATGTTTATATAGAGAGCAGGAGTCGAACCGCCAACCGCCCATATTGTCTTAACCTTCGCATCACCTAAAAAACTGTACTAATGTGTAAAAAAAAAAACTAGTGCTAAAAATGGGGCTTTATTGTGTACTTATATGTATATTAGGCAAAATAGTTAACTGAATTACTTTTTAAATTATGGATTTTACCATACCTCATGGGGATTAGGATAGGATTCATGGGGGCTGCTGCATTGTGTTCTGGGTGGCAGATCTGCTTGGACTGCTGTCCCCGCGAACCAGAAATGGAGAAGCAGAAGAAGATGGATGGATGGATTTTACCATAATCAGTCCCATGACATTTTAGTTAGTTTTGGTCCAAAGTGGAGGAAATAAATATAAACATGCACCATAGGTAAAATCCTCTAGCTTAGGTCCTGACCAAACTGAAGCAAGAAGATCATGGAGATGGTCCCCGGGCGCAGTAATGTGCTGCCCACTGCTCCTAATAACAGGATGGGTTAAATACAGAAAAGAATTTCTCCTGTGAGATCAATAAAGTCACTTCTTCTTCTTCTTCTAATTTAGCAACCAAAGAAACATCTGGCATACAATAACAACACTGAACTCACACTACAACTGCTTTTAATTCAGGGAAATGCAGCAGATAAACCTTTGCCCTGCACAAAGTTTGTCCTATTTAAACATATCACTAACATTGGTTTAAAAAAAAAAAAAAAAAAAAAAAAAGTGACAAGAGATCCTGGTTTAGTCCATATTTAGACATTTGTAGACTTTGTTTAATCCAGTTTTTACCTGATTCAGCTCAGAACATGATTGTGATTTAATCCTGGTCTAATCCTTAGTCCTGGTTTAGCACTGAGTATCATCAAAGTCTAAAAGGATTTTCATTGGGTCCAGTCCTGGTTTGTACTTTAGTCCTGGTTCAGTGCTACTTCAGTTTTGAAATCAAAGAATCTAAGAAATTGCAGGTTTAATCTACCTTTTGTCCTGATTTAGTCCTACTCAATCTCTGTTTTGTTCCTGGCATTCAAATGGAGAAGGAAAACATAGTTCAGTCCTGGTTCAGTCCAGGTTTCAGTTTTAGCTATATTTTTTGTCCAAGTGTCTTAGTTTAAGTCCTAGTTTTAGCCCTGGTTTCAGCCCCGATTTCAGCCTTAGTTTTAGTCCTGGTCCAGTCCCTGATACAGGTTGGGCAGGTAGTGTTTGAAAAAGAAGGTGTCCATTTTTTGTTTGAGTGCCTTGATCAGCACGTCATCTCTGTAAACTCTCTGAATCAACATGTCTTCTCCACAGAAAAGGAGGAGGTCACACCACGTAGTCCCTGTCACCATCAGCTCTCCCTGAATGTGCCAATAATTGGGAGTCCAGGGGTTTAGCTGAGGTGTACCCTCTTTAAACACAATATATTTACTCTCAGTGAAGCTACGCAAATGCTCACATATCACATATAAAAGCCCAAAGGAGATGTCCTCATTGGGATCATACACCAAGCCGTGTGGATGCGCTGCGATCCAGGGAGCGCCTGGATGCACTACAATCCCACACGGATACCAGTTCACACAAATGAGCCGACAATATTCACGCACAGCTTCCATCCGTAGCTCCTTTTCGATGGTTGCTTGTTTGCACCGGCGTTTACCTTGTTTTAGCTTAGCCACTATTTTTTCTGCGTTACCTTCTGCATCTTTAAGTGAAAATATGTCTTTAAAACTGTTGAGCAGTCGTCCATTCTTATCACGGTTGGTAATTTCTTTGTCTTGACGAGTAGACTGTTCCAGTGTATAAGCAGCCTCCCATGTTACGGCCATGCTGTTGATGATTCCTTGTTGGTTTTCCAGTAGAGAGGGAATGTTAGATGATGGGACCACGTGGCTCTGTAGGGGGAGTCGAGGTTGTGGAGGAGCACTGTCTAGGGGTTTTAAGTCTTTCTCAGAGGGCAGAGGGTGATGGTAGGAGAGCGGGCATCCTTTAGGGACTTTACCTAGAGAGCACTCCACAAACTCCACCTCCTCATCTAGTCGCATGCGCGTTATTAGGGGGCGCTGTTCTTCCGGCAAATCTTTGTAGAGTTCAGTCAGGCGAGGGATAAAAGCCTTGTATTCACTGGGAGTGGGGAGAAACATGTTGTCTGGCTTCTTGAACCTAAAAATAAGAAATATTTTCACATAAAATAAAACAGTTCATTTGAAATGTCAGAAACAAAAGCAAAATGATGAAGTGATTCTGACCTTTGACATTCCAGCAGAGTTTTCTGTAATGAAGGCTGGAGAAGAATAAAACATCATTAGATTTCTACCAGGAAGACATTGTGCTTGAAATCTATGACACCTATGGATAATATATAACAGACTGATCTAAAACAACTAGAAACAAGTCCGCTGACTTCCACATCAGAAAATTGTGGTGCCCAAAAACGCTGCATGCTGTTGCTGCTGAATCCTACAAGTATCACAGATTAAGAACATTTGATTGTAGTATGAAGTAAGTACAGAGCAGTGTCTTGAAAATAAGCCATTAAAGATTGCTTTCTTTCTTTCTTTCTTTCTTAGTTTATTTGACAGGGACAATGTGCAAAAACATTAAAGATGCTTTACACCAGATTATAGCTGAAGCTAGTTTCCATCTGCAGTCCCTGAGCAGGTGAGAAATACAATATAAAACGTAAACAATATAATCAATACACACTCACACACTACAAATTACCAATTATTACACAATAAAATATTACAATAAAATGTCACTCAGATTATAACATACCAGTTATCATTCTTAATGCTGACACTGCTGATTCTCTAATAATAATTTCTTAACGTCAAATGAAAAGTTTTTCATGTCAGAGGAAAGTTTCAAACTTTGTGGCAATTTATTCCATTCTTTGATGGCTTTGAAAGAAAAAGCTGTCTGTGCAAAGGCCGAGCTCCGTTTAGGTACTCTGCAGTCATTGTGACTTGTGGACCTGGAGGTCCTGGTTGTTTGTTCAGAGCAGAGCTGTACACATTTTTTCAATGGAGGAGGCGCTGTGTTATTTAAGATTTTAAAGACTAATCGCACATTTGAATAGGTGATTAAATTGTCAAAGTTTAGCATTTTATGTTGTGCAAATATTGGACAATGATGATATCGCAGTGGCTTTTTGTCCAGTATCTTAACAGCCTGATTATATAAGGAATTTAAGGGCTTTGTTGTAGTCTCACATACTTGAGACCAACAAGTTATACAATAATTAATATGTGAGGTAATCATTGCATCCAGATAAACCTTTGCAGCATTATTGTTAAATTTGTTTCAAGTGTCTAAACACAGACAGACTATATTTTAAAGTATTAGAAACTTTTTAACATGCTTTTTAAAACTAAAAATTGGATCCAGAACAACTCCTAAATATTTGAATTCCTCTACTGTTTTGAGTTGCTGCAATCATGCATGCATGCAACATGCAACAATCACTCCAAATACAAATTTGAGCGTAAATGGTTGAGGGGAAAACAACTGTAACATGGTTGAAAGAGCTCATTCTGCTTTAACTTGATATAGATCAAGACCATCCTAAAATACCAAAATATCACTGTGAAATCTTGCACAATTCAAATGAGAATTTAGTTATTAGTTTTGGTATGGATTAGTATAACTGTAACATAGCCATTTAACATGGTGTTGATTTAGTTCACCTCTATCTGTTGGGCTGTACTTGGCTCTTCATCTTCTCTGTTTTCATTGACCTCCTCTTTTACCTCTTCCTCCTCTTCAACTTCCTCATTTCCTCCCTCCTCCTCTCCATTTTCAATGTTGTCATCTCCGATCACTGACGTTGAAGCTGAGATTGTGGCCGAAGAGCAAGGAGTGTCATTCAGCGCTATACTGGAAGAGAAAAAAAGAAAATAGATTTGATTTTTAAATAACAAGGGATTAGAGCTGCAAGACTAACCACAATTGTAATTTGGATGGATGTAATTAACAACTCACAAAGGCTCTTTGAAGTTCCATCACCTCCACAAACAACACAATCTACTTCTTACTGTGCATAAAAACCCTGTGTTTAGATCTGTACAAACATGTTCTGAAAAGTGATTCTTATATTAGTTCGTCAGTTCAGATTTCAGTCTTTTTGTCAATTCTGGCACAGGCCGGACTCTTATTTCGCCTGGAGGAGTGCTTCATCCTGCTTGTTTCCATAGAAATATTGTTCCTTTGGCTAGAACATTCCACAGCATTGCATAAAACGCATCTATCTCCATGGAAAATGTTCAGAAGTTTAGCTTTCTATTTCGATGGAATCATACAAGTGACACCTCTAGAAAGTTACAAACTGTACATTTAAATAAATCTAAAAGTGTAAGATCAAAATTATGGACGGTTTTAACACAATCTGAACTGACTTAGCTGGAACTACACAGGTGAGCATACACCATGGTAAGTGTGAGAGAGACCTGTGCCAGTCCAAGATGGAGATCGTCTCTGGCTCGGTTTTGACCTGGTCCATGACGTCATCACTGATCACACACTCCATCTGCTCCTCTTTGAGCTCCACCAGACCGGCCTCAGAGAACACAGATCTGTGCTCTGCTTCAGGAGCACACTCTCTGAGAGCTGGAAAACTGGAGCCCGCATCTGTAAAAAAAACTATTTGGTTCGTATTAAAATGTCATGGTAAAAAGGGCAAAAACTATTTATATTTTTGGGATTCAGATTTCTGTTAGTGGCAATATTTTCAGGACTTTTTACCCATTCAAAAGATTTGGGGTTTTTTTTTTTAATAAATCGCCAATCTCCAGCCTTGCATCTGACACACTGGGAGGGCATTTGACACACACAGGGACATCATTTATAGAGGTCTAAACTACAGAGTTAGCCATTTTAACACAGACAGAGGAACATTACATTACCAAGATGAATTCAGTGATTTATCAACTCTGACCATTCAAATTTTTGTTTTGTAACAAATGCATATAAAGTTAAATGATGTGGGCTGAGACCACATGTAAACAGTATTCAAGTCAAAACAAACCAACATGTTTTGAGGTACTTTTTCAGTACAGTAATCAGCACTATCCAAAACATAGAGACTGCACAAAAGAGAAGTCTGCAAAGCCTGCTGATAAAACCTAGTTCCAAAAAAATGTTAAATGACGTGGTAGTAAGAAGAGAAAAGAAAAATCATACTTAATAGTTATATATTTGGCAAAGATTTGATGGTTTGTAGCTTAAATATTGTCAAATAAATTCAGCTTTGTTGATTACATTAGAAAATACAAAATAATGCAAGTTACTACAGTTGGTATAACATTGTAATTACATTGAAACTGAATGAAGTAACATGTTCATCCATGTTTCTCAATTCAAGAAGATTCAAGATTGTTTATTTGTCATATGCAGAATCAGCACAGGGTCATCAATGAAATGCTTAGGATCTCATCCTGTATTCAAACGGTATGTGCATGTATGTGCTGTGAGGACTAGGTCTGCCATATGCGATGTAAACAATGCATGCTAGTTTTAACTACGGACTTAAAAAACACACACATTAAAACAATTTACAACCTTTAATCCTGTCTGATCAGATTCTAAACACATTATTGCATATTTCTAAGTTCTGTACCGATCCTGGGGAGATGCACTCGCGGTTGCAGCACTGTCTTTAGTAGAGTGCGCAGTCGCGTGTTTTCATCTTCGTAAGATTGCACCAGATTTTGCACTTCGCTAAAAATATTGACAGCTACGGCGGTAAAACTCTCCGTGATGAAAGTGCGGAAGTGTTCGAGAGGCTCCATAGTCATTTTTGTTTGCCGTTTTTGTGGTTTTGTTGTTTTAATCCGTTTAAGTCCTCGTTTATTCACGCGTATAGGGATAGAGGGGCTAACGAAGCTAATGCTAACCCCGCGCTGGACTCGAACCCGCAGCGGAAGAGAAGGGCGGAAGTATAGATCGTATACACGCCGCTCACAGGCGCCCCTCACAGGCCACACTGGGGCAGTAATAATCAGTTCAAAGTCACCTTTATTGTCAAAAACCATATGTACAGGTTGCACACACAGGATTTGAAATTGCAGCGCTCCCTAGGCCCAGAGTTAAACATCTAATAAACAAGACAATATGACCATGACTAAAACATCACATATACCCCTAGCAGAAGTACAAGACAAACACAATGACTAAAACGTCACATAAACGTAGCCAAAGTACAAGACAATAAACCCAGTGACTAAAGCATCCCATATACCCGTACCCAAAGTACAAGATAATAAACACAATGATTAAAGCATCACATATACCTGTAGCAAAAGTACCAGAAACTTGTATATAATACAAATAGGTTAAACACAATGTGTGGCATAATAAAGCTCAAATGGTGTCATTTAAGCAGCAGTGTCAGTGTCCTTTAAGTGTCAGTGTCATTTAAGTTTATTTTAAGCAGCAGTGTCAGTGTCCTTCAAGTGTCCTTTAAGCCAGTGTTTCCCAACCTTTTTTGTCTTGTGTACCCCCTGAGCCTTTTTGTCATTCCTCAAGTAACCCCTCACTCATATGTGGGGATAATTCTCCAAAAGTAGAACGTGACACAACGGATTATTTAATGAAAATCATTTTATTTCATCTCCTTAATTTGAAAATTTAATTCTCAGGCATTTTTTTACCCTCTTTTCTTTAACTCAAATTTACTCAAATCAGAATTTTAAAAAATCAAAAAAATCTCCACCTGTGGCTGGCAGCGACACTGCCGAGTACCCCCTGCAGTGTGCTCGCGTACCCCTAGGGGTACTTGTACCCCTGGTTGGGAAACACTGCTTTAAGCAACAGTGTCATTGGGGGAGGGAGGGCAGGGAGACAGTTCAGCATCCTGACAGCTTGGTGGATGAAACTGTCTTTCAGTCTGCTGGTCTTTGCCCTGAGGCTCCTCAGTCTCCTTCCTGATGGCAGCAGACTGAAGAGGCAGTTGGATGGGTGGGTGGGATCACCCGCAATGCAGAAGGCTTTGCGGGTGAGGCGGGTGCGGTAGATGTCCTGCAGGGAGGGGAGAGAGACACCCACGATTTTCTCAGCTGTTCTCACTACTCAATGTAGCTTTTTACGGCAGGACACGGTGCAGGTGCCATACCACACAGTGATGCAGCTGGTGAGGATGCCCTCTATGATGCCTCTGTAGAAAGTGTGCATGATGGGAGCAGGGGCTCTGGCTCTCTTATCTTGCAGAGGAAGTAAAGTTGCTGTTGGGCTTTACTGGCCAGTGATGCAGTGTTCTTTGACCAGGAGAGGTCCTCAGAGATATGCTGTGTGTATGCTCTCCAGAAGTCTACGACAATCTCCTTTGTCTTCTCCACATTTAGGGAGAGGTTGTTGTTACTGCACCACTTGACCAGGTGGCTCACCTCGCTCCTATAGTGAGTCTCATCGTTGTTGCTGATGCGACTCAACACAATTGTATCATCCGCAGACTTGATGAAGAGGTTGGAGCTGTGTGACGGTGTGCAGTCATGGGTCAGTAGAGTGAAGAGGAGGGGGCTCAGCACATATCCTTGGGGGGCCCCCGTGTTCAGTGTAATGGTGCTGGAGGTGTTGCTGCCGACCCGTACTGCCTGCGGTCTTCCTGTCAGGAAATACAGCAGCCAGTTGCACATGGAGGTGTTGATCCCCAGCTTGTCTAGTTTGAGTATGAGTTGCTGGGGGACGATTGTGTTGAAGCTGAACTGAAGTCAATGAACAGCATTCTAACATGAGTCTCTGGTGTCCAGGTGTGTAAGGGCTGAGTGGAGGGCTGTTGAGATTGCGTCATCGGTCGAGCGATAAGACCGGTATGCAAATTGAAATGGGTCCAAGGTGAAGGGGTGAGATGTCTTGATGTGTTGCATGACTAGCCGTTTGAAGCACTTCATGAGGATGGGGGTGAGTGCAACCGGACGGTAGTTGTTAAGGCTGGCTAGTGACGACTTCTTAACCACATTGGGGAAATTGCAGTGTTGCAACGCAAAGGTCAAGAATAACTGGAAAACAGGAAATCAAATTTAATCAATCAAAATTAAGATAAGAGAAAATATATTACAAAGATTTACAATAGACAAAAACTAACACCACACTGTGTTAAAAGAGTAGCTTTAAGGCTACAACACTGAGCAAGTGGCTCTGACTGATTATAAACAGTGCAGCATATGGACAAGAATAAACACTAGATAAAGTGATTTCAGTAGCTTATATTAAATACTGAGGAGGTAAAGTGACTTGGGTACCAAAGGTGGGTAAGTTTCATATTATGTTACAATACTGCACATGATCACTACAGGTGAATGACACATGTACAGGGCTAGCATTGCAAATAAATACATGCATTATACATTACTGCATTGCAAACATTCTTGTCATAATAAAGGAAACATATGCATTTTTCTATTATTTACATGCCTGTTATTGATTTATTTCAAAATTTCTTGCCATTAACGTTGGCATGTATTTATTTATTGATTTATTTTTACTTTATACTTATCATATTACTTGTATCTACTTACTTCTACATTTATGTATCCATGCATGTTACTTTATTGTTAAAAAGAGAGTAAGAAGGCAAATGAAGCCAAACCAATTGAAAAAGTGTCAGAATATAAATATCTTGGGATTTTGATCGATGACTGCTTTTCCTTTAAGCCACATATTCAAAAATTGATTCACAGACTGAAACTGAAGTTGCGCTTCTATTTTAGAATTAAGTGTTGTTTGTCATTTGAGGCTCGTAAAAAACTTGTTAATGCTACTTTTCTGTCTGTTCTTGATTTTGGTGATGTAATTTATATATATATATGCCTCTGTTGATTGTCTGCATGCTCTCTTGACACTGTATCATGGTGCACTACGTTTTATTACAAGCATGAGGTCCCTGCCCCATCATTTTGTCTTGTACGCCCGTTTGGGCTGCCTTCCCTGACCAATTGTAGACTGAAGCATTGGTACCTTTTTATTTATAAATGTCTTGTTGGGCTGGTGTCGTCCTATCTCCAGCAGCTCATAGAGGTGAGGAGCAGCAGCACTTCCAGTCTCCGCTCTCAGGAGCTGCTCCTGCTCTCTGTGCCCAGAGCTCGCACACAACTTGGTAAAAAGGCTTTTCGTTTTGCTGCAGCTCATTCCTGGAATGAACTCCAGAGGGAATTCAACCTGAAAGATCTGGTGTCATTGGACTCTTTTAAGTCATTTTTAACTGAACTTGAAACAAAATGATCAATTTGTAAATGTTTCACATAACACTCGTTTTATGATGCTTTTGTGTGTGAAAATGTGAACATTTTGTGTTATTGTTTTGTCTCTGTGCTGATGCTGCCTCTTGGCCAGGACATTTTTAATCTCAATGAGTTTTTTATCCTGGTTAAATAAAGGTAAATAAATAAAATAAGAGAGTAAGAAACACGACGTCGCGCAAACTTGTTTTCAAGTGATGCTCTTTATTTAAATAATAATGCAATTCTGAACAGCGCTAGATGTCTACACATTTATTTTAGAATAACAGTGACAGAAAACAGTACAACATACAAAACCAAGAACATAACACTGTCTGTTTGGACCATCGGAGGGCGCAGTCCCTTTCCTCAGAAGAAGATCCGGAGGAGACGGCCAGCTGTGACAGAGGCTCCCCGACAACACTCTACTGTACCCAGACAGGACGAGCAGCGCGCATCGGTGCTACTAACTATCCTCCAGCCGTGTTCTCTGCTCTGGATACGCCTCCACAACATTGGACCGACGCCTTTCTTCCCTTTTTCCAGGTTTTGTTCACTTATTTCACCAATCTCCAGCGAAAGGACACTGTTGCTTCTAGTTTTAGCCACCGATCTGTCGCTGCTAGCCCCTTCTGACCGTGTTTGGGGTCGCAAAAGTCGGCTGTCACATCGTGGAAGTGCCACTAAACAGACCTGGGATATTCAGTGAAGATGGGTGACATAACCCCATCCACATCTCATACATTTCAACCCGAGGTAAGACTTTTATTCAACTATTTATTTTTTTTTTTTGCACGGCGCTGCACGATTTGACGCGGCTAGCAAAGCAAACGTCAACTTGTCACCCAGTTAGCTCCGAATGTTAATCTTGACTTTAGCTGCACAAATGACTCAAGTTTAAAATAAGTGACATCGAGACTCGCTTATGCTATATATTTGCCTTTCATAGTTGCTACTCGCTGTCCTAAATCAAATGAAGTACTTCGTCAAATGGTGCACTTTACTGATGGATCAAACTAGACATTCCATCACCGTAGCCGCAATGCTAACACCGACTAGCCTCGCATCACGCACGCTTTGTCCCGAATTCGCAAATAAACTCCAAAATCAAATGATTGCATTTGAAAATGACCGTGGATATATTGTAGTTTTGGTGCACACTTTCTATTTAATGTTTTGATTTTATTTGTCAATGAAGTTGGAGCAACATACGCCTCATATTTTAGCATTAGCTTCAGTTGTGTTTTCATCGCTAGCATTATATTGGCTAACTTGGCATTCGTCGGTGGGGGTTGGTAGGAATTTGGTTTGACCTGTATAGAAACGCACGCACCGTTTATCACAAATCTTAAGACTTAAATTAGCATAACATTGTCCACATTTTCCTTTTGCTTGTAATTTTGCCCGGGAATCTAGTTAATAAAGTTCTTTTTGAGCATATGTGAGCTGCTACTATGACGCTACTGTCAAATCTATGGTTAGTGGTGCGTGCGCCTATGTTTTTCTCACCGTGAATAGATGTCTTTATCTTGCATTGCAGTTTGTACAATACTGAAGTTAATTGCAGTTATTTTAAACGTGTTTTTAGTTGATTTGTAATGTTTGACCGTGTTTTGACAGGGTTTCAGTCCGCAGTGTCGGAGGAGGACTGTCGAAGATTTCAACAAGTTCTGCACTTTTGTGTTGGCCTACGCCGGCTACATCCCTTATCCACAGGAGGTCAGCAATGGATATGAGCTACTTGTTTTTTCATATTTCTCATGCGTGCTCAAAGTAAGATGACAATTTTGCACACTCTTCTGCAAGATGGAGATGGCATGGGTTAAGCAATATACAATAGCAGTAGAGAAATAGTATCTGCATTATTAAGCAGTAATGACTACCACTACTTCTCTGTCGGATCATCACACAACATTATATATTGGTGGTAGGTGACTTGATATTGATACTAACCCATAGTTGTATGTATTTCATAACAAAGCTCGGGGTTGTGACATCACAAAACAGAATTTTCAGTGAGCCTAATGTTAAACCATTGCAGCTTTTAAGATGCTAAATGCTAACCTTTGAGTTCATTCAGTGGTGGATGTATTTACTAGTAGTGACCCAGAATTTTATTGGGTTGTTACACCACACTTTCGTTTACTTTTTAGTGTTATTTGGCTAGTATAGCTAGGAGAGTTTTACACTACTACCAGAAATATATGGTGCATTTCCATTCTGTTTTTTGACAGAACTCTATAGTTTTTTTAAATTGACATGACACAGTTCCATACGCTGAACATCAGAGATTGATAAGACACTTTGAATCACAAATGTTACAAAGGTATCTTTACTTGTAGCTTCTAGCATTACTGGTAAAATGTGTGTTTTAATGTTTATTTTTACTCATGTTTTAGTCTATTGTGTTAGCATTTTTGGCCAACTTAGCAGATCAGAAATAACTTGAATTAGTTTCTTTTGCTGTTATTTATTATAAAATAAATAAAAGAACACTGAATTAAAGCCATCCAGAAAGTACTTCTTGGCTGTTGGCCAGTGTGTATTTTAGTTACAGCACTTGTTTGTAAATTTCTCTTATACTGCTACTAGCCGTTATTTGTCCTGAGGCTTATCACACTGTATTGACTTTAACTGATGCAAGGTTTCCTTTCAAACAAAGGTTGAGGTAACTTGTCAATAAACCTCTTAGGTTATGATGCAGTACATATTTTAATTTGGATGCAGCTGAGACCACACACTCACGCCATGACAAATATACTGTGTAACTGTGTCATGATTAAATCAAGCTTTTTTGGTGCCCTTAATTAATTGCCAGAGAAGGCTTTGTAAACCATTTAGTTTGAACTTAACAAGTTTTTTCTGAATTGAAAATCACAGGGGCATTATTTCAGGAGAGCATTTATTGTTAAAGCTCAGATACCAGATAGGAGGTATTGGAATCTAACTTGTTCCGTTCTCTCCCAAACCCTTTGTCACATTGCTAGTATTCACATGCATGAGATTTCAGACAGGTGCACAGCTTTAGAACAGCTTTTTAATGGTCCCACGGCATGAAATTTCTGAATGTTAATGTGAGCTCCCCTACCCTGTTTTTTTAAATGGGACGCGTCTCATATCTTCCTCCGCGCTTAAAACGCGGAAGTGGGGCCAGCGCACAGCGCACCGCTAATCCAGGAAACAGCGGCGTATTTGGCCACACCCCCACCTGCCTGCACTGGCCTGTCTCTGTCCTCCTCATTTGCATTCAAGCAACACGCCCAGAATAAAGTGTTTCAGAGACATATTTAAGACTCTGACTGTCTTCATGAGGCTATCCCATGCACTGAGGCTTGATTTTGGAGAAGGATTCATTTACAGTATTAGGGAACCACTAAGGCACCATATAAAAGCATCAAGAAGTACAATAGAAGTAGATGGACCTCCCTCACAGCCAGTCAGCTCTCAGCACAAAGCATCATATAGCAACACACAACACTTTCTCCAGGTTTGCAATCAATGAAATATATATATATAACAATAACACCTTCATTCTGCTGTTTCAATATTATTGATTATCGTGTATATTTTCTACAACAGTATATCATGCTTCAAAATCTGCTACCGTGACAGGCCATGTATATGCTTTCTAAATTAATTTAATACAATTTTTTGCTGCTTATATGCTCTTATTGTCTTCCAGGACTCTCCCGTGCGCAGTAGCTCCAGTCCCCCCAACAGCACTGGCAGCACAGCGGACAGTGACGGCTGGACCCCGGGACCCTCTGCCCCCTGTCCCCCACGTGCCAACAAGGTCCCCACACAGGACCGCAACAGGAAGCGACCACAGTCAGGGGGCGCTCTGCCTGCGCACCCTAAGAAAGAGGTTAGCTAGACAGTCAGAATGAGATGGTTAAAGAGGCTGTATTACATTAAATCATTTTTTATAAGCTTTCTATCATGTTATAACATTGTTCGCTAATCGAAAATATTCCTGAAGAGGTTTTAGATGTCATCCATGCATGTTTGAGTAATTTAGCGATCTCTCCAGAATCTTACAGCTAACCCTCATTGTTAGCTGTACAATTTTCAATGCTCAACCCACCAGCACATTATTTTACCCCAAAAATGAAAATTATGACAGAATTTTTTTTTATTTCCCAGCTCACTGTCGGCCCTTTTCATGCGGACGAGCGCAGAAAAGTTGACAAACTGAAAAAGAAGAGGCGAAAGGAGCACTTACCTGGAGACACTCACTCACCTGTACCTGAGCTGCAGTGCAGCCGACCAATCAAAGACGAGCCTGACGATGATGTCAGCATTGCCCTGCCCAGCCCTGCCCACTCATCCTCTGGGTATAAGGAAGAGGGGGAGTTTCAGAGGGGGCAGTACCCGGGCGAGGAGAGGCGGGGGTGGGACCTGCAGGATGGCATGGTGCAGAAGGTGGAGGGCTTGCCCAGTAACAGGACGGTGTTCAGACAGGGCAAACAGGTGGTGTTCAGGGACGAAGACGGGTCTGGAGAGGATGAAGACATCATGGTGGACTCGGGTAGGCCACTCACAATTTCACATTCTGAAGTACGATAAATTGCTGAATAAAATCTACACTGCATTCCAAATTATTATGCTAATGATATTTTCTCTGATTTTGTCAAATTGTCAATATAAATGACAGTCATAATTTTCATGTCATCAACCTTTAGAGTACAATTTGAATGTCACTGAACAAACCTCCCAATGGTAACAGTATTTTTTCAAAAATAAAAAAAACTTAAAATGCACTGTTCCAACTTATTATGCACAACAGTTTCAAACTAATTTATTGTTGTAAAGAAATGAAAATTGTCATTTGTTTATTTTTCAATTAGAAGCAATGGCATATTACTGAAATCAAAAAACTATTTCAATCAAAACCTCTTAAGAGGTGGCACTCATCAGTCAACAAAATGAGGAAAATGAGGCTTCATGTATTTCTGGGCCCACTGGAGCTGTTTGTTTGTGAGCATTGTTTAAGGATGGCCGAATCGAAGGTTTATCCATAACTGTAAGCACCAGCAGCTTCAAATACCTGTTTGCTGCTTTGTAATGACATTTTAGCAGCTGCTCTCTTAATACGATGTATTTGTCTGGCAGAAACTTTCCTTATTGTGCCTTTATCTGCACGAATCCGTGTGCGCTCTGAATCTGCTTCAAATTTCTTAACTTAAGTATGATCATCGTACTATTTTCGTGAAATATCTTAAGGTTTTTTTGAATACCTTGTCCAAGGTATTCCACTATTTCATGCTTTTCGGCACTAGAGAGATCCTTTTTCTTTCCAATATTGCTTGCGGCACAGTGGCTGGGTGGCTAGCACTCACGCCTCACAGTAAGAATGTTCTGTGTTCGATCCCCGGTTGCCCAGGGCTTTCTGTGTTACAGGGATAAATAAAGGATAATTTTTTTTTTTAAAGGTCTGCTTAATTATGTAGAACATTAATAATGTAGAACGTTCTTCTTAAATAATGTTACCTTTAATTGGACTTACCTGGCAAACTAATTGGCACAGGTGTCTGACCCAGTGAGCCCTGAGACAATACATCCATGAGTTTCACTGGAAAACTAAAAAATTTACTGTTATGACACTTAAAAACAATTTGCATAATAATTTGGAATGTGGTGTAGACGATAAACGATGATGTTGAAACTAATTGATAATCTCCCTCACAATTCTAAATGTACAATATTATTAAATATTGTACATATTTAACCATGTTTAAACCACGAGATGCAATAGATAAATAGCAGAATAACAGCCCCTATGTACATACATACACTGCCTGACAAAAGTATTAGGACGATTGTGTGTTTCTGAACTTTCACAATGATAATCAAAGGAGAAGTTCAATTTGTCAACTGGACAAAGTTTGTTTGGTTGAAAACGTTTCGCCGCTCATCCGAGAGGCTTCGTCAGCTCTGGCCCTCATGCTGGTTCGACCCTGTTTATATCTAGCTGCAAGGGAGGAGCTAGCTTCCCTGAACAAAGCTCTGACCTATCCCCGCTACTCTCTTTTGTTTTACGAATTCCTCTGGCGTCTTGTATTAGCATATCTATCAGCCCGCTCACTACACTGAAACACCTCTGAAACCATCAGCTAATCTGTCTCTTTGTATTTCAAATTTCTCTGGCGTCCAATTCCCTATTCAAGACAACGACCCTCTCCACCCCTCTGCAATGGCTTGTCTGTCCTAATGATTCTTTGTTTGAGAATCGAATTATAGATGGGAGACAATGGAATGGAGTAGACCACATCCATTCAGTGTAGTGAAGACTGCAGTGAGCGCTATATTGGGGAAACCAAGCAGCCACTTCACAAGAGGATGTACCAACACAGACGGGCATGCCAGAGTGGACCGTCATCTGCCGTTCATCTTCACCTAGAAGCCGCGGGCCATTCATTTGAGGACAGTGAAGTTCAGATCTTAGCCAGGGAAAAGAACTGGTTTGAGAGGGGAGTTAAAGAGGCTATTTTTGTCAAAAAAGAGAATCCGTCGTTAAACAGAAATGGGGGAGTTAGACACAACTTGTCTAACTCCCCCATTAATGTAATGTAATGACAACAAATCAGTTTATTGATATATTAAAGCAAGTTTCATCATGTGTAAAGGCATATTATTGCAAAAATGTAACAATATCAAGTTAAATAGATTTTTCATCAAAATAACCACCTTTTGCCTTTACAAATTTGAGGCATTCTGTCCAACAATTTTTCAAGATATCCATCCTCTATAGTTTTCCACTCACACCACAGGTGTTTAACGTTAGTCGGATTCCTGGAGCGCACTTTAATATCCAAATAATCCCACACTTTTTCGATGGGTGACAGGTCAGGAGTCTGGGTCGGCCATGTCATAACCTGCAGTTGATGACGCTGTTCACACGTCTCCAAATGACCCTTACACAGTTTGGATGAGTGCTTTGGGTCCTTATCTTGTTGGAACCAGAAGTTTCGTCCAGAGTTCAGAAATACACAATCGTCCTAATACTTTTCTCAGGCAGTGTACATACAATTAACCATGCTCTAATGTTTGTCTTCCAATACATAAGTAGTGGTTTATTTTGTCTGTCCATATGTCTAGCCTAGCAAATCATGCTGAAAGGTTTTTGAGTAGATAAGTGAATTATTGTAGGCTAAATTATTATTTAGCTGTACAGTAAATACCATAACGATAAGCAGTATCCCTCCTCTACTAAAGGCATGCCCTGCTGATCGATTGATCAACTAAAAAAGGGCATGGCAAAAGCTCTCAGAACACACTCAGATCTGTAGGAAGCGGCTCTTTTTGGGTTGAAGCCAGTGCTGAGTCTGTCCCTGGTCTTCGCATCCTTCCTCATGCTCCACGGCTCGCGGAGAAGGACACACTGGGGCTGAAAGTGGGCGTCCCCAGAGCCTGGTGTGGCTCGGACTGCTTCTCATTCAAACACAGTGTGAGCACAGAGGGACCCATGGAACAGGGTGCACCGCGCCACAGCACTGCCACGTCTTGGGACGCGCAGGTTCTGAACTGTAGTGAGAACGCTCCCGTGTCTCAAGACTGGTTCTGCCACCTGGACTCCAGGTTCCACCAGTCGTTCTGCGGAAACACTGCCGCTACTTCCCAATGCGCATTGACCACCCGGAGAAGTGTGCACGCGGACACGTGCACCTGCTCATCGTGGTCAAATCCATGATAGAGCAGCATGACCAGCGCGAGGCCAGGCGTCTCACCAGGAGACGCGAGTACGAGAGCGAGGCCGGCAGTGTTTGGACCGTGTTTCTTCTCGGGACCGCGTCCACGGCTAACGACGGAATACCTAGCGGGTGGGCTGCATTGCCGCGGCCCACCTGCTAGGTATTTGGTGCAGACTCTGCACGGATTCTACTCGCGGCCCAAGGTGTGTGACATGTGCCCAAATGCCAGACCGCTCAGTCCGTCACTGGTGGCATGTCTGTTTATAAGAATCTTCTCACCCAAAAGAAAAAAAGAGCACACTCGGTAAAAGACGCCTGCACCAAGGCAGAGCGGCGCCCGGACAAAGAGGTGCGGTCAGAGGAACTGTGAAATACACACGTCACTATTAATACATTATTTTTGTTGAAAATCTTCTAAGAGTGTTTAAACGAGAGAGAAATGTGAGAAAACATTAATTCCAGTCTGAGAAAAGTGTAGAATGTGTGAGGTGAGGCGTTTACAGCCATAAAACATGTATAATAATTGTAAAATATAAAGTTGTCCTGCGGATTTCGCTTATCGCGGGTTATTTTTAGAACATAACCCCAGCGATAAACGAGGGACCACTGTAATTGCAGCGCATTTTATAAACTCCCCTCCCCTAATCGCCATCCTCTCTTTCTTCCTTTTCTTTTTTTCTTTCTCTCTCCACAGATGACGACTCGTGGGATTTGGTGACGTGTTTCTGCATGAAGCCGTTCGCGGGCAGAGCCATGATCGAGTGCAACACCTGTAACACCTGGATCCACTTGTCCTGTGCCAAGATCCGCAAGAGCCATGTGCCCGAGACCTACGTGTGCCAGAGCTGCCGGGTGCGAGGCCTCGGGAGGGCATCAGGGCCAGGGACCGAACCAACAGGTGCAGGAGGGGCAGGACAGGATGCTCGCAGGTCCAACCGCTCAAGAGTCGGACCCAAAAAGCACATGCTGGACTGAAGAGGGTGCTGTAGAGGCGCACGGGGTCAAAGGTGAACCCCTGACCATGGAATCGGTGCTGCCCCCTTCCAATCCAGTTCAAGTCTCCCTGCTCCTTCCAAGTGGGAAAGTCGGGCCTCATAAGGAAATGTAAACCTACGCAAAAAAAAAAAAAATTGCTGATATTTTAATGATTTTTCCACAAAAGTATTATTTAAATGTGATAAAAGGAAAACTGTTCTGTTCAGATTAAAAAATTATTTAAATATTTATTTTTAGACAAATACATTTTTAGAGCAAGCTTTAGGGTTGTCCAAAAATAGAAAATTGGATCTTTCCCAAAACTAGAATCGAAACTAGATACTCATTTGAGCAGGAAAAAGTCATGCATGAAGCCTTTGAACGCTCACTGTGCACTGGGTCCAATCGCTTTCAGTGAGCGCTAGATTGATGTAGATCTGACCTGTAACTTGGACTGGTGGTGTCACCTGCTTGTCACCATGAAGATGGATTAAGGTTAAAGCTATACTGTGTAACATTCTTGGCAAGGCAATAGCATCTCCCCTCAAGAAAAATTATGTAGCACAATTTGTAAACCAAATTGACATTAGGCTTTCTTACTTACAATTACAAAAAAGTTACACATTTTTGTAAGTCGTGTAAGTCGTAGGTCTGTATTTACCTTCTCTGGTCCAGTTTCCCCGCTCCACGCCCCTTCCTCTCTCCTCAAAACCACTTTTCGATTATGGACCTAAGGACTTTTTATTTGTCGGAAGCTATTTTAGATCCCACTGACTTTCAGCGTACGGCAATCACACGTGTACGTTTGTCGATAAAGATTAGCATAGCAACAAGCCGGTAACATTTTCGGGGAGGGAGTTCTCATCAATGAACACTGGAACTGCCATAGGGAAGCCCCTCCCCCCTTGTAACTGCCACCCTGACCCTGGTGCATGCTGGGATTTATAGGAAAAGATGGTTTGCACTTTTGTTTCTCATATTAAGCTCCCATATTATTTTTTATTTTGGCTTTTCAAATGGAATAAAGTTGTTTTAGAACTTAAAATGTATGTCTATGGAAAATGCAAATCTCATATTGGAAGAGATATGAGACATATTGCCGTCTTCTGGTTACAGTTTGGAAAGGGGTATGTTGAAATGGCTAATTAATATCAGTAGCATTTCTAGTGTAGCCAATGATGGCTATTGCTCTAGTCAGGTAGTCCCTTGTTCAAAGTCATATCTGATAAACGTGCCACAAGAGCAGGACTAAACCAGGACCTGTCCTCCATGGCCAAAACTTTAGCAGGATTTTAGCAGTAGCCTTGAAAACCAGGTGCTAAAAAAACTGGACTAAACCATATGTGACCGATATGCCTCTGCAGACAAGTGCAGGACTTGGAAAAAACTGAACTAAAAACCTAGATCTGATAGACGTACAGCAAAAGCAGGACTAAACCAGAAACTAGACCAGAGGCTAAATGTTACCACTGCAGACTCCTCAAGAGCTGTATTGAATCAGGACTAAACAAAGACTAAAATTAGGACTAAAGCAGGACCAACTTCAACAAAACTGCTACAGAGCGATTTCTTTGTGGTTCAGACATAACAATCCTTAAATTTTGAAAGCCAATTTAGAATAATGTGGGAGCTTTAATAATATTTTCTGTTTTTAATTTAATGGTTGCTCTGGAAATGCGTCCATCAATGTTACATACAAATTGGTTCGAATTTTAAAAGAAGTGTGTATTTTGCTTGAGATGGTGCTGAACGTTTAAAAGTATCATCGAAAAATAATAGAACAAAGTTTGTGAAATATTTTTGTTATTTAATCGTTATCAGCGTGGCTCTGAGCCGACGCAAAACCTTGTCTCTCCAATGGTCTTCCAGCCAAACACTGTACAACTGTTGGCAGTGCTTCTCTACTGCTGGGGCTGGGACACAAGGGGGAATGTACTGAAAAACTGAGAATATTACAATTCACACATCACGCTGGGGGGTTCTGCAAGTATACGTATGGCCGAATGTGATCAATGAGCGTGGTCCTGTTTAGGACCATGAACGACCTGTTATAGTTCCAGCTAAATTAGTTCTTTTTTGTGTTAAAATAAAGCTCAGATTAAAGTCTTATCAAAGTGCAGTGCCTCTAGTTAGTATCACACCCCCAGGGAATGTTAATATCGTGTGTGTGTGTGTGTGTGTGTGTGTGAGAGAGAGTGTGAGTGAGTGAAAAATGAAAGGAAAATATTGGGAAAATTACAGGGAGCCTAGTTCTCTAAAAAGGAATCCCTCTTCCAATGTCATCAGAAAATATCATCCAAAATGCAAAGACAGTTTACACACAAGGCATTTTTCTGACTCGTTAGGCCTTCATTTCACAAAACAAAAGGCATTGGAATTTATTTTTAGTCTAATCATAACTATTGTGTAAAAGACACATTGTCAGAGGCCCTTACTGACACTGTATTTAGCTAATTCCTGTACCCTTAAAAAAAAAAGTAGTTTTTCATGACAATTTTGGGCCCTAAACCACCAGTTGAGAACCACTAGTTTATCTTATATTTTCATTTGAATTCTTAAAAGTTCTAACAAACGCTAACCACCTCCCATGTTTAAATTTGCTAACAACATTGTTGTATCGGTATTCACATCCTGGTGCAAAGGATTATGGGAGATGTATTTCTTGACACTTTTCCGTTGTAAACCCAGATTAAGCTTTTCTTCCTGTGCCATTGCTGTGAGGCCTGTTTGTGTAGGTTTCTGTTTAAAAGCCATATTCTAGAGTTGCTTACAGTAGACCCAGAGATGGACCAAGCAGGTTTCAAATGGTTGAAAAATGTTCCTAAATAATATTAATACTTAATAAATAATGCTGGTGTGATAATGATTCTTCAGACGGATCTCTCGGGATTTGCACTTGGTCCCGACAGCAAAAGTTTTGGGAAGACTTGGATGTTATAATATTTGTGAGGAGGTCTTAAGTCCTCGGTCCGACCCTGGTCCCATTTCTGGTCTTGATCCCGATCTTAGTCCTGGTCTTGGAGAGTGTCTAACTGTGGTGCGAGCTGTTTCTGTGAAACTATTGTAAACTATTGTAAATAAAGAGGTTTCATTTTAAATGCTGTTGAGTCATTTTGTGCCGATATGAACAGTAACTGTGTGAACAGTGTTAAATGTGAGATCCAGTCTTGCGGTCTGCTCTGTATACCTCATGTTTAAAGGAAAAGTAACGTTATTTTACAATCTGAGCCTTCTTTCGGTAATAAAACAAGTCATTTGACTCACCCATATCACGTTCGTGTCATTTGGAGCTGTTTGAAGAAAGTTATGTTGTAGCGTATCCGTTAGCATGAGTATTCGGGGCATTACTTTGCGGTCTCCAAATAACACAAACTTTAGCACTTTTCAAATCATAGAAGCCCGATGTCTTAATGTAAGATTTCGTTTGAAGCAAAAGTGGCCTGTAATCCGAGATTTATCCATAGTTTTCAGCTTTGCGTTTCATGTTTGGGTCCCGGGAGCTGATAGCACAGTCCGCGCATGCGCACTGGCGTCCTCATCTACTCGAAACTATGGCTAAATCTCGGATTACAGGCCACTTTTGCTTCAAACGAAATCTTACATTAAGACATCGGGCTTCTATGATTTGAAAAGTGCTAAAGTTTGTGTTATTTGGACACCGCAAAGTAATGCCCCGAGCATATGATACGAGCCCCATGTTAACGGATACGGGATCATTAGTAGAACAGAACGGCTCAACATAAGTTCTGCGATACTGCTCCAATTGACAGAAAAATGCTATGGGTGAGTAAAACTACTTGTTTTATTGCCGAAAGAAGGCTCAGATTGTAAAAAAACGTTAATTTGCCTTTAAAGATTCCCACCTGCGGGGCCAAGGGATGAAACCAGATCTGTCCTTTTTCTTCCTCTTTACTGTCCAGCCACCTGCGGATAAAATTTCCACAAGATACACACGAGTGAGATCTTGTGAGATTTTTAACATTTTACCGTTGCAAAAAAAGGGTTAGGAGTTGAGACATTTTATAGAAACATGATAATCTCCAGAGAATGGCTGGTATTTCAGCAAAATGTCCATGATGGTTTCTAATAGACCACTGTTGTTTTCACTTATAACAAAGAACTACATAAAAGTTATTAAAATATTGAACTAAAATCTTCTTAAAATTATAATATCAATAACTAATATTATAATTATATTTTTATTATGCGTTATTAATAATAATATCCATAACCACCTCCTTAAACACCACGTTAACGTGGTGGAGGGGTTTGAGTGCCCAAATGATCCCAGGAGCTATGTTGTCAGGGGCTTCATGCCCCTGGTACCCAAGGCAAACAGGTCCTGGGGGACGGGTCAGACTAGCGGTTCAGAAGCCTCCATGATGAGAAACACAGCAGAGTCAGTTATGTTGTCCGGATTGGTGTTAACGGGGCCCCACCCTGGAGCCAAGTCTGGGGTGGGTGCTTGACAGCGAGCCCATGGGGGCCGACCGGGCACAGCCCGAAGGAGTGACGTGGGGCCATCCTCCCGTGGACCCACCACCTGCAGGAGGATCCTGGGGACCGGTGCAGGGAGATTTGAGCTGCAGTCGAAGGCAGGGGCCTCGATGACTGGCTCTCCAGACATGGAGACTAGCTCTGGGGAGATGGAATGTCACCTTGCTGGGGGGGGAATGAGCCCAAGCTCATGTGGGAGGTTGAGTGTTACCAACTAGATATAGTTGGCCACACCTCCACTCATGGCTTGTGTTCTGGAACTCAACTCCTTGAGGGGGGCTGGACTCTCCATTTCTCTGGCATTGCCCGTGGTAAGCGGCGGCGGGCAGGTGTGGGCCAGCTCAGCCATTGTGTGTTGGAGTTCACCCCGGTGAACGAGAGGGTCACATCCCTGTACCTCGATCTACAGGCCGAACAGCAAAGTACCCAGCCTTCTTGGAGTCTCTGGGAGGGGTACTAGACTGACCGGAGGGTGTGTTCCAACTACAGGGGAATCACACTCCTCCCCAGTATGGTCTATTCCAGGGTACTGGAGAGGAGATTCCAACCAGTGGGCGAACCTCGGATTCATGAGGAGCAGTGTGGTTTTTGTTCCGGCTGCGGAACACTGTACCAGCTCTATACTCCCCTTCGGGTGCTCAAGGGTTCCTGGGGGTTTGCCCAACCAGTCCACATGTGTTTTCTGGATCTGGAGAAGACATTCGGCCGTGTCCCTCATGGGGTCCTGTGGGAAGTGATCTGGGAGTATGAGGTCCGGGACTCTTTGCTAAGAGCTGTCCGGTCCATGTTTGACCGAAGCAGGAGCTGTGTTTGCATTGCCGGTAGTATGTCGGACCTATTTCCGGTGCATATTGGACTCTGCCAGGGCTGCCCCTTGTCACCGGTTCTGTTCATTGTATGTATGGACAGAATTTCGAAGCGCTGTCAGGGGCCGGAGTTGATCTGGTTTGGGGACCACAGGATCTTACTGCCACTGTTTGCAGATAATGTTGTCCTGATGGTTTCATTGGACCATGACCTCCAATGTGCACTGGGGCAGTTTGCAGCCAAGTGTGAAGTGGCTGGGATGAGAATCAGCTCCTCCAAATCCAAGGCCATGGTTCTTGACCGGAAAAAGGTAGCTTGCCCTCTCCATGTAGGTGGAGAGTCCTTGCCTCAAGTGGAGGAGTTCAAGTATCTCTTGAAGGGTCTTATTCACGACTGAGGGGAGGAAGGGTGCGTAAGATTGACAGGCGCATCGGTGCAGCGTCGGCAGTGATGTGGTCACTGTACTGGATCGTTGTGGTGAAGAGGGAGCTGAGCTGAAAGGCAAAGCTCTCGAATTACCGGTCAATTTACATTCCTACCCTCACCTATGGTCATGAGCATTGGGTAATGACTGAAAGGATCGAGGATACAAGCAGCTGAAATTAATTTCCTCCGCAGAGTGGCTGGGTGAGTGGCCCTTAGAGATAGAATGAGGAGCTCAGTCACATGGGAGGAGCTCAGAGTAGGGCCGCTGCTCCTCCACGTCGAAAGGAGCCAGCTGAGGTGGCTTGGGCATCTGTTCTGGATGCCTCCTGGATGCCTCCCTTGGGAGGAGTTCCGGGCATGGCCCTGGAGAAGACCCAGGACACGCTGGAGGGACTATGTCTCTCAGCTGGCCTGGGAACACCTTGGGTCCCCCTGGAGGAGCTGAAAAAAGTGGAGCTGGAGTTCCTGCTTAGACCATTGTCCCCGCGACCCAGCCCTGGATAAGCAGAAGAAAAAGACTCGCCCACACAGGGATATCTCATGGTTATATTTTATTGCAGCTTTTACAGAATAAACAACATCTGGACATTTTGACATTTACAGTTTCATATTTACTGAAATGCGGAGGACTCTGATCAGCCAAGACTTTATGATCACCTGGGACTAAAACAGGTCTA
Organism: Paratrypauchen microcephalus; assembly: GCA_036785185.1. NCBI lineage: Eukaryota > Metazoa > Chordata > Actinopteri > Gobiiformes > Gobiidae > Paratrypauchen > Paratrypauchen microcephalus. Next base: position 3,235,670 of record JAVJIX010000050.1, on the reverse strand, counting down.
ATCCAGGACTTAAACCAGGACTTAAACCAGGACTAAGCTCAATCATGTTTGTTACTGACCACGGCAAAATAGGAAAATCCCACAAGATCTGCACTAAACCAGGTTTAGACAGGACTAAACCAGGGCTAACCTGACTAAACCAGATCCCATCCAGGTCTAATCAAGGACTAAACCAGATGTAACTCAGGTCTAACCCAGGAGGACTAAACCAGGACTAAAACACCTACGATAGATACTGCACCCAAATCCAAATTTGGGTGTTAAATATGCACTATGTAACTTTCCTGGCAAATAGTACTCCACTTGCTTATCTTCATGGATAATTTACTGCCTGGAATGTTCCACAATAAGACATTAAACCTATCCAGCCATCTTATTCAGTCACAGATGTTTTTGCTACAAAACACCTAGACTCCACTGATCTGATCTGTTTCTAGGGACATGGGTAAATTGAATGCCATAAGTGTTGAAAAATTCCAGGCAATGCAATAACCCATAATAACCATAGACCCAAAAATATGCACCATTGTTAAAAAAAATAAAAAATAAAAAATCCTCCAGCTGAGGTCCTGACCAAGCCTAGCAATAAGATCATGGAGCTGGGTCCCCAGGTGCCTTCAAGTGCTGCCCACTGCACCAGAAGGATGGGTGAAATGTAGAGGATAATTTCCCTACAGGGATAAATAAAGGACAATAAAAAATAAAAAAATAAAAAAAGAGACAAGCAGATGACAGACCCTCCAACAGAAAGGTTCCACAGTGCACCTTTAAACCTTCTTCCTCATAATGTTTTTGCTGATCCATGTTACAGCACAGGGTCAAACTAAGGACCAAAAGTAAAGTTAGTGCAAACTGTCTCTTTTCCTTAAACATTGTTATGTTATGGACAGATATTAAAGTTTTAGTCTCAGTCATGACGATAACATTAAAGTGCAGACATCTGAAGATTTTACAATCAGATACATCAGAAAGGCTTCACCTGCACTGCTTTGGTCACTTTAACAGGTACTTGTGAGGTAACTGTTCTTATGAATTTAAATGCAGATACAAGCTACAGAACATGGGCAAAAAGTCTCATTCTGGGCCTAGTATTGTCATGATACTTTGCAGTGACATCATGCGGGGGGTGTTCTATCTGCATTTTTCTTTGGAGGAATGTTCAGTAGTTACCAGGGTGACACAATGCACAAAAACGTTTTTAGATGGTCTGAAATGTCAAGGAAAAATACACAATGGTTTTAAAGAGCACAAAAAGTTGAGTGACAAGCTGAAAAACTAGCTTGTGGTTAAAATTACAGTGCTGTTAAAAGTATTTGCACCATTCCTGATTTACATTTTTTTATTTTATTGTGTCACATTTGTTTATCTTTGTTTTTATTTGATGACCTGTGTTTTTTTCTGTGATTTAATGTATTAAGGGGAAAAAAGCCATCTGAACCTACATGGCCCATGTGAAAAAGTAATTGCCCCCTAAACCTAATAACTGGTTGAACTACCCTTAGCAGCAACGACTGCAGTCAAGCGTATGTTATAACTGGCAATGAGTCTTTCACATCACTGTGGAGGAATTTTGGCCAACTCTTCTTTGCTGATAAAAGGAGAAGTTCAATTTGTCAACTGGACAAAGTTTGTTTGGTTGAAGACGTTTCGGCGCTCATCCGAGAGACTTCTTCAGTTCTGGTTCTAGTGCTGGTTAGTCCGTTTATATCTAGCTGCAGGGCGGAGCTCACTACACTGAAATCATTCTGAAACCATCTCAGCTAATTTGTATCTTTTGTTTCCCTGGCGTCTCGTTTAGCAGCTCTATTTAGCCCTGAGAAGCTCACTGCTCTGAAATAGCTCTGAAACTATCCCCTCATTTGTTCCTTTTGTTATTCGAATATTTAGCATCTCTATTCAGACTACAGACCGTCTCCACCCTTCTGTCCCTGACTCGTGACCTCTATTTTCTCTGGATTTTGACTTTTTCACCGTTGCTATGTGCGTTGCTATGTGCGCTGCGCGGCGCAGTTGTGTGCGCCGGAGGAGCTGCTACGAAGGACGCGCAGAGGCGGACGTTACTTTTTTGTGCTGTGCAACACTGGAATTTCCCCACTGAGGGACTAATAAAGGCATATCTTATCTTATCTTATCTTAATGTTTTTTTCCGTCTGTTATGACTTGGTTTAAGAATCGAATTATAAATGGGAGACAAGTTATGTCTAACTTCCCCATTTCTGTTTAACGACGGATTCTCTTTTTTGACAAAAATTGCCTCTTTCACTCCCCTCTCAAACCAGTTCTTATCCCTGGCTAAGATCTGAACCTCACTGTCCTCAAATGAATGGCCCGCGGCTTCTAGGTGGAGATGTACGGCAGATGACGGTCCACTCTGGCACGCCCGTCTGTGTTGGTACATCCTCTTGTGAGGAGGCTGCTTGGTTTCTCCAATATAGCGCTCACTGCAGTCTTCACTACACTGAATGGAGTAGACCACATTGCTTTGTTTGTGGCTCGATGTTTTGTCCTTTGGGTGGACGAGTTTTTGTCTTAAAGTGTTTGTGGGTTTGAAATAAACTGGGATTTCATATTGTCTGAAAATCCTCTGTAGTTTTTCCGAAACGCCGGCCAGGTACGGAATCGCTACCCCTTTCCTCCTGGGTTCGGACTCTCGGTTGTCTTGTTTCTTGCCCTTGTCTCTCTTGGTTTTGTGACAGCCCATTTAGGATATCCACAAACCGAGAAGGCTTCCTGCACATGTTGTTCTTCTTTCTCCTTACCCTCTGTGCTTGTGGGAACCACTTGGGCCCTGTGTTGTAAAGTCCGAATAACACCCAGTTTGTGCTGCAGTGGGTGGTGTGAATCAAAAAGCAGGTATTGGTCTGTGTGTGATGAAACGTCTTCAACCAAACAAACTTTGTCCAGTTGACAAATTGAACTTCTCCTTTTATCATGGATTCTACCTGGACGACTGAGGGACTTTTCACTCTTCTTTGCAGAATTGTTTTAAATAAGCCACATGGGAGGGCCTTTTTAAGGTCATGCCAAAGCATCTCAAATGGGTTCAGGTATGGACTAGGCCAGTGCAAAACCCTCATTTTCTTTTTTTTTTTTTTTTTTGCTTTGGATCATTGTCCTGCTGCAGAACTCAAGGTCACAAACTGATGGTCGGTCATTCTCCTTCAGGATTTGTTGATAGAGAGCAGAGTTCATGGTTCTTTCAATCACAGCAAGTCATCTAGGTCCTGAAGCAGCAAAGCAGCCCCAAACCATGACACTACCACCACCATGTTTCACTGTTGGCATGATGTTCTTTTTATCAAATGCTGTATTAATTTTACGCCAGATGTAATGGGACACACTCCTTCCAAAAAGTTCCAGCTTTTGTTTGATCAGTCCACAGAATATTTTCCCAAACGCTTTGGGGATCATCAAGTTTTTTTGTATTTTTGGCCAAAAGTGAGACGAGCCTTTGTTTTTGTTTTTTGGCAGCAATGGCTTTTGCCTTGGAACTTTGCCATGCATGCTATTTTTGCCTAGTCTTTCTTATGGTTGAGTCATGAACATTGACCTTTACTGAGGCTACTGAGGCCTGCAGTTGTTTAGATGTTGTTCTGGGCTCCTTTGTGACCTCTTTGATCAATTGTCGCTTCGCTTTTGGGGTCATTTTTGTAAGCCGGCCACTCCTGTGGTTCGCTGGAGTCCCAAAGATTTATAAATGGTTTGGAACCTTTTCCAGACTGAGACTTGTCAATTACTTTTCTTCTTATCTGCTCCTGAATTTCTTTGTATCGTGGCATGACGTCTTGGGTTCAATATGGCCTAATTCACCTCGTCAGACAGGTTCTATTTAAGTGATGTCTTGATTTGAACGGTCTGGCAGCAATCGGGCCTTTGTGTGGCTATGAAACTGAACTCAGCTTTCCACAATAATATGATTAATCAAAGTTACCTCATCATTTAAGAGGGGGAAATTACTTTTTCCACACAGGATCATGTTGGTTTGGATAGTATTTTTCTCTTATCAAATAAAATCATCACAGAAAAACGGCATTTTATGTTTACTTGGGTTATCTTTGTTTTAATATTTAAATTTGATGATTTGAAACAGTTGTGACACACATGCAAAAAAGTAAGAAATCAGGAAGAATGCAAATACTTTTACACAGCACTAAATGTGTAAGTGACTTTTTTAACAGCACAAATCACCTCACCTGTTGTAGTAGTCAGTTGTTTCTGGTCAGATTATTTTAAAATGAAGCTCAGATTAAAGTCTAACTTGAATAACAGATTCAGACAGAGCAGAGCCTACCTTGGGAATGTTAAGACATCAGCTGTGATGTATCAATTGTATAGTTAAGTGTGATGACACTTCCAGTGCCTTGAAGGTGGAAAAGCACTATATAGAATGAGACCAGTTTCTTCCAAGTCCCTGTTCATAATTTCCTCCTCTTTAGCGCTGGTACATCTCCCATTAAAAAGAGACTGCAGTGGTTTAAAGTTGACAGTGTTATAAGCAGGCCTCAGAAGTGTATCATCATGTGACTCTATTGCTTTGCCCGGAAATGTATCTATCCCCATTGAGACGAGTATGTGACCACAGGGCCAAGTTACAGGGCAGATCTGTGGAGGGGCGACTCTGCCCACAGTAAAAATGTTATTCAAGCTATCTCTGAACAGTAAAACAGCTGTAATTGAATAAGACGGGTAGGTTTAATGCCACACTGTGGAACATTACAGGCAAAGCAGTATCTCCATGGAGAAAAGCTACATAATTCAACTTTAATTTGTAAATATAATTATATACAATTCACAGAGACATGTAGTACTCAGATATAGTTACTTGAGTAACTTTAAAAAAAAAAAAAAAAAAAGTACTTTTCTAGCAGCACACTTTTCCTCCTATTTGAGTAATAGATTGTACAGTGTAACAGTACTCTTACTTGAGTAAAAGTTGTTTCCTCTTCCCACTGATCATTTGCCCGGACAGACGTCCTTTGAAAATACCACATTTTGTGACTTATTTTTTCATATTTTGTTCTTCAAATTACATTCACTTATGTTGTTACGTTTCAACAGTTACTCTTTAAGTTACTCTTACTTGAGTAATTTTTGGACAGCTACTTTGTACTTGTACTACTTAAGTAATATTATTATAATGCAGTGCTTCTCAAATAGTGGGGCGGGCCCCCCTGGGGGGGCGCGGTGTGATGTCAGGGTGGGCGCGTGTGACCCTGGGAAACATGTTTTTTTGCCGTACTGTACTAGAACTAAGTGTAATTGCACATCAACAACAGTAGTTGGCAGTGACGCTCTCATTGTTGCTCTGGGGCAGGGGTCGGCAACCTTAAATACACGATATATGCACAGAACAGACAGGATTTTTTGTTTTGTTTTGTTTTTTCAGCGCTTTTAAAAGCACATGGCTTATTTGCATAAACTAAGTTTTGTTTCTGTAAAACAAACAAATGTGCCCAAATCTGCATTAAAAACACATTAATATTTGAGTCCTCAGTGCAGTGTTGTAAGTTTCTTTTTTTGTTTTTAATGTTAATAAAGGATACAATGTTATGCAGAGGCGTACTAATAACAATTTTCTAGACAAATAATACTATTAATAGTCGCGCAGAGGGAGGGGGGCATGAAATTTTTTGTTCTTTCTAGGGGGGGCGTCACAGAAAATAATTGAGAAGCACTGTTATAATGCGTTATTCGTATTTGAGTACAATTTTTAGCTACTGTACCAGCTCAGACTAATCAATTGAGAGAAAGACCAAGATGTACCTAATGCAGCTCCTTCTGTGCAGCCAACAGTATATATGTTTAAAATTAATAGAAAAGAAATGATCATAAACATTTAAAACAAGAATTACACAGTAACAATCAAAGAATTCCTATGCAAAACAGTAATACGGTTCAGATCAGTGTTATAAGACGAGTTCAATTCACAGTTTTACTGATGGGAAATGGTCGAACGAGGATTATCAACTGGTGTTTTTCAGCAGGAACACAGAAACTGCTACTGCTACAAAAAGTAGTAGCAGTAGTTAGCAGTAGCTGTTGCAGTTGAGTAAAAGTAATTTTTTCCACTACATTTACAACAGTGAGGGTCCACCACCTTGTCACCATGCAACTGTTACTGATTTGCCTGGAATGCTCCACAGTATGGCATTAAGTATATCCATCTCCACAAAGACAAGCAAGTGAAGACACTACGCCAGGTTTCATATCAGATCTGTGGAGAGGGGACCACTCACAATAAAAATGGATGCGTGAAAAGTCCCTCAGTCGTCCAGGTAGAATCCATGATAAAAGGAGAAGTTCAATTTGTCAACTGGACAAAGTTTGTTTGGTCGAAAACGTTTCGCCGCTCATCCGAGAGGCTTCGTCAGCTCTGGTTCTAGTGCTGGTTAGACACTGTTTATATCTAGCTGCAGGGAGGAGCTCCCTACACTGAAATAGCTCTGAAACGATCCCCACTAATCTGTCTCTTTGTTTTTCAAATTACTCTGGCGACTAGTTTCGCCTCCCTATTCAACGCCTAACGGCCCTCGCCACCCCTCTGCCCTGGATCGTCTGCCCTAATGTTTCTTTGTCTGTTTTGACTTGGTTGAAAACAGACAAAGTTGACAGAGCTTTTTCAGTGTAGGGAGCGCCTCCCGGCAGCTAGATATAAGCAGTGTCTAACCAGCACAAAAACCAGAGCTGACGAAGCCTCTCGGATGAGCGGCGAAACGTTTTCGACCAAACAAACTTCGTCCAGTTGACAAATTGAACTTCTCCTTTTATCAATAAAAATGGATGTTTTTCGAGGTATTTTTGAAGCATTTAAACACCCACAATAGATAAGTTTTCCATGGAGACAAATTTGTGGCAGACTAACCCATTAAAAAAGTTACATAGTGCATCTTTACATTTTTGTTTTAGCCTTAACAAAAATCATTTAAATTGTGCAATCCCCAAAAGACACCAGTTGAGAATGTACAGACATTTTAAGCACAATAAACCAAAACTCCTTACGCCTTCATTGTTTTAACTTAAATATAAATATATATGTTTTAGATATCTACTTGTCACACCCGTCTGTGACACCCGTCTGTGACACCCGTCTGCTCCTCTGGCACAGGTAGGGTTCATTTCTCCACTTTTCAGTTTTTAAAATTTGTGCGACAAAAATATTGTTGCTACAGTAACTGTACAGGTCTGTTTCAGCGTCTGTGGTCAGGCTCTAGGACGAATCAGAGGCCTCGATTCTGTGGGCTGAAAAAACAAAGGAATTAGAATGAATCAAAACATTTAAGGTACAGCAACCAAAATGTGACATCCGATTACAGTTCTTTTCATGCTTTGGCACATTTTTCTACTGAAAATTGACATTTATAAAACAGCTCACACAAAATCCTAAAAAGAATTTTAGATTTCCTAAAGAAAATTTCATTGCAGTAAAATGCGGTTTCATGTTCAAAACTGATCAATCATCTCCCAAAAGCAGTTTGACCATCCAAACTGTCAGACTGTGCTCATGTGTGTTCTGTTCTCTTTCATTCATATGACAGAGCAGCTCAGAGCATCAGTCCGGCTCTCAGGGGCCACACAGAACCAATGGTTTGGTGCAGTTGCCCATTGAGGTACAAGAGGTTCAAATTTTACATTTGGACTTGGACTGGAAAAGCTTTCCTTTTTGTCTAACACTCGTCTGTATTGTATCATGTAAAACATAAAAGTACACACTATCAATTGCAAAGTCGATTTTGCAGTATTTGATCAATAATAGAAGACAATGAAAGATTTTGGAATAGCAAATGTATCAACACTACTATTGTTCTGTAATATGTAATATGACCTTTACACATGACACAGTCTGTGTATTTGTATACAATCTGTACTGAATGCCGAGGTCCTCCCTGTTTGACTCATGTGTGAAATCCTTGTTAGATTTGGTGCTCACAAATTGTACAAGTTTGCCATTGTATTTGAGTTTCTATATTGAAAGTGACAGAGTTTGGGCCAAAGTCCTTTAGCACATGAGAACAGAGCTGTAGTGTTGAAAAAACAAGCTGAATTCACGGATCATATGTTTGTGTTTGTGAATGAGAGCTGCGTCCAGTGTTCTCAGAAAGACCCTGACAACTGTGTGAACTGATGACAAATGTTCCAAATGTGAGCACTCCTGTTCAGATACATGTTTGAA